>QRFJ01000046.1:650823-1104450 GCA_006176705.1 Cocos nucifera
TCCCCACGGTCGAACTCCTTCGGATCCGACTCCAAGCGGCCGAGCTTCAATGAAGTCCTCTCAGCGGCCGAACTCCTTCGGACCGACTCCAAGCGGCCGAGCTTCAATGAAGTCCTCTCAGCGGCCGAACTCCTTCGGACCGACTCCAAGCGGCCGAGCTTCAATGAAGTCCTCTCAGCGGCCGAACTCCTCAGCGGACGGGCTTTAGCGGAATCCCCAAGCGGTCGTCACTCCGGAGCCCGAACTCCTCAGCAGTCGTTACTCGGCCGAACTCCTCAGTGGTGCCCTCATCGAACTTCGGCCGACGAGCACCTACCGAACTCAAGTGTCCCAGTTTTAGCCGAAGTCCAACATTCGACTGAACTCTCCAACGGTCGAGCTTCGGATTCTCAGCGGCAGAACTCCTCAACGGACGAGCCTTAGCTGCATACCTCCAGCCAGACGCCTATGGGAGCCGAACTCCCTCCAAGCTTCCTCTTCAGGAGCCCGAACTCCTCCAAAATGGGCACACGACGAAGGCCTTCAACCCTTCATTCGGCTAGCTCTGCGGCCATCACCATCAGTCCATCGCAAGCTCTGCAGCCATCACCATCAGTCCACCGCGAGTGATAGAGACCCACTATGAGGCAGCGATGGCTGTCACCATCAACCCATCGCACACGGCACCTTTCCATGAGACTGACTTCGCTGAACCTCGAGCGGCCCACCAGCACGTGTCTGCAGCTGTCACCATCAAGCTCCGCTATAAAAAGGACCCCTCCAGATACGCTAACTCTAATCTCTCTCATCTCTGAGCTCTTCTCTTCTTCTCCAAGCTTCGGAACTTATTCCCGAGCACTCCATTCTTATTGGCCAGAGCTGACTTGAGCGTCGGAGGGTCCTGCCGGAGCCACCCCCCACCGGCTCCGGACGGGACTTTGTTTTGCAGGTCCCCGGCGGCGACCTCGACGGCCTCGACTCCAGCGACCTCCGGCGACGACCAGTTTCTGCACCAACATATATCATGGATACTTCCATGATGGAGTAATAAATGGTTGTGGTGATTGTTTTACTCTTGAATCTGATCTCGCTTCTTTCTCTTCTTTTTGAAATAATTTTTTTTTCAGAAGAGAGTAGTTGGATGCTTATTACTAAACTTGTTGAAGGGATAAAATAGAACCAACACCTATTTTTTTACAAAAATAATTCTTTAGGATATTTTTATCTTACAACAAAGGAAAGGATTTGCTTATATTACCGCAATCCTTTTGGTGGGCCAATTTGAGGATTTGATGCTGCAACAGCATTCATTACCAGAGATGCACATGATGGATTGCTGTGGACGGTTGGTAGATAGCTTTTCTCTTTTGTCATGTGTAGTTTTTCAATTTTGGACACCTCACATTTAGATTAAAGTTGATTCGCTCAACTCACCATCATCTCATGGATTAATTCTCTCTCTCTCTCTCTCTCTCTCTCTCCACATTGGTCTATAGCCAACCCTCACTTGATAAACGGTTGAAAGAAGCCTACTTACTTTTGAAAGCTATATATACATTAAGGGTCCATTTTTTTTGTAAGTAAAAAAAATTATCTAAAAATCTATATTTTTATAGATAAATATGTTTTAAATAATATTTAGATAAAATAGTATTTTTATCTATATTTTTTTTAGATATAAAGAATTAAGTATTGAATGATGAAAATATTAGAAATGAGGATGAAATATTTTAGGCATAAAATTAAATATCTAGTTTAAAAAAATTTAGTCATCTTTGGATAAATTTTTTTTTCATGAAATTAATACTACTTAGAAGAAAGTAATTTTTTTATTTAAAAAAATAAAAATATGGATAAGTTGGCCCAAAATAAAAGTACATTAATATTTTTATATTATTTATCAACAAAAGATTGGGCTCTGAGTGTAATTATACAAGCTTCTTCCTCGGAAGAGGATCTAGTTTTGAGTGGCCAAATTCGTATCTCCACTATACAATTTTTATTTTTGTCTCATGATGTTAAGTTTTTGTAAATTTTTCTAAATTTTATTTTTTTATTATATCCAAAGAAAAAAAAGAAAAAATTTAAATATTACAGTATTTTGACATCTTTTAGAAAAAAAATATAAACAACTCTGGTATTTTTGGTAACCCAATCAGGGCCTTAGGTTGTACTCAACGCATGCCTCCAGATTCGTGTGCATGCACATCGAGAGACCACATATTTACTAGCAACCAACGGACCATCTCCCGACCCGCCTCCTGATCCCTTCCTCTCCACGGGACGCGTGGTGTTCTTCAAGGCTGCCGTGCTCGGATCTGGGAGAAATTATTCCCTGGACCACGCCCAGGTAGACCAGCATACATCTCAAAGCACGTGCACGATGGATAACGTGCAATCGGGAATTCGTGAAATACAAGGGTTAGCGTGGCGTGTTATTCACCGTGGGATTTGGGTGGTCTACCTGGGCGTGGTCCAGGTAATAATTTCTCCGGATCTGGACGCAAGCGTGGCCCCACCCCCTCAATCTCCGCGCGTGCTGAACGATCCGGCGCGTTAGGATCCGCCGGAGACACGATCGAACGGCAGAAGAGCGCGGATTACGGTATCCCTCGTGTACGGCGACCACCGGGTGGGGTGACTCCCCGTGGCGGCAAAAGGCCAAGCGTGACGCGGCAGCGGAGTACCAAACCCTGGGCGTTCTCTTCTCTTCCCAACTCTCTGCGTACTACTGTAATCTAGCGCAAAGGTTTCGATCGTTTCCCTTAAATAATTCTCTATTCTTCCTCTAATTTCTTCTCTGATTTCAATGTTAAATAAAGAAATTTTGCTCCAAATCTCAAGATAAACGAAATTTTTTATCTTTTCTCTATTTGCATGGATTATATTGATTCTAGATCTGCCAAGAAACTATAAAAAGTAGTATTTACTTCTCCTCTCCGGCGATATTGGGATAGTTTTTAATAGTTTCTCATTTAATATTCTGGAGTCAAGAATTATTACTAGGGTTTCAAGAACTGGAAGAGGAATTAGGGTTTGGAGAAGGGAAAGAGCTTGGATTTGGCACAAATGAGCCAAGAAAAGAGATCGCTGGATCCATCGGAGGATGCCGAGCCTTCGAAAAACCCCGCTTCCCTGCTGCCGTCTTTGGACGATAGCGGTGAGCGCTCCGAGTACAACGCTGCGGGTCAAAAGGTTGCCGCTGAATTCTCAGAGGCTTCTGGACATCGAAAAGAAGCCGCCCGTAAAGTGGTTTCCGTTGCTAATGCTGCTGCCGAAGAGAAATCTGATCCATTAGAAGTCACCGCTGCAGAAAAGGCTGAATCTTTAGAAGAAGCTGCCGCCGGAGAAGAACGAGTTAGGTTGGATGTGCCATCGAGAAATAGTGAAGATCATGACGAGAAGAAGGCTGATTCCTCCGACGCAGCCGATGGCAGTGGTTTGGTTGTTGCCCTGTATGTGCCCATCTGTGACAAGAGTTCATCAAGAAGTGGTGGAGAGCTTGATGCAACCAGCAATGATGCCGAGAAGAAGGCTGAGACCGTCGAGGTCACTAATGGCGATAGCCCAGTAGATGCCATGGCTGGACCTGGTAAGAATCCAGAGAAGAAGGTTGGCACTCTTCTTGCTGCGGCGATGAAGAAGTATGCTGCACCACGGTCGTCGAGCTATCATGGAGTTACTAGGTGAGTTTAGAGGGAGAGCCTATATTGGAAAAGTTTCATTTGTGAGGATAAAAATCTTTCTTGCTTGTGATTTTTGGTGGTTCAATTGCAGGCTGAAATGGAGCGGGAAATTTGAGGCGCATCTGTGGGATAACACAAGCCAAGTGGAAGGTCGGAAACGGAAAGGCAAACATGGTATGGGATGCATTCGTTCTAGTTTTGTCGCATTCACTTGTTTCCTGCTATTTAAAGTTTGAACTATTAATCATAAATCAGCATGCACTTTTATGGTATGATCATTGTTGAGGGCTTTATGAAGTGATTGCACTAAGAAGATGGCCAATAATATAAGTAACTTTAGGAAGTTAGTAACATTGCACACTTATCAAGATATAAAACATTAGTATTTGGTGTAAACACTGTCATAAGCTCATATGTGATCTTCTTGGCACATTTGAGCATGCTGGTTGAGAATGATGTGTTTGGCTTTTATCAACCTTCCATGACCTGTCTGCTCCGTTGGCTGTACTGATGATGTTTTGGAATCAACATGAGGTTCATATGAAATTCTTTGTTGGAGGTTATTTTGTCAACTTCAATAAGTTGTTTCATTTGTTGGGACCAGATTTGTATAATGTGAAATGGTCCTTGTGTATTTGAAGGAAGTGCCCCCTTCGAGTTCAGAGCAGGAATAATGAACTCAAGTTGTACAACATTTCTATTTTCTCTCAATCACTTTTTGGGAGACTACCAGTTTGTAGGAGTCGATGGTCATATCATATTGCTGCTTCTAGTTTTGTCAACTATCCTCTCAACTGCACGAGTCTTGTCTGCAGTGATGCATCTCTCCCTCCTTTGATGCATGCAATAAATCTATTATGAAAAATGGTTCCAAATATTCTCTTTCCTACTTCCCCAAGCTTATAAATAACAATGACATATAAACAAGATACATAGAAACATCCATTTCGTGTAAGTCCATTTTAGGAAGCTTCATATACTCATTCCTGTGCTTCTTACGAGGGAATTTACCTTATTTTTATGATGTGGACTTGAGTCAATTGACTTTGATGCTAGATTCCCTTAGCTGTGCAGTGGAGAATGTTTTTTCTTTTTTGTTATTGCTGAGTAATTAGGCCTTTGCAAGGTACTCACCAGGCCAGAATTGAAAGAGGGGAGGAAGTTGGGTGGGGGTGGGGGTGGGGGGGGGGGGTGTCGAGAAGGTCATGTAGGAGTTAATTTGCCTCCTAAGCTGGATGGGTCCCAACATGAAAATTGGATTTGTATGTGGCCCTTTTTAATTTCGTGGACTTCCAAATGACTTTACATTTCATGTTTCACGTCCTAGTGTAAAGAGAGGTAGTGGTCATGTCAGATTCAATTAAGAAACAAGTTTCGCCATGCAAATGAGATGTGACTGTACTCTTTGCCTGCATGTGCTTGTATCCGGGGAATCTGCAAGATCTATTTCTGCTTCAGTGACTATGAACCTAGGTCCTTGAATAAACACATTATTCCCAAAAGGCCACCCTTTCAATGGAAGGTAATATTTTTAAAGAGAAGCTAATATATTTCAAGTCCTCTATAGCTTTTTATTGCCTTGTATGCCAATAATCATCATTGTCTCTTCATATCTTCTGAGTTGGTGGAGATATTTCAACCTTTTAGCTAGTGGATCTATAGATTTCCCTTATAATTGGCATACAGTTGTTTTTGTGCTTAGTGTCACGGGCTTGTCTGTAGGCTTGTCGCAGGGGGGTGCCGGCGTGGGCGTGACATGGTGCTGCGAAGGATTTTGGCTTTGCTGGGTTGCCATGAAAATGCAATGCCGCTTGATACTTTGGAACCTTCGGGGTGGAGATTGAGCGGATGCCTTCCTGAGGTATTAAGAGGGGCAATGGTTAGCTAAGGTGCGGCATAGCCATGGCATGATCTAGAGGTTTGGAATGCTGGATATTGGCATGGCGGTGGACCGCCAAGATACTTGTGGATACTCGAGGATTCCTCTTGATTTGAGGAGGGACATGGAGTTTTGATTGCGTTCCCGACTCTCCCTTGGCCCGTAAGAGATAGGTCCGCCGTGGCACGATTGCGGGGCAATGATGGTGCCACGCCTGGATGGTCATGTGTGCAGACATTCAGGGCAATGCTGGTCGGACGAGTTGACCATATTGTACGGAATGAGGATTTTCGAAAGATCTTATTCTCGAGGAATTGTCTGGGTTACTTTATATGTTATTGATCTCTTTGGTAGAGTGAAGAGGCGATAGAGGACCAGTCAGACAAGGGTGTGGTCTACCCAAATAGGCAAGTCTCGTGAGCATTGCGGGCGGGATGTCTCATAGGGATCCATGGGATTTGGTCGGTCGTGGAGTTCAAGTGTGGCTTATGGAATATCGATCGGATATATGCCTTGGAGCTGGGCCAAGGATCAAGGACGGCCAAGAGGATCGTGCCGAGAGGGCAACTTGATGCAAGGATTATTGATTGGATATATTTACTTGATAGGTAGACTTGGATGCTAGTGTTATGGCAGTGCACCAGGTGTGAGCAGGTTGTGGACAAAAGGTGTTGGGTGGTATGGTCACGAATCTTCGGGATTGTGACAGTGGGTAGTGATGTACGAACAGGTCGTGAACATGGTCATGCGGTATGGCTAGAGATGAAAGGCATATCGAGAATGCAAGACCGGGATCGTGGCACAAGAGCTTGTGAGAGAACTTGGATAAAAAAATCTGAGAGGGCTCGGATGTGTGCGATCGGTTGTAGCTTCGAAGAGCTGCAGGACGTGTCAGTTTGGCAAGTTTAGCTGGGCGGCACTGGAGATGGTTTGCCTGAGCCTCATGTATTGCTGTGGTATTGCATGGTCGTGCTGTGGGGATTTGGCATGTGTAGTACTGAAGGGCAACTTGGTGGGTTGCAGATCAGTGGCATAGTAGTTTGTCATGGCATAGAAGTACACTGAGGATAGAGATATCTTAGGTGAGCAGTCCTTGGCTTGAGGGGCAAAGTCTAATGTTGGCATAGAGGTGCCGAGCTGTGGAGCATTCTTGGGAAGAGTCTATATTCTAGCATGGAGGTGCATATGAGTATTGCGGTCAACTCGAGGAGTCGGATTGTGTGCGGGCACTTGAGGGTATCGCATGTGTTCAGTACAACAGAGTTGCTAGGCAGAGGCACAGAGATGTATGCTTGGCTTATGCGGCTGGATAGCTGCGTACTTATTGGCATGTCCAAGGGAAGGATACAGGAGGGCTAGCCTTGGTGTGTGGAATATCGGGCGCCGCACTGATGTTTGGATAAGAAAACACTCACCTCGTGACAGTAGGTATCAGAGCCAAAGATTGGCTAAGTCGAAGGTCGACGTTATTATTGTTGTTGGCTTCTGATACGTGTGGTATCATATTGCTCATTGCAGGCATTTGGCTGCAGATACGGGGGTATCCAAAGCAGTGAAGAGACCTCGAGAATTGAAGTTCAGTTGGGAGGAGCTGGATGTCTGAATCTGTTGTGAGTGTCAACGACTCAAAGTAGGGGAGCATGTTGCAGGACAATATGCTCAGTGCTGAATGATTAAGGTTGCTTGTTGGCTTTAGAGTGGACGGAAGCCTGTTGAAGTGGTCTACCAGTTTGTGGCTGAAGAAAGGAATTCAGGGTGAAGAGTACTCATGAATGCTGAGGCACTTGAGCTGTGGGTAAAGTTGCAAGGCAAAGTATCTTGAGGGACTAGAATCTTCAAAGAAGCAAAGCTGGATAAATAGACTGAGGTACGATGGTGAGTCTATAGTACAGGAAAAGATGTAGTATCCAAATTTTAAAGTGCTGGTGAAGACTTGGAGAGTCGAGGAACTCAGGTGCACAAAGATGTGGGAAACCTTGAAAAGAGCCATCTCTTGTATGGGCGATTATGGAGCTGAAGTACTTGAATGGCAAGAAATAAAATAATTGAACTCAATGGAATTGCTCTTAGGGTGAAGGCGTTGGAAACCTGAGGTACTAGGGGTAGGTATTTGGCTGAAGGTTAGAGCTGTCAATTTGGGTTGGGTCTGTCAGGTTGGCTTGTCCCGCCATATAAACGGGGCGGGTTGGGTTCATGTTTTAGCAACCCATCTAAAAGCGGGTTAAATAACCTGACCCGTTTGTGTTGTGGACTGTGGCGGGTCGGGGCGGGTTGGCCCGCCTCTTATATGCATACACATTGATTTGAGACTTTGATTTGCCTCTAAATTAATTTGAAAATTAGAACTTTAAGTCTTTTAAGTTTGAATTGTATTAAGTATTTTAGTTTAGGTTATATTAAGTATTTAACTTTGATTTGAGCTTAAATTGAATATGAATTTTTATTTATATTGTTGTTTTATAGGTTTTTTTTTTTTAGAATTTTGGCGGGTTGGCCTGTTTAACCCGTAATCCATGGCGGGACGGGTTGGGTTGGGGTTTTTACAACCCACCAATTAAACGGGCCAACCTGCCCTCTGCTCCATTTAGGGGTAGGTCGGGCCGGGTCGGGGTGGGCCGGCCCGTCTTGACAACTCTACTGAAGGTGCTTACTCGTTGCAGAGACATGAGATGTCAAGTTGTAGGAGATGAAGCACGAGGGTTGTTCAATGTTAGTCAGGTTGACTGTGAGGTAAATCGAATCAATCATGCTGTGAGGTATTATAAGGCTCAGATGTATGATGCAAGAGGATGTCGAGGTACTGGAGTCATAGGGGTGAGGCAGGCCAGTGGGGTAGCCTTGCATTGGTACTGCAGACTTGGAGTGAAGACACAGAGGCAGTTAGAATAGGCCAAGGATTACAGAAAATAGAATGAGCAATTGGTTCTGCAGAAGCAGATTGGTAGAGCTTGGAGGTACTCGAGCAAAATGGAAAGTGGCCTTGATAGGATATCAGGATCCCGCTTGGTAGCATCTATGGTTTGCATTGGTATGGGACGATGCAGAGTTATGGAGGCGACTTGTTCATACTTGGCATCGGTGCAGTGTGGTAGGATTTGAAGTCATGGTGTTATAGAGAAAGGCGGAATTACCACGGGGCTGTAAGGTGGGTATGAAGTAAGGCCAGGCGTTTGAAGGTGAGTTGCCAAAGGAGACTCATATGGAGGGCCGCTCCAAGATCCGGATAGACAGGAGTTAAGCCTTGGAGGTAATCCAAGGAGAGCCATTTGATATTGCTGGCAAGTGGATCACACTTTGGTGGAAGAAGTGGCCGCTTTTAGATTGGAGAATCGGGAGTAAAGCCTTGGAAGAGTTTGCGGAGTGCCACAAAGTTCAGTGGGAGTTGATGGTCGGAGGACCGCAATGCTTAGAGGATGCAGTGGCCGCTCTCAAGTGAAAATCGGGAGTCAAGCCTTGGATGGTTCTGAGGAGTGCCATGTAGTTAGAAGGTCAGATGACCAAAGATGTATGACAGGAGCAGAAGCAGATGTCAGGGAAGAAAATAGTTGAGTTCTGTGGAAGAGTCAGTGTGGTATGGATGATGGATTCTCAGTGGTGGAGAAAGGACCGAGGACATCAAGGCCGTGGGGCTATGACTTAAGGAATCATGGCAATGGAAGCTTGGTCGTGGTGACCAATAGTTAGGAAGTGGCTTGGACGTTGACAGCTTGAGTGGGGGAGAATTGTTACGAGCTCATCCACAGGCTTGTCACAGGCGGTGCCGGCATGGGCGTGGCATGGTGCTGCAAAGGATTTTGGCTTCATTGGGTTGCTACGAAAACATAATGCCACTCGATACTTTGAAACCCCCGGGGTGGAGATTGGATGGATGCTTTCTTGGGGTATTAAGAGGGGCAATGGTTAGCCAAGGTGTGGCATAGTCGTGGCATGATATCCGGAGGCTCGGGATGCGAGATATTGGCATGGTAGTGGACCGCCAAGATACCTGTGGATACTCGAGAATTTCTCATGGTTTGAGGAGGGGCGCAGAGCTTTGGTAGCGTTCCCCACTCCCCCTTGGCCCGTAGGAGATGGGTCCACCGTGGCACGATTGCGGGGCAATGGTGGTGCCACGTCCGGATGGTCTTGTGTGTAGATATTTGAGACAATGCTGGTCAGATGAGCTGACCACATTATGCGGAGTGGAGATTTTCGAGAGGTCTTATTCTCAAATAATTGTCCGGGCTACTCTGTACGTTTTTGATCTCTATGGTGGAGCGAAGAGGCGATAGAGGACCAGTCGGATAAGTTTGTGGCCTATCCAAATAGACAAGTCTCGTGAGCATTACGGGCGGGATGTCTCATGGGGATCCACGAGATTTGGTCGGTCGTGGAGTTCAAGTGTGACTTATGGAATATCGATCGGATATATGCCTTGGAGCTGGGCCAAGGATCAAGGACGGCCAATAGGGTCGTGCCGAGGAGAGGGCAGTTTGATGCAAGGATTGTCGATTGGATATATTTATTTGATGAACAGACTTGGATGCCAGTGTCATGGTAGTGCACCAGGTGCAAGCAAGTCGTGGACAAAAAGTGTTGGGTGGTATGGTCACAAACCTTCGGGATTGTGGCAGTGCGCAGTGATGCGCAAACAAGCCGTGAATATTGTCATGCGGTATGACCAGAGATGGAAAGACATATCGAGGATGTAAGATCGGGATCGTGGCACAAGAGTTTGTGGGAGAACTTGGATAAAGGAATCTGAGAGGGTTCGAATGTGTGCGATCGACTGTAGCTTTGAAGAGCTGCAGGGCGTGTCGGCTTGGCAAGTTTAGCCAGACGACACTGGAGATGGTTTGCCTGAGCCTCATGTATTGCTGTGGCATTGCATAGTCATGCTGTGGGGATTTGGTTTGTGTAATATTGAAGGGCAACTTGGTGGGTTGTAGATCAATGGCACAGTGGTTTGCCATGGCATGGAAGTACGCTAAGAATAGAGACATCTTGGGTGAGCAGTACTTGGCTTGAGGGGCAAAGTCTAATGTTGGCACAGAGGTGCCAAGCTGCGGAGCACTCTTAGGAAGAGTTTATATTCTGGCATAGAGGTGCGTATGAGCATTGCGGTCAACTTGAGGGGTCCGGTTGCTTGCGGGCACTTGAGGGTGTTGCATGTGTTCAGTGCAACAGAGTTGCTAGGCAGAGGCACAGAGGTGTATGCTTGGCTTATATGGCTGGACAACTGCGTACTTATTGGTAAGTCCGAGGGAAGGATTCAGGAGGGTTGGCCTTGATGTATGGAATACCGAGTGCCGCATGGGTGTTTGGGTAAGAAAACACTCACCCCGTGACATTTGGCTAGAGTTCTGACATTAATTGCTATTGGTAGCTAGATGACCCAGTTTCAGAAATAGTTGATCTCTCACTTGTTGGTAGCTTACTTTTTCACCTCCCAGCTTCTCTTTCTGCACCTCTTGATCTTAAGTAGGAACCTAAGAAAAAGACCAAGTCCTGTATTGGAAATGAGAAGAGATGTTGTTATGTGATAGTTACTTTGCCAAGCTTGTCCCTTTTTTTGCCAGACATTCGTAATTGCTACTTTTGTATATTGCTTTCATTCATTAAAGATAGTATCAAGCAAGATCCATTCTTATATCTGACTGCAAAACACAATGAAAGTGGTAACATTTAGGATATCCTTATAAAATATGTTCTGCTTCAGTCTTGATTAAATACTTTGTTTCTTTTTTTTTTTCTTTTCTTTTTTCCAAATAAGTGCTCACCACTTCAACTGGAAGCTACAGATAACTTACTTGGCTTTATGAAAGCATCACCTCTTACCCTCTTACCCCTTCAAGACCTTTTTGAGTATTATTCTCTAGTATAGGCTGATGCTCTAGGGACCTCTTCTGGGCAATGTTGATCTGGCTGCTGCACCGTGTGATTCAAGTACCATTTATAATAATTGTAGTTGCTGCATACGCAGAGTTACTTCCCAGTTTACTCTGGTTCCTTCTTTATTTTCCCTCCCTCAATGGTTCTACTATTTATCAGAGATGAAAAACTTGAACATTACCGTCCAGATATATTGCTGACTACTTACTGCTTCTACCTCTTTTTCTGTTTTTTCCTTACTCTGGGTCTCGCTCATGGTTGGGGTTCTTGCTTTTAATTGCTGCTGTGGTGTTGCCTTCAGTGTATCTAGGTAAGCGGTATTAGGAATTATTTGGCTTGTATTGCATTTATTTTGCATGAAGAAAGGGTATTTAATTCAGTTATCTTGGATTTTTCGTGCAGGGAGCTATGATTCAGAGGAAAAGGCAGCAAGAGCACATGACCTTGCAGCTCTTAAATACTGGGGTCCAAACCCAAATACCAAACTAAATTTCCCCGTGAGATTGCTAATGCTATCTTGTAAAGATTTTTTTAAATTTATTTCATATCTTTAATATATTATATATGTTCAGTCATTTTTGGATTTTTCAAATGAGAATAATCCGGCTGGTTTCACCTCTTTATTCTCAGGTCTCTGATTATGAGAAAGAGCTTGAGACAATGCAGAACATGTCCCAGGAAGAGTATGTCGCATATGTACGGAGGTATGCATGTCCGAGGCAACTGATGTCCAACTTTTTTCTCTCATTGCCGATATAATAATTTGTTTCTGGCATATGTTACAATGGCAGAAAAAGTAGTTGTTTCTCAAGGGGAGCATCGATGTACAGAGGAGTGACGAGGTTGTCTATACATTCTTGTCGATTTTTAATTTTTAAATGTTTCATCATAAATCGATATTAATCATATCTGAAATCCGATTACATTTGGTGGCATGTTTTGGTCCATAAGACGGAAAGATGGTAAGTGGCAAGCTCGAATTGGTCGTGTTGGTGACAGCAGGGATGCTAAAGATATATACCTTGGAACCTTTGGTAAGCATTAAGCTCCCCATCTTCACTCAACCTGATCAAATACTAAATAGTTTCTTAAGCAGAGAAATGGCCATGTTACTGATAGCTCTCTGTGTTTGGGGTGAAACCAGATACCGAGGAAGAAGCAGCAGAGGCCTACGACATTGCAGCTATTGAACTGCGTGGTGTCCATGCTGTGACTAATTTCGACATCAGCAACTACTGTGAGGGAGGTCTTAAGCGGTTAGAAGGCCCCTGCAAACTTGAGACATAAAGGCCAAAAGTTGATTAATGTTTATTTTTTTCTCTTTTAGGCTGCCGACTGTCTAATGCCATCCAGATATTTTCCATGATTTTCCAAATTCGGATGGGGTTTTGTGCATTGCTGTAATCTGGATGGGGTGTTAATGGTTTAAAGTAAATGAAAGAACTCTCATTAACTTCGCTTCGTAGATGAAGTTTAATGTTTTGGGTACTGTGATATGTATCAGTTAGATGTATCAGTTAGATGACCATACGTTTTTCTTCTTACATCGAAGCATCTTCCTTTCTTTATAAAAGATAGTGAAAGAGATCCACTGGGAATTATGGTTATTCAGTTCAATACTCGGCGCACCAATCAAAACTTGATCGCAGAACAGAGATGCACCGGTCAGGACTGCTTGGGAACTGAAAGTTGTAAGGCCTTTGGTGTGTAATGGCTATTTTGTGATAGGTCCAAGGTTCTGTGGTGGTTCGGATGGTATATCCAACCTTTTTAATATTTTGTTCGTGGTTTAACTTGCATCTCTACCTCTCTTTCCTTGGGTTGGTTTGGTTGACTTTGACGTGGGGATGGTGAGGACTTCCGATTATTGCGGCTACAACAGCAGGAAGTTTGGATATTGGAAGAAGAGAGGATAACCGGCGGTGGTCGGCAGGGTGAATTAGCCATTTAGCCCTCAGGCGCCTGGCAAGAGGGCATACCACAAAAAATTATTTCAAACATCAATTTTATGGCTAATTTCAATTGCATTTTGATTTCTTTAGGAGCAGGACTGCAGTGGGGACCTCCTCAGAATTTTTAAGGATGATTTTGATGCCACGGACGCCGGTCCCAGTTGCCTCAACCTAGTTTTCTTAACCAGCCTGTTACATTTGACTACATCTACCAAATACTAAGAGAAGGGGAAAGGTTGTAAGAATAATTTGACTACATGTTTAGCCAGGAAGAGGCAACAATGCTATCAATCTGACATTTTGACGCATGCATGGGCCATGCTGTCAGCATTAGCTACTCACATCTAGCAAGCTGACTCCCTTGCTAAAGATGCGCCGGATCCGGAACAATTGCACTCACATTATATTTCACATGTACCATATCAAAATAATGAACAAAAGGAGAAACTGTGATTAAAACTAAAAGAGATGTCGGTACAATGACAGTAACAAAGAATAGCATCATCAGCCATAAGAAATTAACTACTTCCTCTTAAACTTGATGATTTTAAGCAATCCCAGTACGATTAACAAGTGAAGAAAGAAGGCATGAAAATGGAAAAAAATTGATGTTGTGTAAGAAAAATGATAGTGCATGGAAAAAAAAAAAAAGAGAAAAGAAGAGCACGTAAGCCTGCCATTTTGCTGAACGGGAGAAAAGGAGAAGCTGAGAGCACAAGCTTACGGTAAGCAACGGAGGAAATTCATATCCCCCAGTTTGCGTGCGTACATCCCTTCTCATTCTGCTGCATTCTGATGCATTAAGTCAATTTACTGTTACCAGTATTGCAAATCTATTGTACAATATATATATACATATATATATATATATACATATATATATATATATATACATATATATATATATATATATATATATATATATATATATATATATATATATATATATATAGAATCTTAAAACGGTATTTTATTAAAAGATAATATAAATGAAAATAATGGATGTTATTTGTCTTATAACCGATCATTATAATGTTAAATAATATATACTTGTTGACATAGCAGAAAGGGCCCGGAGCTGTTATAGTGTTATAGCGGCTATTACCATATTTTAGTAACCTCAATTATTGGTTTGCTTGCTCCCATTCCGTATTAAATTGAACTGCCGGACAGAGGAAATCATCGTGATAGATCCTGCTTGCTCCCATTCCGTATTAAATTGAACTGCCGGACAGAGGAAATCATCGTGATAGATCCAGCTCAATTCAGCGAATCCACCATGAGAGAATACGGTCCACCTAATCCATAATGAAAGGAAAAATGGTTGATGTTGTCGTTCTTTTTCTTTTTTAAATTTTCAAGGTACAAAAATGAAAGCAGTGGTAGTAAACTACTTCAGGATTCTCATCAGCTATAAATTCCGGCCACCCCTTCTCCCAAGGCAAACTAATTCTTTATAGGCATCCGTCTATATCTTTGTTATTCGAGGAAGGCGAGCAAGGAAAACATAACTGCTCTAAAAGAGTCAGGGAAGGAGGAAATGGACAACAATTGAATGGCCACATAAAACCAAGTCTTATAGGCGGTATAAGCCTTTTGCAAAAGGCTTAATTAATATATATTTATAACTTTGGTAACGCCATTATGTTTGATCTTCCATTTTCGTAAAAGGCTTTCCTTTCAAAATGTACAAAATAAAAATGGTGAAATAGTTTCATGGTAAAATTGGGAAAGTTAGGCGAAGTAGCGGGTATACTAAAGGAGCAAAGGTAATTTAGTTAACATAGTAATGAAGGGAATAGGAGAAGAGTATATAATGCAGATCTAGGAAGGTCACCATTAGACGCACGTAAGAGAGACTCCAAGTTTTTATCTGTGGAATTAGTAAGAGCTGGATTAAACAAGGAAATCATGATAATCTTAAAAAAAGTTGCAATAAGTCAGAACTATCCAAGACTTGGGAGATGTCATTTTGATGTATTGTAATCGTGGGCCTGGTCCTTTGCTTACCATAGAGAAATAAAAAGCATCAAACTACACATTAATAGGTTCAAGAAACAAATCTAAAACTAGGGGTGAAAAGGACCAATAATTTCATATCCAAATCTACCTAATAGAAACTTGAGCTCCTAACATACTATATATATATATATATATATATATATAATTTTATTTATAATTTTATTTAATTTAATATAGCACTCATGAAATTTTAAAAAATATATATAACCACATTAACATTATTTACTTGATTTACCATCCACTTCATAATATCTTTAATTTTATAATCATAAAGTTTAAATATCTAATTTATATCTATATTTAAATCCATACTTTTAGTATCCAGTTCATATTCATAATTATTTTTAAAAAAATATGACTATAAATTTTTATATCTTACTAATATTCATATCCATATTTATATTCATCAAACAAAATAAATATAGATATGAATATACTTATATCCATATTTGTATCCGTAAAAGAAGAAGAAGAAGATATACATATACTTGTATGCGATCCTTATCCCATCCAATTTCATCCTTATTCCAAATAATTATAAAAATATTTGATGGTTATAGTATTGATTATTCTGATTGATATATGTACACACACACACGCTGAGTCCAGAAGAGGGTAGGGTCTAGAGATGGTCCTCTCCCTCGCCATGCCGCTCTTCAAGCTTATCCATCATGGAATGGACTGCTATGGGCTGGGCCTGAACTGTTGTCCCAGGGCCCAGCCGGGCCACTTCGCCTTGCCACATGTCTTGCCAGAAATTAGCTAAAAACTCCTACCTGTCCGCATTACAGAGCAGCAAAGCAACCGGAGCTTGCATGCACCAGTGCACGGTCCTACCATCACCAAGAATGGATAGGACTTCAAAAAAATGTGGCAAGAGCTGCATGCAGACAAGCCTGAATTCAAATGTCAAAATTTCACAAAGATACACTCCTCCAGCTACACGCAAAGAATTATAAATCCTTTCTCATTAACTTAATGCATTTTCCATCATCATCATTGATATGATGCTGTCTTCAAGTTCTAATGACTAACGCTCTCCATACTGAGATATCCAGAGTGTCAGGGTGTTCATGTACAAATCTCAGACAGACCATACTGCTAATTTACACTTCATCTGTGCCTCCCTCCCTACTGTTAGATGTCATGCTGCTGCTACTGCCCTTATGCTGGGCTTCATGGGCTGCTCTTTGATGCCTTGAAAGAAGCCCCAGTGGCCAGGAATCTGATGGTGTGGGATATCTGGCATGTGGCCTCATCACATGGGAGGGGTGTTTCGGAGGAGCTGGCGTGCTGCCAACCTCTGAGAAGGGATGGAGCTCTTGGTGGAGGGGGATGACATAAAGTGGTCCGACAGATGGCTGCTGCATTGGCAGTGCAGCAGCTGTGGGTTGTGGTGGAGCGGGAGGAGCCACCTCTGCTCCATCATGCCACACAGGATTGGAGTGCATCCTCTCATGTAATTCATTTCGCAGTCTCTCGATCTCAGCTCCAAGGACTGTGTTGTCATCTTTCAGCTCATTCTTTTCCACATCAACCTGGTCAGAATTCCAGACAGTTTTAGTGTTAACTTGGGGTAAAAGAAAATCATTAGGATCATGTTGTGATCTTTCAAAATTTATCCTGATGCTGATTCTGAATTTGATTTGAATACCACAGCATATATACATATGAACTACCCTTAAATTCTAAAAAGCTACTAGTTTCATGATCCTAAGGCCAACAGCCTCCAGACTGCATCAAGAATGATCAGGAATAGCATAATGTCCAGACAGCAAATTTATCAGAAATAAGCTAGCAGGAACTGAAGTTCAAAGGAAACATGTTCTGGTCGATATTTGTATTAGCATCGATTGGGTTGTGATAAAGTTGCTGTTTCACTGTTCAAAAATGGTAGGAAGATGACCTCATGCAGCAAATGTGCTTTTTTTTTTTTCCTTCCTGTTCAAAAAAGGTAACAGGAAGACCACATGTAGCATCTACGGAGAATTAAGGTAGATTTCTGACAAGCGGACATTAAGCTTCAATTAGAATATCAAGTTCACCAACAATCAAATAATTAATAATGGAGATGTCAAAGTTTTCACTTATATAGACTAGAGATGGTATACAAATTGGTTTTGCACTCTATGTTTTTCTTTTACATGCTTATCCTCCAAGTGTGGAGAAAACTTGATTGATAAATTTATTAAAACACCTGTGTCATCTTTTGTCTTCTTCTAAATGAGCATGATATTTTCCAAACATGAAGGACAGCGGCATTTAGAAACTGGATATAATATTATTATTTAAAAGAGTTTGTGGTGCGTTTGAGGAACTTACATAATGAGATTCAGTCACCAAAGCAGCATTTTCCTTCTTGAGAGATTCTACCTGTTGAATGAGATCTTGTACTAATCGAGTGGCATCACCTAATATACGGGCCTTGCCATTATTCTGCCTTGCTGGTTCTGTAAATAAACACATTATGTTGAAACAAAATTATACAAGTTCTTCATATTTCAAGAATGACAACATGAACAATAGAATTGTTTAGAAAATGCAAAATCGACATCCCATAGAAAACAATTATCAGAGTTATGATTCTGCTAGTAAGATGTTATATCAGGCAATCCACATTTGAGGAGGAGATTCCACATCAGAAGATGATGCAGACCATCTCTTCTTAAATGGAAGCCTCCAGCACTACCAATTGGAAAAATTATGTTGATGCTGGCAGAGTGGCATCAAATGACTGCCCCATAGCAAACTACCTCAATTTATTTTCCTTATGATGAACCATTTTCCATCTAAACCACCCAGGACAATCAGCGAGGTAGAATTAGAACAAGAAATGAAATTCCATCTTTGAACCATAATTAGTTTATAGAAAAAAACACAAGAACAAAATACAATACTAAATTTTCAGCAGAAAAGGTTATATTCTAATTATTTCAACAGAATAATCTAAGTAATTTAAACTAGTTCATAAAGTCTGGCACATGTGGTCTACAATGACAATGTCATTTGAACTTCTAAGAAAAAGCATAAGAGGAGAAAGCTACCAATTGCATGGCCCAGCTCTGAAAAGAGATCATTTAAATGATCACGTTTCAGCTTTTCTCTCTTAGCTTTGTGTTCCTTCTTCGGCACTTTTCCTTTGTTCTTTTTATTGGGGATTGTCCTGCACCAGGAAAAAATTCAGAAATTCAAGTTTATTATAAAAAAGAGAAGCAGAAACTACATAATAGAACAAACATAGAGCCCCACATAATATAAATAATTAGGATAGTAATCATAAAGCAAAAACACCAGGAAAGTGGAGGAAACGTGTAGCACAAGGCCATGGGGTTAAACTTTAGACAAATGTTTGAAGCATTTGCAGCAAAGTTTGGGAAAAATTAAATATTAAACATGTACTAAAATAACTTATATATGATAATGAAGATGAAATAGATACTTGAGTAATAAAATCTAGAATTACAGAGCATAAAGAGAAGCTTCTTCCGTTAGGCACAAATATTTCCGTAGATATCATCTCTTAATAAGAATAATTTTTCTCCAATATTTGCACAGAATAAAAGAAATGCAAATACTTAATGAGGGGTGATCAATATGAAGCTTGGTAGATTCAAAATCCACCATACATTGTGGTCCAAGATAGCAAATAACAATTGCAGCAAGGAATATGAGCCCTGACTTGAGTGAAAAAAAATATAGTCGTATCGCTTATGAGATAATCACAAACGCGAAAAAAATATAGTTGCATCACTTATGAGATAATCGCAGACATGATACTTTAGCTTGTCTAGTGTGAACTTATCACTGGCTTATCCCTTTGGTGGATATAGGAGTCCGCCATGACTCCCAAATTCCCAACGTGTATAACTTTATTCATGCATCCTATTAGCAAATAGGATGCACAGGCACAATGAATGATTTACCTTTTTTAGCAGTAAAGGTTCGAATTATGAAGGATGACCTTTTGCTGTAGATTTATTACCTAACATTTATTTTCTACTTGGTTATGTACAACATTTTCCAAGAGATTTCCTTCAATCTCATTTTTTTTTTTTATTTTTCTCATGGACCAATTTTCTGTATTTATTATTTTTCCTTTGAGAAATTACTATGCAAACTATGTAAAGTTAGGCTTAAGCTTGGTGCATGTAAATATTGGGCATTTGTTTACATTGAAATTTTGGATCAGATGCTTCCAAATTGAGTATGAGAGCTGCTCATAAAATCCTACTCCATGCCAACTCAATAAGTTAGGTGGTTCTCAACTTGAACTTGGCAAAATTACTTAACAAGCGACTATTCCCAGATGTGCAATACAAACTTGGCCTGTGTACATTCTTTCCCAAATTGCTGAAAACAAGTTAAAACACCCAATAACTGCATTAGGCTAACCAAGCAAAATCTAAAGAGAAAAAAGGAGAGATGAAATTGTTTGCATAGCCTCAACGATAAGCAAACATGCAATATAAAGGATAATAAGACAAGCGCCACCATACAATACTACTTAAAACCGAATCATTGCACCAGTCCAAGGAAAAATCTATCACAAATTTGTCTGATGAAAGGTGAGCTTAGTTTAATTAAAATTGCAAAGCTTATATCTCATGAATTCAAGTCAGCTCTAGCTCATTTTGATGGACTGAGGAAGGTAAACAAAGTGGACAAGACGCTGGCATAAGCCACAAAATGTAAACAGTTGGATCTACATGGTCATATAATGTAAAGAATTTTTTCTACTACTGCTTGTAAGTCCATTACAAAATTCTCAAACTCCGAAAAACTAATTCAGGACAACCAATAATTACTCACCCTCCAACTGGTTGTTCCGCTATAATGTTTCCATCATTAGTCATCGAAGAGGGAGGCTCCGTCACCATATTTAAGCTACAGAATCTACTTCAATCACACCATCAACCTAATAAGATCAGATGCCAATAAGCTCAAGCTTCTGAGAAGACCCACAAGACAAAATCTAAACCCCACGTTAATAAATTCTCAGATCTAATCAAACAGAACCATTAATTAATACTTTGGATCCAACAAAATGTAAAACCAATTTTCTTTTCCAAAGATCATAATTTTCCGCACACGATACACGTAAAATCATTCAAAATAATTCTTTCATGAAAACAAGAAGGGCAAGTTCCAAACTTTATCATCTTTTTCCTACCATACATGACAATAATAGAACTAGAGCACGAAAACAAATCGGCAGATGACTAGATGTTATCCGTTCTGAGTAACGATACAAAGAAATGGTTTCTAAAAACCTTAACAACAAAGGCTCAACTCTCGACAACCATGGTCCATAATATCTAAGTTCAACACACAAAAACTATATTTTAGGGAAAAAAAATCAAAATTTCTCCAACCCTAATCAGGTAAACAACGCCGCAAATCCAAAGACAAAACCAGAGATCAGAAAGCATTCTTTGAAAAAATAATAACAAAGCCAAGATTTGCGACGAACAAGATCGGAAGCAGATACCTCAAGCCTTGAACCGATTTGGGGGTCGTCGGAGAGAACAAGGAAGAGGGAAGAGATCACGGAGAGAATTGTTCTGATTTCTGGTTTATTCTTCCTCGATTTCTTGGTTTTTTCCTTTTTCTTTGTTTCGGGAAGGCGGGGTGCGGTGGGAGCATCCCACGCGCCCGCGCGTGCCGAGCGCTATCGCTTTATTGGCTCCGGTCCCAACTGTGCGTGCCGCCACATGGATTCTGGCCCCATTTGACGCCGATGCCATCAGTTTTCCCTCCTTACTTTGTGCAATTACCCATGTCTCCCTCACCGTCAACGGTCTCCCATGCAAATCCGGGAGAAACAAAGCACGTGCAAAATAGTTGTATAAAAATAATAATATAATTATTTTTAGTAAAGTGGTAACATTAGTGTAGATTTATAACAATACTAATACTTGCATTAATAGTTGGGAGCATGAGCAAAAACAAGATGCATAAAAATAGCATCTGGAAGATGAAATTATGAATTGAAGAGTGATACATTTGACGAAAAAAATCTCATTCTTTTATTTGACCAGTATTTTTATTATGGAACTGGATGTTGACGTTGTCTAATTACGCTACGTCTACTGGTTCATAATTCACATTATATGTGATAAGCATGATATATATTAATATGTTAATACTTTTTAGTTATGATAAAGTGTGCATGCACATAATATACCATCCATGTACTTCTATCTTGACAAAATAATTTATCTCAATACTATATAAATGGTTCATTAGTCTTTCTATAAATTTATTTCTATAGAAGGATACATACATAAAAAGATAGAGCTTGCTAATTTATTGTAGACATACAATAAAGAAAAAAGAATTTTTGAAATCTCTGTTTGGAAGTCAGTTAAGTAAGTTTATCTTAAAAAAAATTTGATACAAATAAATAATTTTGATAAAACATGATTAAAACGTAATTATTATCAACCCAATATTGCAAGAATGTTTATTTTTTATTTAATATCAAAATAAAAAATATACTAATCAGTAATTTTAACAAATGCACCTACATAAGCTGCTATTGAGTATGAATATTTTCGATCAAGTGGTGGTATGAAATGAATTCACCCATAGCATATGCTAGATTTTATTTTTTTGATAAATTAAACTAAATATGAAAAGATATATTCACGAGAGTGGAAAAATAAAATATTTAAAAATTAAACGCTTGATTTTTAAGGTTGAATACTTCGGAGAACGGAGGGAGAGGGACACAAAGGGAAGGGGCAAGTTGTGGTAAATTTTTTTAGGGGCAATTTTTTTTTTTGATTCTAGGGACGATGGAGAAGGAAAGCAGGAAGAATCGGCGAGTGGGCGCGTGGACCACGTTTTCCGGGCAGGGGCGCGGACCCAAGCAGACGCTTCGCGGACGCGTGCGGGGCACACGACGGACCCGTGCTTCTGGATTTTTTTTTTTTTTTTTCCTATTTCCAACAGCCACTTCATTCAAAAAAAAAAAAAAAATCCTCAAAAGAGTAATTTATTTTGACGTGAACAGCCTAACATGGTCCGCAACCCCAAATACGTCAGTCATCATCAATAAACAACTTATACATTTTATTTTGTTGTTTTCGCTATGTTGTTGTACTTTTCTTCCTGCAATATAATTGGCCCTTTTTTTTTCCCAAAAAACATTAATGGGACAACTTCTCATTAATTGATGCTGGAGCTTCAGTTAAATGGTTGGGACCAAACAATTTTCACGGCGCATTCAAGAGGTAGGTTTTCTAGGACCCCATGTAGAGTTTCATCCTGAGATATTTTTATAATAAGGTAGTTAAACATTATTTTCTGCGACTCATATTTCTTCCACCTCTTCAAACTAGATAATGCTTACCTAGATAGTTAAACATTAACTACGTTGTTAATCTATTAAAGGAGTAAGAACATCCCGTTAGCCTATGATCAAGGTTCCTGCATACTGCTCCAAAATTAAATAAATAATATATAAGAAATTTGATGGATGGGAGCGGTGATACTTAGGGTCTAGTCCATCTAGTGATGGTGCAAACGAGGTGGCCGAAAGCCTTCCACATCATACACCCAGATCTGAGGTATGCTGAGGGCTAGGTCCATTTTGATTCATATTTTGGTGTCTGGCGATGAGAGCAGAAAGTACCTAATAACGTGAACTTTGACTGATTGCAGTAAATAGACTTATAAAAATTTAACACCCATACTAATCTGGAGGTCTAATAAGAACTGGGAGCTCCCACCAGTCCTTGGCAATTGGGAACTGAATAATTTTCTTTTGGAATACACCAAATCATTGAGAAAGAAAGCAACCATGCAGTTTGGCAAAATTAGCACCCATAAGACTTGCTCAATGAAGACATTATGGACAAGTTTCTATCCTCTATATAGCCTTGATGATATCCGATTGGTATGGGTCAGCACCTTGCGCAGCAGCTTGCGCATCCAATAATTACATATAAAATACAATTTTTCACACATGTTTATCTCCATGGTACAAAGAGCAAAACTTATAACAGAATATAACTTGAAAAATCCTGCCCTAATCCATGCATATCCACCTAGAATCTTGTTTGCAGAAGCACCATCTGCATGAGGTCCGTCCTTATGTGGTACTGCTTTAAGCCCACCGTAGTTTCATGGGAGGGTCGCCTAACCATATGATTGCCATATCAATATTCTAACACACAGATTTCTTATTCAAAAATCACATTTCTACTTCCAATGTTTTAATTTCCATGGCAGCCAAGATGGAATCTCCTTGTCTTGATTCTTCCATTCAATGCAAGCGCTAGGACATCATACTCTTCTACAAACCAGAGCTCTGATACAATTGCCTGAAAGTATACTTCCAAAAGTAAGCTGAAGTTTAGCAGCCATAAATATGTTTCTGGAATATGAGAATAAATAAGGATCTCCCATCTTGACAATTCTATGGTTCAAGGCCATTCGGATAAAAGGGCAAAATCATTTAAATGTAAATAGCAGAATGAAATCCATTTAAAAGAGTACATGTCAAGGTTGTGCTCTAGTGTCTACCAAAAAAAAAAAAAAAAAAAAGGGATTCTGCTATAGACCAGAAACTACCTCAAAACCACGTAGTTTACCGTTAACTTGTGCAACCAGCTCATTGAAGAACCGTAGTAGATCAAATGGTTTCTTCATCTCCTACAGTAAAGAGATTTATGCAGTAAGATAATATGCTGAACTGAATGGTAGTCAAATAATATACATGGAGAAAACTTTTAGGAAGTTAAATAAATGCAAAGAAATAACAAATATGAGAATTTATAATGAAGCAGCTTATGCAGCTCAAGTCATATACACTAATTTCTTGTGCTGCATATGTCCATCAGCCCAAGTTTGATAACTCTCTTTAACAGACGTTCAAAATACCTCTCATACACTAGCTTTATCTACAATACCACAGGACAGGACATGTTTTAAATGAAATTGATATTAAACAGCGGTTTTTATCTGATTTGCACCACTAGAACAATTAACTACATCTCTGAGATCTTTTTGACATGTTACCTTGATTTGAACTTTTGGGTGTCCTAGAAGTCTTGCAAAGGAAGTGTGAAGCAAAACAGGGTCATACTGTATAAAACAAAAGATAACATCAGAAAAATGACACATTAAAGCAGAAATAAATCATAGCATATCACTGTTAACTGGAAGATATCCCACAGTACATATTATTTGAAAGAAAACCACCTAAACAAGACTTGCGCTTTGCATGATGCTTCATAAATTAATCACACAACGAGCATAAAGTAATAAATTATTAGAACGAGAAGAGTGCAAACTTTTTCTTACCAGTTGCATTTCAGGTGCACGAGGAAGGGCATTCCTTAATTTTGCACGGACCACTGTAGGATCTGAACCAGAGAGGACCTAGCAAACAAAAAAGATCACCAAAATGAGATTACTTATAGCAGGTATATGCAACTACAATCATGAGAGTTTATGGAATTTATATCAAGCAAAAGGAATGTTAGAGCTGACATGCCAAATGACATTAAAACAAGATAAATAATGTAGCATTCTTGGATTGGTCAAGTTTGCTGCTGCTGCTGCTGCTGATGATGATAATAAAAGCAGTCATGGCAATAATGATAATGACTGTGATAAGTCAGTAATGAATTTTTATACTAGACCACCTAATCTCAATCAAGGAATCATTTCTACTAACCAAGTTTGACAAGTTAGGAGCCTCCTAGAGGACACTATGGTTTTAAGTATTTTTTGCCATATCTTTTCTCACAACCTCCGTCCATGTTACTTTCAGTCTTTCGCTCCTTTTTTTTTTTACAACCTTCACCACAAATTTAAAGACCCCTCCTTACCAAATCCCCCTTATATTTTCACAACATGCCCATACCATCTAAATTGATCTTCCATCACTTTGTCCTTAATTTTTTCGACTTCTGTGGCTCTAATATACTCATTTCTAGATCTATCATTTCTAGTTTTACCATACATCAATCATAACATTCTCATTTCTGGCACGCTTGTTACTCAAAATCTTTTATCCTCAACTTTCCGAGTCATACAACACTGTGGACTTTATTCTTCTTATTATTATTCTAAATTGGTCTCCAGGGTATATGTTGAACATAAGGTACTATAGAGGAACCTCTCTATTTTGTCCAATCAACTCTAGTTCTACAATAAATATCTTCATCTTTCTCTCCAATATTTTATACAATAGATCCCAATAACAAAATCAAACACTTTTGATAAATATGATCACTAAATACAGGAGGTGCGATTGATTTGAGCTCCAAAGAAGAGAACAAAGCAACTAGATCTAGCAGCATAGATAAATAACGGTCCCAATTTATTCTTCAAGTATTGCATGAAATGAATATTTCTGAAGAAAAGCAGACCAGCTGGGTGCTAGCTAATGTAGCTAAGAGGCCCACTTATCACCAGTCTAAAAATTTAAATCAATGGGACTCGATTAATTAATATTAATTAGAGGACATGTGATGGGTGCACCAGTTCTTTTACCTTTCATAAAAAGATGAGACAGAAATTGTGCAGGGTGAGAAAAAAATGTAGCAGTCATCCAATGTGAGGTGGAAATAATAAAAGAACTAAACATTCATGTCAAGAAAAACATCTGCCTATACGTGAATCTCATCTTCCAATTTATTCTTGATTTCTTTCATCTATAATATTTGAACATTATTTAGTAGTTCTGGAGGGCAACCATGGAAGCTATAGCTGAAACTAAAGAAACATTTCATTTTGACTAGATGAAAAACCAACAGGACTGCTATCTATGTTACATGGACTCGAGTTTGTGTGTCAGGTGCAGATGTGTCTAAGCATCAGATTGTTTTAATATCTAAGAATTTCTTCTTATAGAGTCATGACCAAGTACTGTACCAAGTTGCATATAAGTTTCACATTTGTGTACCATAGGCTAGACTGAAGGGCCTGGGTAACAAAGGTTGCTATATTTTAAACTTGGGTTGGAAGAGATCCAATGATCCCCTAGGATTGACAAAAATAAATAAGGCTTCAGATAGGATGAAAAAGCAAAATCGTTCTAGATGGAATGCCAACTATAGTATGGAAGAACAGAACAGACTAAGGCTTGACTTGCGAACTGTATAGTTTTAATACGATAATGAAGCACAAGGTCATGATAGACATCTTGAAAACACAAAATTACCCTTTTTTCGAGCAATGGTGGTATTTGAACAGCACCAATCATCATGAAATCAAATTACAAAGTCACATCATGAGCTATAGGTAAGAGTACTTAAAGATAGTGTGGTTTAAAAGTTTATATGGCTTCATGCCAAGAAGGTTAAACAGTCAGTCAATTTTCTTGAGAACAGATAAATAAATAATTAGCATAGCCATAAAGATAAAAAAATGAACTTTGCCGAATCCTTGAGGTATTCAAATTGTTATTTGTCATTCATCTGAGATAAGAATTACACATGTTATATCTCAATCTGTGCTAAACGGTGGAGATAGCTTACTAGGTGGTCAAGACTAGTGTATAGACCACTAAAAAAGTGAGGAAATTTATTGGTTTGCCCTTTGTATTTGAAATACATTGCAAAGACTAGTAGCAGCCCGGCAGGGAATGTTCATCATGGATAATATATTATTAGTTGATGAAACTAGCAAAGGAGTTAGCAAACAGAATATCTAAATGCATGAAAACTATAGATGATAGTAACTACATATAGGAGAGGGGTCGTTATTATTATTACATGGATTTCTGACAATTTGCATCTATAAAATGAACTACTGCTTAAAAAATCAGGCCAATATTGCAACTTACGATATGTCTAGGAAGACTAATGCAAAAGAACAAGCTCAGTGGTGCATACCTGCCAACATCCTAGAAGCACACCAGTAGACGTCAGCACCACCCTATCCAAGACAATCTTCAGGGGGCAAAGAACCTCTGCAACACCTTTAATAGCTCTTGCTTCAGCTTCAATCTCAATAAACAGGATGGAACACATTAGCACAAGGAAATCTAATCTGAGGGCAAACATCATAACTGAAAGGATTTTCTATACCTCATTTTCGGTTGCGACGACAGGTGTTATATGATGGGAGGCATGGAACATACTGAAGTGATGTAGACTTGCATTTTGAAACCAGATGACTAACCACAATAACAGAAGATCCATCAGTAAAATGACAATAGATATTCCAAGGGGCATTAAAGCATTAAATGAGAATTATGAGAAGACAATCAGATGCTCATATACAGATTGTAAAACTCAACTTGCTTGCAGTTTATATTAGAGGGTGTAACACATGGAGGGGAAATTCAGACCCAACTAATAATGACATACATCAAGGAAATTCAAAATTCAGCCTCGAAAGGGCCTAAGTAATCATTTTTTTTTGAAGAGGACCAAAGGTAAAGGAGTTAGATGTGTTTCTAAGCACAATACCCACGAACTATTTGTAAGACTTACAGAATGAAAGTAAAGAGAACAAGTAAAAGCAAAGGCATTACCTCCATCAAAATAGGGAAGAAAGATCTCTCTGACAGCGTGTCTGCAGAAACCCATTAAAAAAAGCATGTGTAACCCAAAAATCTTTAATAAATAAATATAATGAATAAATGATTATAAAAAAAGTTAGTGATGATGAAAAGTTCTATATGCATGATTATATAATTTTTTTCTCTGTTTAATATTTGAACTGGTATTCTCTGCAGAGCTCAGAGACCTGGCACAGCAAGTCCTCACTGAGAAACCAAGCAAGTAAAGAATTGATTTTTAAAGCACACAATGTCAGAGAGATATAACAACACTAAATAAAGCCATCATATGCAGAAAGTTTAAATGAGAATGGTTGATAGAGCAGCAAATTAGCTTTATCAAATTAGATTCCTTTTAGTCCAATATATAACAAATGAATTGATTTTGCCAAAATGTCTTGAGCTGGGATATCTGTTGAAAGCTATATAAAGTAGCTGATACTTATTTCAGAACTTCAGTTGAACCAGATTTCCTCTGTACTTCTAGATCATCTACGATACCCGGATGAGGCTCTCTTGGAACATCATAACCTGTGTCTCAAAGGTGTATGCATGCCTTTGAAAAACAACCTGATGAAAGAATACCCTTGCTACTGATTACTCTGAAACCTTTGCCTTGTTGCTAAAATATAATCTGTCTTGTAACTTGTTGAGATCACGGGCAGCAGACTGGATCGATTTAGGCTTGAATTTTAATGTCGTGTCTCTTTGAGGCAATTAATCGAACACATTACAGACATAAATAAATGAATACAAAGAAAGCAAGATTTACGTGGTTCGGCACAAGGGGCCTACATCCATGAAGAGGAGGAGCAATCCACTATATAATCCATCCCAAAAATAGGTACAATATATGGTACAAAATACCCAAAACCAAAATCGCAAGACAGGCAATAATATATCAAATAGAAGGCAACAAAGATCCAGTTGGATCAACCAATCTCAACCTCGGCAATAGATCAAAGGTAAGAGAATACCTGAGACGAAGATTTTCTTTCTTAATTTTGGCAAAAAATCAAGATGAAATACCAAAAAAACACCATCTGAGAAATCAGGGCGTTTGGCCAATAGCACAAGGCATCCGTGAAACCGAGAAGAGGAGAGCTTCAATAATCCTTGCACCCAAAAGAGAGAGAACAGAGAAAGATTTGCACATAAGCCTTCGGTGAAGAACTCAAACCAAATAGGGATGAAAGACAGGAAAAATAACAAACAATAGGAACAGGAGCCGAGTCTCCAAAAGGAGAGAACACCCAAAATAAACAAAAGCAAATGCTCCCTGTTGCTTGCTGTAGCTTGGTGCCAAGAGAGAGAGGCTGAGGCCTCCTTATAAAGGGAACAAACCCAGCGGCGCTCGAAGTCCGTTTCGAAGAAGAAGAACACCACGAGTCAAAGAGCATACAAGGAAGAGTCAAATATATATACATAGAATCCCCTTTTTGCAGAAAACTCCCTCATCCTTTTATTATTTGGAGCAATATTATAACAATCCTCCTTACGACAAATATTGTACCTTTATATCAAATATAGATTTTAAAAAATAATAATAATACTGCCTCCTCACCACAAGCCCCGAAGGACATTACCATGGGCTTATACCAATCAAGTTCAAGAAATTCCCGAACTTAATTGCAGGGATTGGTTTAGTGAGCATATCAGCCGGATTTTGAGCAGTGTGAATTTTCTGAAGTCGAACATCACCTTTTTCCACCAATTGTCTGATAAAGTGATACCTGACATCTACATGTTTTGTGCGTTCGTGATACATCTGGTCTCTGGTAAGGTGCAAGGCACTCTGGCTGTCACAATAAATATCCAGACAATTCTGCTCGAGATCCAAATCTTGTACCAACCCTCTTAGCCAAATAGCTTCCTTTGCTGCCTCTGTCAATACCATATACTCTGCTTCAGTGGTAGACAAAGCGACTGTAGACTGCAAAGTAGCCTTCCAACTGACTACACATCCAGAAAGAGTAAACACATATCCGATCAAAGATCTTCTCCTGTCCAAGTTACAAGCATAATCTGAATCACAAAATCCTGTGACTATACAATTACTCTATGTGGAGAATACCAATCCTAATTCAGAAGTGCCTTTCAGATATCTAAGTATCCATTTCACAGTTGACCAGTGAGCGTTCCCAGGCTTATCCATGTATCTGCTCACTACACTTACTGCTTATGAAATATCAGGTTGAGTGCAGACCATCGCATACATGATGCTGCCAACTGTACTCGCATATGGCACTGTAGACATATATCTCTCTTCATCCTCAATCTGAGGAGAGTCTCTAGCAGATAATCTAAAATGACTGGCAAAGGGAGTAGTGACTGGCTTGACTGTAGACATACCAAATCTATCCAAGACTTTCTCAATATAACCATGCTGAGTAAGAAAAAATCTGCTTGACTGCCTATCACGTATAATCTCCATCCCAAGTATCTTCTTTGCCGGTCCAAGGTCCTTCATTTCCAATGCAGTACTAAGCTCAACTTTCAGCTTCTGGATGACTGACATGTCCTTGACTGCAATTAACATATCATCCACATATAATAATAAATAACAAAAAGATCCGTCTAAAAGCTGCTAGTGATACACAACTATCATATGGAGATCTGCTATATTCATGGTCGACCATAAATCTATTAAATTTGCGGTACCACTGTCTTGGAGACTGCTTAAGACCATATAAAGATCTCTTAAGTAGACAAACATGATCTTCTTTATCTGGAACCTCAAAATCAGGTGGTTGTTGCATATAGATATGCTCTTCTAAATCACCATGAAGAAAGAATGTCTTAACGTCTAGTTGTTCGAGCTCCAAATTTTGAGAAGCAACAAAAGCAAGTAACACACGGATGGAAGAGTGTTTGACTACAGGAGAAAATACCTCCTTGTAATCAATACCCTCCCGTTGACTGTAACCCTTTGCTACTAATCTGGCTTTATATCTAAAATCTTGAGGACTTGCTCCTTCCTTCCTCTTGAAGATCCATTTGCAGCCAATTGCCTTCTCGCCTTTTGGTAATTTGACTAACTCCCAAGTCTGATTCTTTTCTAAAGACTGTAGTTCTTCAACCATAGCCATGGTCCACTGCTTAGCTCGTGAACTATTAATAGCCTCCTGATATGTGGTCGCTCATCACCAATGGTATTTGCAATATTCAGAACATAATAAACTAACTTAGCATAAGCAGAATCCTCAAAGCCATGCTTTTGAGATGCTCTGATCTGACGCCTGGATCTTCGAGTGGCCATACTATCAATCTGATCCTAATCTTGCAATGTCACCTCTTCCTGAGTCTGTATCTTTATATCTGTTTGCTGTTGTTGTTCATTATAAGTATTTTTATTTGACTGTTGCTGCTGTAATCTAACAATCTGGTCAATATCCACAATAGTCCTATCCTGCTGACCCTGATCATGATCTCTCTAAGAAGAACTGGGCTGTTGCTGCCTTGAAGGAGTGGCTGTCTCATAAAATGTCACATCCCTACTGACTAAAAATCCTTAAGATCCAAGCTCTATGCACTATAATCTGTAACCCTTCATCCCATATGTGTATCCAATAAATACGCACTTTTTAGCCCTGAGGTCTAATTTTCCATCTCTAACATGTGCATAAGCCAGGCTCCTAAAGATTCTGAGTACAAAATAGTCCGCAGATTTTTCTGTCCACATGTCTTCCGGAGTCTTCATGCTTAATGCTGATGCTGGAGATCGATTTATAATGTAGCAGGCTGTGTGAGCGGCCTCTACCCAAAAATCTCTACTTAATCCAGAACTAGATAGCATAGATCTGACTCTCTCTAATAGTGTGCGGTTTATGCGTTCTGCCACACCATTTTGTTGAGATGTACCTACTGTTGTTCTATGTCTAATAATATCTTCTAATTTGCAAAAACTATCAAATTCTGTAGAACAGAACTCTAAACCATTATTAGTCCAAAAGATTTACACCTTCCTTTCGGTTTGCCTCTCGACCATGGCCTTTCACCTTTTGAATATTTCAAATACATTACTCTTATTACTAATGGTGTATATCCAGATTTTTCAAGAGTAATCATCTATAAAAGTAAGTATATATCTGGATCCACCCTTACATGTAATTGGGGCAGGTCCCTATAGGTCAGAATGAATATAATCTAATATTTCTTTAGTCCTATGCACGCCTGTAGTGAAGCTGACTCTGTGTTATTTTTCAAACATGCAATGCTCACAGAATCCAAGTGTACCAATCTTCTGACCATTCGGCAGACCACATCTGCTAAGCTCCTGTAAACCTTTGTCTAAGATGTATCCTAGTCTCTGGTGCCATAAATGTGTCAAGCGCTCAATTGAAGACTATACAGTTGATGCCTGTCCAACAACTGTACTGCCATCCAGGTAGTAAAGAATGCCACTCAATTTACCTCTTAACAGGATTAATACCCCTTTATTGATAGTTATAGATCCTCTACCCCATCTGCCCTCGTAACCTACTCTATCAAAGGCATGTACAGAAAGAAGGTTTCTTTTTAATTTAAGAACATATCTGACATCATCCAATGTCACCACAGTATTTGAATTAGATTTAATTTGGATTGTACCAATACCTTCTATATTATAAATACCATCGTCCCCAAGAAGAACGGTACCACCTGCACAAGATCTAAAAGAAGAGAATCATTCCTTATGAGGTGTCATATGGAAGGATGCTCCAAAGTCTACAATCTAAGTATCAGCATGACTAAAACTGCAAGCAGCTATAAATATTGCATCGTCTGGTATACTGCTATGACCTTCCGAAGTAACTGCAATAGATGTCGTATCTAAGACTGTTCCTTTATCTTTTTGTTTCTTCTCCTTTTTAGTTTGTAGAAGTCTACATTCTGATTTCCAGTGGCCTGGCTTTTTGCAATAGTGACAAATACCTAGTCTTTTAGATCTAGACTTTGATCTATTTTTGGACTTACTTCTACCCTGTCCACTCTTTTTCTGTTCATCTCTGCCTCTAACAGTAAGACCTTGAGCCAAAGTCTGAGCCTGATGCTAAAGCTGTATCTTTAATCTAAGCTCATTGGATAATAAAGTAGCTTCTACTTCTTAAAGACTTATAGTTTCTCTTCCATAAAGCATGGTAGTGGTAATATGCTCAAAGAACTTAGGCAAAGAGTAAATTAAAATCAAAGCCTTATCTTCTTCATCTACTCGACACCAATATTTGCTAGATCAAGCAGGAGCTTATTATACTCATCCAAGTGATCCTTAAGTGGAGTTCCTTCTGCCATACGAAATGTGTGTAATTTTTTCCTCAAATATAATCTATTGGTCAGAGATTTTGCCATGTATAAACTGTCTACTTTTTTCCATACACCTTTGGCTGTATCTAGATCCACAACATTGCATAAGACTTTATAACTCAAACCTAAAAACATGATTCCTAGGGCTCTCTCATTAATTTCTTCTTTAGCAGCCTCATTATCTCCCGGGATTGCATCCATGCCCTTAAGGACTTTTACCATGCCTTCTTTAACCAATAAGTATTTCATTCTTACCTTCCATAGTGAAAAGTCTCCTATGCCATCAAAGACGGCCACTTCATGCCTGATGGTGGTGGTATAGGAAGCAAATGCCGAATCATTAGCCATTGAAAAAATATGTTGCTTGTTATCCGCCATCCGAGTGCTCTGATACCAATTGTTGAGATCACGCGCAGCAGACTGGATCGATCTAGGCTTGAATTTTAATGTCGTGTCTCTTTGAGGCAATTAATCGAACACATCATAGGCATAAATAAGTGAACACAAAGAAAGCAAGATTTACGTGGTTCAGCACAAGGGGCCTACATCCACGGAGAGGAGGAGCAATCCACTATATAATCCATCCCGAAAATAGGTACAATATAGCGTACAAAATACCCAAAACCAAAATCGCAAGGAAGGCAATAATATATCAAATAGAAGGCAACAAAGATCTAATTGAATCAATCAATCTCTACCTCGACAACAGATCAAAGATAAGAGAATACCTAAGATAGATTTTCTTTCTCAACTTCGGCAAAAAATCAAGATGAAATACCAAAAAAACACCATCTGAGAAACCGAGGCATTTGGCCAATAGCAGAAGGCGTCCGTGAAACTGAGAAGAGAAGAGAGCTTCAATAATCCTTGCACCCAAAAGAGAGAGAATAGAGAAAGGTTTGCACAGAAGCCTTCGGTGAAGAACTCAAATCGAACGAGGACGGAAGATAGGAGAAACAATAAACAACAAGAACAGGAGCCAAGTCCCCAAAAGGAGAGAACACTCAAAATAAACAAAAGCAAAAGCTCCCTATTGCTTGCTGTAGCTTGGTGCCAAGAGAGAGGCTGAGGCCTCCTTATAAAGGGAACAAACCCAGCAGCGCTCGGAGTCCTTTCGAAGAAGAAGAACACCATGGGTCAAAAAGCATATAAGGAAGAGTCAAATATATATATATAGAATCCCCTTTTTGCAAAAAACACTACCAAATATTATAACATAACTTATATATATTGCAGCATATTTATGTTTACCAAACACTACCAAATTACTGTGAGAAATGCTTTCATTGCATGTGAAGTTACAAGAACAGTATACACACATACACACCCACCACAAACGAATGCCACTAATTACTCTGAAACCTTTGCCTTGTTGCTAACATGTAATCTATATTGTAACTCATATATATTCAGCATATTTGTGTTCACCAAGCACTACTAAATTATGGTGAGAAATGCTTTTGTTGCATGTGAAGTTGAATAAACAGTGCGCATGCGCGCGCATGTTTGTGTTTGTGTTTGTGTGTGTGCGTGTAATCTGCAGGGGAGAATCTGACACAGCGTTCACTCTAAGAGAGAAGCCTATAGCCTGAACATATCACATGCCCAACACCACAAAAAATCATTAAGAGCATCGGTTTTGCAGCATTGTTAGTATCAGTTTATGATCATAAGGTAGGGTAAGATAGCTAGTATGTAGTGTACTTGGATCGATAGTTGACAAATTTGGAGCTAGGCATGAGAAGTGATATGTGACATGGAAGCAGAAAAGGGATAAATTAAAATGCCCTTAATACAGAATTGAAAAATGCAGAATTAGGATCCACCATTAACAACTTGAATTCTATGCTCTTGTTTTTAAAAACTTAATCACATATACCATAAGTTACCCTTTGTGATTGCAGGATAGGAAATTAAGTCGGATGTAGTTTCCTAAGAACTCCAGATAACTGTGCTTACAAGTAGTAATGTGACAATGGTAGAAAGAATTAAGCAATCAGAGACACAGATATTGAAAACAGCTCGCACATTCAGGAGATTACAAAGTATTGGCCGGAATTAAACTCCAGGCCACTCAAAAAAAAAAAAAAAAAAATCATGAAATTGAGACCATTATGAAATATGCAAAGCGGTCCATTATGAAATGTGAATATTTAGTTGAAGCGTGGCATAAAAGGTTCCTCAAAACTTTCCATTAATTTGAACGTTAGTGGATGCCAGCATAAGAGGTGCTCGACCATAAAAAGAAGAAGAGACTAAGGTAGACCAGAAGAAAGTCTAATTCAAATAAACAATAACTGAATTTAGTAATTCTTCATTTTCTTTTATTTTCGTAGTACATGGCTCTGTATGGAAACTAGATGAGTCTTCATTCCCGTTTATATTAGTGTAATACAACCTTCTAAATGAGACATGAGTAACTAGTTTTACCAACTATGACACGATATTCCATCTGCATGAAAGAAAGAGAAAAAGAATGAAAATCAAATGGAATAGGGATAGCCATAGGGAATCCAAATCACCAATATTATTGCACTAATTTATCTCAAAGCAAAGAAATGCACAGGAAGCGGGTAATTCAACTTTACCATTCAATTTGGTCCATATATTAGAATGTAATCAGTTTTATATTAATTTTCTGAATATATCCTTGACTAAAGGATAAAACCAAATTTTAAAATAGCAACCACTATAATTTTTTAGGTCACCTATTACAATATATTTTAACTTCATATTTATAGTTCCATCTTAGTTTGTTTTATATTTTTAATTCCTTTTAGCATTTATTATTTACACCACATTTTGTACTTTTAATTAATTTAGTTTACTATATATATATATATATATATATATTTCTCTCTCTGTATATATATATATTCTTCTGTATCACCAGTTGATCTAGTATTATATTTTAAATTTATTTTTTATATATTTTGTTTTCTAGTCCATTTTGTTTGCATAGATATATAGTTTATGTCCTTTTATGTTACATATAGTTTGATGATTTGAATTCTAAATTTTTCTCCAATGTGCATTTCATGTGCCCATTTACTATTACATACATAGAGTTGACTTATAAATAGGAGCCGTTGCACTGTTAGCAACCATTATTTTTTCCTAATAAGACAATATTTTAAAATAAAAAAAGTAAATTATTATTTTTACTTTACACCATAAATGATGCTAATTCATTCATACCAAAAATATCATTTATTCTTATTTTATACTATAAATGTTACTGATTAGCTTATATTGGTAATATCATTCATTCCCATTCTTATGGAAATGATTCTTCTTTTTATTTAACACTAGAATCATAATTCCCCTATTTACGGGAGAGGAGATTCCAAAAGTAATGTGATTTCGTTGGGGCACAAACCAGATTTGGAATGCGGTCAAAGTTGGAATCCCAATTCTATTCTAGTCCTCATAGCACGAGCCATGTATAGTTCAAGAGACATATGCATTAATCATAATTAATGAAGCCTAGCAACTCTAACACCGCATACAAGAACCATTTGGTTATATTTTGAAAAATCCAAATTTCTCTATTAAAGCACCAAGGCTAATGATCATTGGATTTCATCATCAACTAGCATATAACCCGCACAATGTGTGGGGTGTAGTGTTTTCTTCTTTTTCCAACTATTCTTGAAATAAAATATAAAATAAATAACAAAAACATAATATAATATAATAGATATAAGAACCTAATTATTTTCTAAAATGAAATCTTGATATTGATGGTACGATATACGATCATTTTACAAAATTCTAATAATATATATTTATCTATCAATATAGTAAAATCATAAGATCATAATCCAACCTGCCTATTGTAATAACCTAGCCCAGCCCATTGGGGCTTTAGACTGGTCCAGATGAAAGGGCCCAATGCCCTGTGTAACACACGGAAGGAGGGCTCCTCCGATTTCGATGAGAGTGGGGCAAAGGGGAATCTGAGGAAGCGTGGGAGAGCTCCTCTATAAGAAGGCCTTCCCCTCCCTAATTTTTGTACCTGAGTTGTGTGAGAAATTGCCGTAAATCGCTGAGAGTTTTTTCCGGGAGTTGCTGCCGAGAAGAAGGGTTGCCAGAGCCTTCTTGAGATGCCGGAGCAAGGTAAGCTCCTCTTCCCTTTTTCTCCTTCTTTATTTCGATGTTTTTCCATTTCACCAACGTTCGATTGAAAGCCGACGAGCAGTTGGTTTGGATCAAAAAACAAAGAAGACTATGTCTTCTCTTCTCTTCCCTGCACGCCACTGGCAATAGCCACCATTAGGGCTGTTATCGGGGCCACGGCCTCGCCGCTGCTGGGGGCCACCGTGGGTGGCCGGTCTGGTCACTTACGGCCACGAGTGGGCAAGTGGGAGAAGGGGGGTTGAACCCCCTCTTTGAGAAGAGGAAAAGAGAAGAGAGAGATTTTTCTCTCCTCTTGATTTTAATTAATTAATTATTAATTAGTTAGTTAATTATTTAATTTCTTAATTTCTTTTCAAAAGATCGATTATGGAAAACTCAAATAGAAGGGTGCAGACCTCGGTGAACATGATAAAGGATTCTAGAAAATATATTTGATTTATTTGAGTTATTTTGTAATATTAATTTAAATATATAGACGAGTAATCCACCAGACAGGAGAACATCAAGCAGGATCTTAATGCTCAGATCATAATTCAATGAGTCCAATTTGTTACTGAGTGAGTTAAGAATTTCTGTACATAATCATCATTATGTATGTTATTGAAATTGCATTCTTGATTTTGCATCGTTGGATTCGTCTTGATAGATTTGTTATGTTTGAGATATTATTGATTCTAATACGGTCTTTCAGCATGAGTATATTAGATGTTACTATATATATATATATATATATATATATATATATATATGTAATAATGATTGATGGTATGATTATATGGATATGATATATTTGTTTTTATCACATTACAAACTGGAATTGATATAATAAAATCAACATGTAATAATTGAATGGAAAGAATATGGTTTGGACTAGCCTCATCATGTGGAATAGCCTCCATAAGCTTACGCGCGGAAATATGATCCGAAAAAGATCATGAACATTTAATCCGAGAAAGATCACGAGAAATATGATCCAAAAAAAGATCATTAAAATTTGATCTAAGGAAGATCACAGAAATTCGATCTGAATAAAAGATCGTTACATGATCTTGATTAGTCCAAAGTCAGAAAGTTAAAGATTAATAAATTGGAATTATGAAGATGGAAAACAAATGTTAAGACCAGAGCTATTATTGTTGAATAAGAGACTTTACTTGATGGCATGTAATGATCTATTTCTTGTCTATGTGCTCGATGTATGTTTATGCAAGTATTTTAGTTATTTCTTATATATGTTATGAATTTCATGATTTCATCTTGATATGATTATTGATATTCAGTATATCTATTATTTTGGTATAGATATATGGTGATTCTTACTAAACTGGAAAAGCTCATATCCCTCTATTTTTTTTTCTTTTCAGAGACAGGGGAAGCTTAGTTTGGATGTATGGGCGAGAGAACGAGTTTTGTAGCTCAATTTTCTAATACCATTGAACATTTGAATAGTTGTAATTGAACAAATTGACTATTTATTTTGATGGATCAACTCGGTTGATATGTTTGTTATTTTATTTGGTTATTTTAGAATATTAGAATTTTATATTTATTTTAGGCCATGCATGATCTCTAGGGCACCACTCTAAGGTTCGTGTGACCGTGTCACGTGGCCGAGCCAGATGTAGGATTTGGGGTGTGACAGAGTGATATCAGAGCTTAGATTTAGGAGCCTGAAATTTAATTCAAGGAGAGTATACATGGGTAGAACACTAGATTGAGTAAAAATTTATATGAGGCACAATTGAAATAGTTATAATTAATCAAGACTTAAATAATTTAAGGGATGCTAACAATAACCTGTATAGGTTGTTATGGTGCGAGGGAGTGATCGTGGGCATGATAGGAGGCCTACCTGATTTGCTGATTTGCTGATGGTTCTAGTACTTGGAAGCCCTCTATACAGGAGGAAGATACCCCACCCTCACCGATCAGTAATACACATCAGCAAGAGCATCCTAATCAGCCACTGAAAATACTTCAGGGACAGAGACCCCGGGTGAGCCTGAAATTCAGTTGGAGGAATATGTTACTGCTTCCCAACTAATGCAAATACTGATTCAACAATAAACTGCAGCTAGGAAAGATATGCGAAAGATATTGGAGGCACAGTAAGGGCAGCAACAACAGATCCTATAGCAATTAATGCAAGAGCGTACGCCTCAGTAGCAGCAGAGGGTTGAAAATCAATTGAAGCATAAAATCAATTTAATAAACTTCAAGAAATATGCACCACCGGCATTCACAAGAACCTCAGATCCCATGGAAACGGAATGCTAGTTGAAAGCTATAAAGAAGGTATTCCAAGCCCTGAGATATCCTGATGAGGAGAAGGTCAACTTTGCCACTTTAATGCTTCAAGGCGAGGCAGCAGACTGGTGGGAGATGGAGAACGAAAAGTTGGGACCAGACGATGCATCCTTCACATGGGAGAAATTTAAAAAGGCCTTTTATGGGAGATATTTTCCTCAGAGTATCCAACTTCAAAACTTCCGAGAGTTTGATCGACTGGAATAGGATGACATGATGATTACTCAATATGCAGTCAAGTTTGAAGAACTGTCTAAATATGCTCTAGCACTGATAGCTGAGGAGAGTGTTCGAGCTAGAAAATTTAAAAATGAACTTAGAGGTCGAATCCAACAGTTGGTGACTGTATTTGAACTATCCACCTATAAAAAATAGTTAACAAAAGTCTAATAATAGAAAAGGGACTTAATGATGCTCAAGTTGCGCGAGAGAAAAGTTGGAAGAAAAGAGGCCAATTGAATGAGTCTCCAAACCAAGAGAGCAAAACTTTCAAGTTAAAGACCCCAGAACCAAACCAGACTGTTAATTAAGGTAAAACACAATCTCAAGAGACCATTCAATATTATAGATGTGGAGCGCCCCATCTTAGACAAGATTGCACGTCGTCTAGAGGAAAATGTTACATATGTGGATGGGAAGGCCATAAAGCAATTGTTTGACGTAATAGAATAGAAATTCGAAGACAACAAGCACCTCAGTACTTTCAAAATGTCCCTACAAATTGAGCACCTCAAGACGAACAACAGCAAGATGGAGGACAATAAAAGCCTAGAATTCAAGGATGGGTCTATGCATTCACGCAACAAGATGCTAATGCCTCCAACTCAATGGTAACAGGTATTAAACCGACCCTTATTTACTCTTCAAAATATATGTTGTGAGTTATATGCTTCCAATATAGAAATATAACTAAGGATGATGAATAAGTAGCATGTAATTAAATGATAGGTATGATTAGAATATCATCCCAACAATGTATATGCTTTGTTTGACCCTAAGGCTATCTACACCTTTATTGTAGTCAGTTTTGACGACCAGTTAGTTGACTTCCATATCCTTAGGAAATGATCTTTTTGTCTCTACACCAGGTAGAGATGTCATCTTGGTAGATCAATTTGCAAAGATTGTATTCTGGGTATCGAGGATAAAGAGATGAAAGTAGACTTACTAGTCCTAGAGGTGAAAGACTTTGATTTGATCTTGGAAAGGGATCAAATATCGAGCCAGTAAGAGTATATTTTGTAAGTAGCAAACTTTCTTCCAAAAAAAAACTAACCTTTGATACTCATGCCGAGCGACTTCTTTGGAAAGGATGCAAGGGATTTCTAACCACTGTAATACACACCCGGCATCGATTGACTTCTTTGGAGGATATCCCTATCATAAGGGAATTTTTCTGATATTTTCTCAGATAATCTATTAGGGTTATCTTCTAATAGAGAGATTGAGTCTTCTATCAATTTGACTACTGGCATTGGTCCAATTTTCCTAAAAAAAAGCAATTATTAGAGCTGTTGGACAAAGGATTTATCAGACCTAGTATATCTTATCTTTTCGAGTTAGCCTCTTTTTAGAAAGATTTGTGAGCTTATATATAGAACAAATGATGATATTACATAGGATACCAATTATTACTATGTCAAATCATGATAATAGATTTATTTCACAATTTTCAAAGAGCCTTCATAAAGTCCTTAGTACTAGTTAAACTTCAATACAACATTTCACCCCCAAACTAATGGACAATTAGAATGGGCCTTCTAAATCCTAAAAGATATGCTGAGGGTTTGTGTCATAGACTTGGGCGGTATATAGGATAATCACTTATTATTGGTCAAATTTGCTTATGAACAGTAGTTATTAAGCAAACATCTAAATGACTCCTTTTGAAATATTGTATAGTAGGATATATAGATCTCTTATTTATTAGGATGGAAGAGAGCTAGAGTTCCAAGTAGGTGATCATGTTTTTCTTAGAGTTTCTACCACTAAAGGTATAATGAGATTTGGAGTCCATGCCAAATTGAGTCCTAGATATGTGGATCCTTTTAAGATTTTGGATAGAGTCGGAGAGGTTATATATTGGTTAGCATTACCACCAACTTGGTTAAATGTGCAGGATATATTAGGAAGTATGTTCCAGATCTGAGTCATATGATAGATTATGAGCCCTTGCATCTTTAGGAGGATCTGATCTATAGAGAGCATCCGATGTGGATTGAAAGATCAGGTACTGCAGTACCGAACTATACCTTATGTGAAGATGCATTTGAGCAACCACAAGAAAAGAGAGGCTATATAGGAACTCGTAGCAAAAATGAGAGTCAAATATCTACAGCTCTTCGAATCTTCAGGTGTACCAATTTTGAGAACGAAATTATTTTAAAGAAAAATGTAATAACCCAGCCCAACCCATTGGGGCTTTGGACCGGTCCGGATGAAAGGGCCCAATGTCCTGTGTCACACGCGGAAGAGAGAGGAAGAAGACTTCTAACCGAAATCTTTTTCTCCTCCGATTTCGACGAGACCAGGGCATAGGGGAGTCCAAGGAAGCATGGGAGAACTCTATAAGAAAGCCTTCCCCTCAGTTTTTGTATCTGAGTTGTGTGAGAAATCGCCGTGAATCGTCGGAAGTTTTTTCCACGAGTTGCTGCCAAGAAGAAGGGTCGTCGGAGCCTTCTTGAGATGCCGGAGCAAGGAAAGCCGACGAGCAGCCAGTTTGGGTCAAAAAAATAGAGAAGACAAGTCTTCTCTTCTCCTTTCTGCACGTTGCCAGCAATAGCCACCGTTGGGGCTATCGCCGGGGACACGTGCCTCGCCACTGCCAGGGTCTGCCGTGGGTGGCCGACCCGATCGCCTGCGGCCATGAGTGGGCAAGTGGGAGAAGGGGGGTTGAACCCCCTATTTGAGAACGAGAGAAGAGAGAGATTTCTCTCTCCTCTTAATTTTAATTAATTAATTATTAATTAGTTAGTTAATTATTTAGTTTCTTAATTTCTTTTCAATAGATGGATTATGGGAAATTCAAATAGAAAAAAATTATTGGGGATAGGATGCAGACCCCGGTGAACATAATAAGGGATTCTAGAAAATTTATTTGATTTATTTTATAATATTAATTTAAATATATAGGCGAGTAATCGCTAGAAAGAAGGATATCAAGCAGGATCTTAACGCCCAGATCATAATTCAATGAGTCCAATTTGTTGCTGAGTGAGGTAAGAATCTCTATACATAATTACCATTATGTATGTTATTGAAATTGTATTCTTGATTTTGCATCATTGGATTCATCCTGATGGATTTGTTATGTTTGAGATATTATTGATTCTTGTACGGCCTTTCAACATGAGTATATTATATGTTGACTATATATATATATATATATATATATATATATATATATATATGTAACAATGATTGATGGTATGATCATATGGATATGATATATTTATTTTGATCACACTATAACCTGAAATTGATATAATGAAATCAACATGTAATAATTGGATGGAAAGGATATGGTTTGGACTAGGCTCATCATGTGGAATAGCCTCCATGGGTTTATGCATGAAAATATGATCCAAGAAAGATCATGAACATTTGATTTGAGAAAGATCACGAGAAATATGATCCGAGAAAGATCATGTGAAATATGATCCAAGAAAGATCATAAAAATTTGATCTGAGGAAGATCACAGAAATTCGATCCAAATAAAAGATCATCGCATGATCTAGATTAGTCCAAAGCCAAAAAGTTAAAGGTTAATAAATTAGAATTATAGAAAGGGGAAACAAATGTTAAGACCAGAGAGATTATTGTTGAATAAGAGACTTTACCTTATGGCATATAATGATCTATTTCTTGTCTATATGCTCGATGCATGTTTATGCCAGTTTTTAAGTTATTTCATATATATGTTATGAATTTCATGATTTCATCTTGATATGCTTATTGATATTTTCAACATATCTATTATTTTGGTGTAGATGTACGGTGATTCTTACTGAGCTGAAAAAGCTCATATTCCTCTATTGTTTTTTTTAGAAACACAGGAAGCTTAGTTTGGATGTATGGGCGAGAGGACGAGTTTTGAAACTCTTAGAGTTTTAGATAGTTCAATTTTCTGATACCATTGATAACATTTGTTGTAATTGAACAAATTGACTATATATTTTGATGGATCAGCTTGGTTGATGTGTTTGGTATTTTATTTGGTTATTTTAAAATATTAATATTTTATATTTATTTTAGACCTTATATGATTTCTAGGGCATCGCTCTAGGGTTCATGCGGCCGTGTCACATGGCCCAGGTGCTGGGTTTGGAGCGTGACACCTATAATAAGAAATAAAAAAGTATTGCATCTAGAAGATAATTAAATACAATATAGTAGGATCACTAATTGTTGTATTTTCACTTTTAAGTAAGATCATGACGATAAAAATGCAATAGAATTGAATTAAATATTAGTGTAATCCAATGGCTAGGGAAAAATGCTTTTCATTAATATCATCATACATTAAGCTTATTAACAATATCATTAACTTCTTTATTAATTTAGTATTATTTAATAAGGTTTAATAAGCTAATAAATATTTTATTAATGACATACAGAATCATATTAAATAAAAGCCCCAACTCTATTAATAGCAATATTAATATGTCGGTAGCAAATGGAGAGCTTTGCACAAGCACAGGGTCCATGTTAGTGTGTGTATTAAATCCTAAAGAAAAATGCCAATTATTCAACGAAGGTTGCGGAAAGTTGGAAGATCGTATTAATACCTTCAGAACACAACAAATCCTAAGAAGCATTGAAAATCCAAGGACCCGAGGACAAGTTTCATACAACAAATGTCTATGAAGCAAGTAACCCATGAGTCCATATACCTAGCCCATATCTTACCATAAGTGAAGAAGTCTAGTTAGATAGTATTTATTAAATAGTTAATACTTCATGGTTCAACTTTAAATACTAGTTCAGTTTCATGAATGTAATTTTAGAGTTTCTGGTCTTTATTAAATAATGGTTTATAACATGTATCTATTGGAGTTTATAAATGTAATTATTACTTGTCTTTTTAAAAAGTTGTAATATATTACTGTAAAGGGATATGAAAGGCACGTGGTATGGAAAGAAATACAATGGAAAACTGATAAGAAATTCGAGTTTGTTTTGTTAAATCTAGTGGTGGATTTCAGTCTCCTCTATCTCTTGTGGTTAAGCCCCTAAAAGTGCATCCGACTTCACTAGCACTGACCTCTCCCCCCAGTGCTTAATAGTTTTCAACTAAACAAAGTTAGCTTAAGTTTATATGATCAAAAGAATTACGTACGAGATAGGCGTCGAAAATTCCGGACTCAGGTAAAGCACATTTGCTCGAACTGGAGGATTTGCAGCCTAATGTAAAAGAAAGATAGAAAAATACATCAAAGTCAATGGAAAAACAAAGATATAAAAAAGGTAACCTTTTAAACAACAGGCTAATCTACCTTAAGTACAGGAGTGACTGCGCCATCCTTCAGAACAAAAATATCCGAAAGAGAAAGACTTTGCGAAGTCTCTCCGCCTTTAAGGAAGGCCGCGCCGTTCTCACCTAAATCCCGCGCCATCTTATCGTACAATCGCGACCGCCGATCTGCAATCGACGCAGGGGAATCTGATCCAGTTCCCCAAATCACCAAATCGGCTCAAATTAATCGAATCAACCAAAATCCAACAATGACGAGAATCTTGGAGCGGAAATTTGGGGATTTATTGGGCAAAAAAAAATACCGGAATTGGGCAACGAGGAGTTCTCCATGGCAGCTCGGAACGCAAGATAGAAGAGGAGGGCGGAGGAGATCCAGATCAAGGCGGCCTGCTTCGATGGGACGCAATGGCTTCGAACCCTAGCCATGGATCTCCTTCGCTTTATCCTGCAGGAGTGAGTGCGTGACGATGGTCGAAGCCATATCCTTGACTTATCCGATACCGGCGGGTCGGTTACGGAGGCTAAACCTTTTTTCATTTACCAAAAAAGGGCAATTTTTTTTAATCAGGTATTCTAATAAACCTTTTTTTTTTAATAACAGAAAAAAAAATTTGATAAATTAAAATAATTAAATCATAGTACTATAGATACACACATGTGAGTAAAAAATAAAATATTCAAAAACAAAAACGATAAATCAACCATAGAATCTAATAAGATAGCTTCTGTAGAAAGCTTTTAGCCATGTAAAAATTTTAATAAAGAATATTTGCTTGGGGAACGCCGTGCTTTTCAGCTGAATCCTTTTTTTTTTTTCTAGCTATTTCAATTTCATAATTTTGGTTCTTTTTTCTTCAATATATTTATTTTTTAAAAATTATTTAATATTTATATTATTTTTTTAAAAAATAAATTTTTATATTTAATAAATATTTTTTTTATATTATACATAAAAGCATGACTATGAGCTTTATAGAAGAGACCATATCCTCTGGATCATATTGATTTTAGTCATCATTGATCATATATTGATTTTTTGGATACTTATCATCCGCCGTGTATTTCTAAAAAAAATTTATCGAATCGATCGACAAGACGGTCCGGCTCTAGCGCCCTGACGAGCTCACCCCGACCGGGCTACCATCCCGGGGCCACGCCCTTGGGGTGATCTCCATCGCCACCCATCCTGCCGACACTGTGGCCACCTCCACCTCTCTCAACAGCTTCATCCGGTGTTCAACATCAACTCCAATGCTTCAATTGGCGCCGTCGAGGCCCCTCCCTCCAAGGTCTGGAACATGCAGTTCAACCCTAAGGAAAAAAAAATCGGACAGATAAAGAGGTCTTCGGAGGTTGGGAAAGGAAGAGCAAAGGCAGAATTTTTTAATGGAATCACTAGATGCTCGACATTTGGTGGAAGAGTAAAGAGGTGAGATGACCAAGTGACGACTTGACTGCCATTTCACATAGCTCTCTGGTACGATACTTTCATCCCGGTGCCGGAACTTGATCGAGGTTCATCGATTGGAGTGGTGGCGATTGAGACCGCAAAGCCGATCTTGATGGCGGAGGAACGGCGGGAGGAAGAAAGCCTTCTTAGTATTTATGAGGCCCTCGAGTCATCGAAGCAGCAGCTCGGTGCCCTGCAGGTTAATATTGAAGGTGTCGATTGAGGCCTTGGGGGGAAAGATCTAGGTTGGGTATGATTGAGGGAGGGATTCCATTAGATTTATATGCTTAGAATAATAAGAAAACTAGAGAAGAAATACAAAAATAGGTAGTAAAGTTTGTTCTAACTCGATCATAAGGCATTAATAGAGATACAGAGTACTTTAAGAATGCTGGTTGCTAGACATAGCAAACAATTCCACTCCTATCATGTGGTTTGACGCAATCAATACTATAACATCACATATTTATGGCGAAGCATTGGATAAGCAAGCTATTCCAATAAACTTCTAAATTGAGCCTTTATTTCTTGATTTTGTGCCATGACGGGTCTTTTAGCTAAGTCTGGTTCTGGGAGAAGAGGTCTGGCATTCATTCACTTGATATCCAATAAGAAACATATATCTTAGGAATGCTTTTGTTTTTCCCTCCTAATCATTTTGTAGATATATAATTTTTCTTCCTATTTTTGAAAATTAATACATAAATTTTATACAGTCTTTCATCATAGGAAAATATGATTCTTTGATAACACTGATTTCTTTGCTAACCCTTCCTTATTTATTAAATATTCACCACTAAGTGAACTTCAACATTATTATCTAATGTAAGCCGCTACAAATCGAACCCCGGGTCTTCACTCTCCTATTTCTTCTTCTTATCCCACTAATTCTCCTTCCTATGTTCTTTTTGGTTGATTTTTGATCATACCCGCCCTCTTCATTATCGTTGCTGAGATCAATTAGAGTTTTATAACAACATTTTGGCGGATCAAATTTTGATCCTTCATTTTTGTTTCTTTAACTATTTTAAATTCGATATAACTTCTATTTTAATTTATTTTTTTTGATTCATTTATTAATTATGTATGCTTTTTTCTTAATGAATGTAGATATTGGAGTACTAGATTGGAAGGAAAAAAAACTCCACATATCGTATGGGTTAATATTTTAGTAACTTTATATATCTTATTATTAATATTTTATATTTCTTTTTACCTTTCACAAGTAAAAAAAATTAGTTTTTGTGTTTTACTATTTGTTTACTCTGATCACTTATATAACTAATTATATTTCATAATATATCATTAAAAATCATAAATTCATCCCTTCATATTTGAGCCATTTAGTTAGATCCAAAAAATTAAAAAAAAAATCAAAACTTCATATTTGTGGCTATTCCTGGATTCAACATCATTAACGGAGTAAGAAAAAAGATAAAAATATTTTTGATTCATAGAGATTGTCATTTGCCATTCATCTATTTATACTAACATTATAGTAAAAATGATAAAAGGCGATGCTATAAATGGCATTTTACGATGCTAAGAAGCATTGAAAATAAGATTCACGATGCTTTAAAAGCATCGTATATATAAAAATGAAGACAAAAAGCATCGACACTTTTTAAAAGCATCGCAATATTTTCTAATGACGCTTTATGGCATCGTAAATTTAAATTTTATCGATGCTTTTTAGCATCGTTAATGACAACGCATCCTGTACTCTACCAAAACGCTTTTAGAAACATCGCCAGTTAAGTCACTAGCGATGCTTATAAGCATCGTTAATTTTTTAACAGAAAAAAAATATACAAGTTTTATATACGAAAAAAAGAATATAAAAATTTTTGTATAAAATTATATTAATTATTAAAATATAAATATTTATAATTACCATCATTCACACCAAAAGCAAACATCAATAGCAAATTTAACCAAAAGATATTATTTTATATAAATAAAAATAAAGTACTAATCGTCCATTAGTTCAATAAACTAAAAGTATATAGAAAATATAAGATTACAATAAAAATAAAATGATGTCAATCTGCAGGCGGATGGTCGTTACTGTCTCAACGTAACGTGTCACCATCTCGACGAGTGCCTGATGTGTCAGAAGCCTACAAGAAATATATGAAAAGCTTGATTTACAAATCTATAAATAAAAATGTATAAATCATTAAATTAATATATATATATATTTAATAATATATATTTACCTGAGATGGGCCATACATCTCTAATAAAGATGTAAGCCGATCAATCTGTCCCCTCATGGCCTGCATCTTGGCATGGCTCTGTCGCATCTCCTCCATCTCAGCGGCATAACTCTGTCTAATCTTCTGTATCTCCATCTCGAGTCTGCGGATGCATGAATCTTGAGCATCTACTGCAGCATGCTGCGTATATCTACTCACCTCAGATAACTAAGTGAAGGTGACTCCTACTCCATAACCCCTCACTCGACCGTAGCACTCTGGTCCCATCAACTCTGTGAACAACTCTATCGCATCTCCTCCATCACTCAACCATAATTGCAATATCAGACTCTAATTAATCAAGTTTTCGAGGATCAATAACTTTTGAATATAATGCCTTAAAGAATAACGATAATCAAAGTACAATTGCAATAACTTATTTCGACAATGACGATCTTAAAGCTATTGAAAAGATATATTGCATCAATATATGACCATCATGACTTTTAAGATTTGAAAGTTTTCGATTCTTTAGATGCACACATCGTAAAATATTTGATGCATATCCATCAGGTATCTTGATACTTTTCAAAACTATCAAAAAATTATTCTTTTTTTGAGAAGACATTATGTAACATGCAGGAGGCATATAAATTCTATCATTAGCAAGTATTTTAGGATGAAGCTCCCGTCGGATATCCATTTCTTTTAAATCAAGACGCACCTTCATGTTATCTTTGCTCTTTCCATCAAGGTTTAAAAATGTTCCAAGTAAATTATCACAAACATTCTTCTCTATATGCATGACATCAAGATTATGCCGAATAAGATTATATTTTCAATAAGGTAATTTAAAAAAGATACTTTATTTTTTTCAAAAAAGATGGGTCTATGGTTCTATGCAATGCAGATTTTTTAAAATTAACTCATAATTAACATTGCTTGGCATCTTCCATCGACCTGAGCGCGTAGGGCTGGATGCCTTCGGTGCCAACTGAGACTAAAGACTCGAGCGCGCAAGGTCGAGATCCAAGTCTCGTGCATGTTAATTAAATATTATGCACTGTGCCATAAACTTTTAACAACTCAGCTAAATAATTATCTAATGGCAACCAAATAACAAAGAATCAACAAAATAAATTCTTAGGATTAGCATGCATCCTAACCAAATCATTGTCAAATAAATTCTCACTAAAGGCTCAAAGGATCAACAAAATTAATCTTTCTAAGTCATTTAAAATTTTCATATATAAAAAAATAAACAATCTCTTTCCTAAAATCAATATAGTCATCAAAAGCTAAGGCATCACAATCAAATCTAAAAATAATTAATAAAAATAATTAAAATATTATCTAAATTCTCTAACTACTACGTACACTTCTAAATAATGCCATACATGAGAATAATATTTTAATCTAAAAAATAAAATATTATTAGAGAAATAAATTATTTATAATGGATAATAATATAAGAAAATACTAAACGATATTATTTTTGTCAAATACCTGCATTCAATAAAAAATATGATAATAAATAATTAATATATACTTTATCTATTTTAAATTATCTAAAATATATTTAAAAAATAATTTTTAAATTATATACCAAAGGTCGGAGAGTGAGGGGCGCGGAGGAACACCAGTGGTTGGAAGGGAGGCGGTGCGATCGGGGAGCAAGGGGGCCAAGGAGCATGGCCCATTGGGAGGGCCGGGGATGGGTGTCGGCTGGGTCGGTGGCCGGGGGGGGCAGTGGGGTGCGGCGTCGGGGAGGAGGGCGACGTCAGAGAGGGGATGGTGGGATGCGGTCGGGTCGGGGAGCGGGATCGGGTACTTTTTGGGCTTGCATAGATGACTGTCGGGAGGGAAGGAGGACCAGTGGGATGGTCTCGAGGAGGACTGATGGCATGGATAATGCGGGTGCGGCGTGAATGGATGCGACAGCAGAGGGGAAGGGGGCCAAGGAGCATGGCCCGTTGGAAGGACGGGGATGGGTGTTGGAGGCTGGGGATGGATGTTGGCTGGGTCGATGGTTGGGCCGGGGGGGCAGTGGGTGCGACGTCGGGAAGGGGGATGGTGGGATGCGGTCAGATCGAGGAGGGAGATCGGGGGGGTCTTTTGGGCTTGCACAGACGACCATCGAGAGGGAAGGAGGGCCGATGGGGTGGTCTTGAGGAGGATGGACGGCGTACGGCATGGACGGCGCAGGTGCGGCGTGGATGGATGCGATAGTAGAGGGGAGTGGCGGACGGCGGTGCGGCATGGATGGTGGGTGCGGCACCGACGGTGGAGAATCGGTGGAGATGGGGGTCGAAAATGGGAAGAGGATTAGGGCACGGGGGAATGGAAGAAAAAGGTGGGGAGGCAGCAGCGGATAAGTTAGGGCACGGAAGAACTGGAGGTAGATTAAGCGAACCTAACGATGCTAAATAATGACGCAAAAAAGCATCGATAATTTCTTAATTTAACGATGCTTTTTCTAAAAGTGTCAGCATTGATAATGCTGAAATTTTACAATGCTTTTACGCATCATTAAAAATATGATGCTTTTTAAAAGCATCGGCAGATCAGCATAACCTGCCGACGCTTTCAAAAAGTGTCGACAGAAAATGATCGTTAATTCTATATTTTTCTGTAGTATAATTTCAAAATACTCCATCATATATAATTCATCTATCTATATGATCTTAAAGTACTTCATCCTCTATCATGCATCAACCTACATAAATCTTAAAGTATTATATTCTTTATTATTCATCCACCTGCACATATCTTAAAGTGCTTCATCTATTGTCATCATTTGCCAGCATAGATTTTAAAGTGCTCTGGCCTCAATCATTTATCTGCATCAAAAATTAAAAAAGTTTCATTCTTTGTTGTCCATCCATATGCCCAAATATAAATCTCAAAATGTTCTATATGTGATTTATTTGTCTGTATAAATCTCAAAGCACTTCATCTGTGATATATTTGTCTCTATTGATCTCAAAGTGCTTTATCCTCTATCATCCATTTATCCATACAAATCTCAAACTACTTTAGTTTCTATCATCTATCCGCTTGCATAGATCTTAAAGCACTCTCCATTCATATACTTGCACAGATCGTAAAGTGCTCTATCATATTTCATCTATCCACTTACACAAATCTAAAAGCTCTCAATTGTTTGTTATCCATCCACTAGCATAGATCTTAAAGCACTTCATCATTTATCATTTATCTATCTATATAAATCTTAAAATACCTTATCCTTTATCATTCATCTATTGATAAATGCATAAAAATTAAATATAAGTGGATTTATTTATATATCAAAATAATTTATTTAATTAAAATTAATATTTTTATGCAGTATTTTGAATGAAAGCACATGCCAACATGAAGAGCAGGCTTCCAGGATTCCAATGGTATGATCGAAACTGAAATTGAAGGTCAAACAAAGCCAGAAGATCAGTTCTTGCATGGATTTCAAAGCAGTTATCCCTAACCTTCAACCTTCAACCTCCATGACTGTTGGTCCATGGAATAGGATCATGGACCACAGGCCAATCCGACTATTCGATCATCTTCGAAAAATAATCATTTGCTCTCGCGATTGCCGAAAACTTGCTGCCAGCACCTCGCCTCCATCTATCTTACCGATTGTTAGAAAAAAATTCAAAAAAGGAATAGTTTCTTTTCAACCATCGCCACCTCGTCGGAATTCATCGGAGATGCTAGAAAAAGCCGCCCTTTTCCCTTTCTTCTCTGCATCCAACCAAGCAACAGTCATCGGAGCTGATTGAAAGTTCACCAAGCCGATCGGTCGAACACCCAAGCTCCATTGCTCATGGTCAAGATCCTTCATCATCACCGCTCGCACGAAGTCGACGCTCGTCGGAACCACCTCCCATGCACCACCATAGCCCTCCTCCTTGTTCTAAGGAACTGGTACGCTCGAGAGCACCACCCCATGGCTCCCCTCTTCATCTCTGTGCCGCTGTCCAACTCCACCACAGTCGTCCTCCTCTGTGCTATGGAACCCCTCTCTCCATGCCACCGTGCTGCCCCATCCTCGTGTCCAGATAGATTGTCTCCCAACAGCATAGCCACCTCCCTTCTGTTTGATTGTCGGATGCTTGAGTTATCCGAAAGAAGAAAGTTACGGATAACTCTGAGAAAACAAAAGTGGATGCGATGCGACGATCCAGCAGATAGCTCTGAGAAAACAAAAGTCATTGAAGCAGATTGAGATGGAAAACAAACTCTATTTTTACGCGGGGCCGACGCACTCTCCTTCGTCTATAAAAAAAAAAAAAGAACGAAGGCGGGGGAGATTTTTTTTTTTTTCGAAAAGTATTTTTCAATCCATCTACTTCCTTCTTCTTGTCCCTCAGAAAGAAAGAAAGCTAAAGTTATTTAGTTTATTTCTTTTGTAACTCTAAGCCCCCATCAATGGCTTAGAGTTATTTAGTTTATTTCTTTTGTAACTCCAAGTCCCTGTCAATGGCTTAGGAGTTAAATAGTATGTCATTCAGATTGTTTAATTTTTTTAGCAATAAATTTTTATTTTAATTTTAATTCCAGCATTAGGTTAGTTTATATTCATGCTATTTAAATTATATAATTAAATTTTTGCTATTGGGCTAGTTTAAATTTTTGCATATATTAAAAAAATTAGAAATATGAATTCTGGCTAGTAGTGTAGGAATTTAGTTTTTACTTTTAAATTTATTTTTAAATTTTAATCTAAATAATATCTAGTTAAGCAAACCCCTAGGGTAGGCGATGAAGCTAGATCTTGATTAGAAGTCTTTCTAAGGATCTTTTCTTAAGCTTTCAATTTTTAAGAAGTCATTCTTTCTTTTAAACTTCTTACCAAGAGACTTGATGAATTATTATTGGGTTTCAATTCCTTTGTAATTCATACTTGATTCAATGCAAGAAGGATGAAGAGAGAAGGCTCAATAATACTTATATTCTATGCTTTTCTTTCTTGTAAAACTTTGATGGGTTATAGTTGAGTTTTAATCTCTTCATAATCCATACTTGGTTGATACAAAGGAAGGAATTTGGAGGATATCATTAGGGAGATCATTAGAAAGATTTTCTAAAACATTGGTTTAGCATATTCAAAATCTTAGGTCTTTACATTACTTATTTCTAAATTACTCTTTATTTAATTAACTTGTGACTATTCTTTTTGAACCTTGCCTGAACAAGGGTTTAGACATAGTTTAAACATCATTTTCTCATAGGATCGACCCATACTCACTGGATGTACTACTCTATACATCATGCGCTTGCGGTTATAACTTCAAAAGTAAACAATAAGTTTTTAGCACCATTACCGGAGAAAGCTGGTTTGTTTTAAATTATGTTTTAAATTCTTGCTTTAATTTGATCTATTTTAAGTTGGTGAGTGCTGAAAGCCAGGTACGTAGTTTAAATTATTCTATTAGCAATTTTATCATAATTTTAGTTTAGTTTAGTTCTTCCTTTAAATTTGTTTGATCTCTTTTTATTTGTGCATAGGATTCTTAAATCACTTTAAGGGCACAGACCTAAACAAGATAAGGTGGGGACCTTATTATCCTTTCTTAGTCCACAAACAAGACTCCTTCATTTGCATTAACCCAAGCCTCTAAATAAAATCAATTAGACACTGACTCTAGGAACATCCGAGCTTATTAGGACAAGTACACCTAAGAGAGCTAGATTCAATCATTGAATTGATGTCTAGAAAAGTGATTTAGGATTTAAGTCCCAAAGAAAGATGGTTCTTTAATTGGTTCTGTTTGTTGATTTGGCCAATCTAATTGGTGTCTAAGAAAAGCAATGGAAGAACCCCCGCCAATCTTAGACTTACCTGGCCAATTTAGTGAATTGGTTAAACTTGGAGTGCTCGAAGGTTGACTTGGAACATTTAGGAGCTGTCTAGGTCTAGGCTGATCTTAAGTTAGGATTAATTTATTTAAAACTTATTTATAAATAAAATTTTTACTTTAGATAGTTCCAATCTTGATTGCCCTGACATAAGGTTGTCCGGGCATAATGGAAAGTTATATTGCATGGTTGTCCTAGGGTATGAAAATATTAAATTAATTTTTTTAAAAAAAGATTGAGGATATTGAGAATATAGTAAATTCTCCAACACTCGTGTGGAGAAGGATTTCAGATTGACTAGTCAAAATGAATTTAGTTCCTATTTCAGATCTTATAATCTCAACATCCATAATGAATTTAGCAAATCAGCCTCAGCCTCAAACCCTTAAGGACTTATGTTATCAAGTAGATTCCGTCCAACCCTCTTGCATCAGGCTGCCCCAACTCACAACAAATAATTTTGAAATCAAATCTCAAATCATTAACATGCTTTCAAAATTCATGGAAACAGAGGATGCATATATATTCATGAGAAAATTTGAAGAGGTCTGTGCAACCATAAAACTACAATAATTGTCAGATGACGAAATCAAACTAAGATTAATCAATTTTGTCCTTAAGGATAATGCTAAAAAGTAGCTTTATAGTCTTCTAAATCAATCTATCATGATCTGGGAGGGCTTTGTGAGAATATTCTTAAAAAAATATTTTCCTCATCATAAAATAACTAGAATTAGAAATAAAATAAACCAATTCTATCAACTAGCTGGTGAATCATTCTGAAAATACTTTGATCAATTCAAGAACCTCTTGACCCAATATCCACACCATGGAATAGAAACTTGGAGGCTATGCCAAATAATTTATGAAGGATTAGATTCAAATTTTCGAACAATGTTAGAATCCATGTGCCAGAGATAATTTATGTATAAAGAATCAAATGAAGCCTTGCAATTTCTAGAAGACCTAGCCGAGAAAAGTTTACAATGAAAAATAATTAGAAAATCAAAAAAATCCATACCTTCAAGAGGTGGAATACACCAAATTCAAATCTTTCTAGCTGCAGAAGCCAAAATTACAATATTGACACGTAGGTTAGAGGCCTTAGAACTTTAGAGACCAGCCAAAGTAAACCAAGTGTCTGCACCCATGTGTAATGGGTGCAATGCATCAGATCATGTCCTTGAGGAATGTCCTCTCTTGATGAACCCAATAGATAATGGATGTGCATAGGTGAATGTTACATATCAAAGATCATTGAACAATCCCTATGCACCCACTTATAATTCGGGATGGAGGAATCATCCAAATTTCTCATGATCACAAAACCTAAATGTAGGCGGTCTAAGTTTAAATCAGCAGAACCCAAGACCTAATCCTATAATGAACACTTTGCCACCATCAGGCTTTAATGAAAAGAAACTTAATTCTTTGGAGAAAAGCCTGGAAGCTCTAGTCAAATCTAATGCTGACACCAATGCCACCTTAAGTAATTTCATGCAAACTATGGGACAACTTCTGAATTCAAATTCTCAGGCCATAGCTCATTTAGAAATGCAAGTGGGTCAGCTAGCATCTACTATAAATGAATGTGAGCGAGGTAGGCTACCTAGCCAACCAGAGACCAACCCAAGAAACCAAAATGGTAGACCATCCTAAGAAAATCAGGTTAATCAAGTTAATGCTATTCATTCTCTGAGATCAAAAAAATAAGTGGATAATAAGATACATAGATCTGACACTAGAGAAGACTTGAGTGTTGAGCCTGTTGAGCCATCCAATAAACAATCTATCTTATAAACTCAAGCTCCTGAAATTGATAGTGCACCAAATTAGATGCCTACAATCTCTAGAGCTTCTTTTCCAAATCGATTAAGGTCTAATAAATAATTAAAATATTTAGACAAAATGTTAGAGGTATTTAAGCAAGTTCAGATAAATATCCCTCTACTAGACATGATTTAACAGGTTTCGACTTATGTCAAGTTCTTAAAAGACCTTTGTACCAAAAAAAAGATCACCAATGTACCAAAGAGAGCTTTCTTAGCAGCAATTGTGAGTTCATTCTTGTTAAGTCATATGCCCATAAAATACAAGGACCTAGGTTCTCCACCAATTTCATGTGTCATATGAGAAACCCACATTGAAAAGACCTTGCTTGATTTAGGGGCTAGTGTAAACATTTTGCCCTATTCAATTTATGAGCAATTAGGATTGAAAAAATTTTAGCCAACAGGGATCATATTATAATTAGCATATCGATCTTTTAGGATTTCTAAAGAAATGATAGAAGATGTGTTAATCAAGGTTGGCAATTTTATCTTCTCTATAGATTTTATCATTTTGGAGACTGAGCCAATATCAAATCCTAAGGGTTACGTTCCAGTGATTTTAGGAAGACCATTCCTAGCTCTACTAATGCTGAAATCAATTACCGAAATGGACTTATGAAGTTGTCTTTTGGAAACATGATTATCGAGCTGAATATTTTTAATTTGAAATAGAAATCTACCAAGCATGCTAATGTAAGTATAGTCCAAGATGAAATTTATGCACCTATAGATATTAACGATGAGGAAGTCGATCTTGAATCTAGTATCTGACCAACCCATGAATATGAGAACTTAGATAAAATACTTAAAGATAATAAAAATGACCAGAGATGGGAGCCTCCCACTGAACCACTCATAGAAATGACTGAACCATCACCTGAGTCATTAAAAGAGGCACCCAAGTTAGAAATAAAACCCCTCCCTGAGCACCTCAAGTATGTATATTTAGGTTCAGAGAAAATCTTGTCTGTAATTATTGCATCAAATCTGAATCCTAACCAAGAGGAGGAATTATTAGCGATTTTAAGAGAAAATTGAGAAGCAATAGGCTGGACCATGGCAGACATTAAAGGAATAAGCCCTTTCATAGTTCAACATAGGATACACCTAAAGGAAGAGGCTAAACCAACTTGAGATGTCCAAAGAAGATTGAACCCAGCCATGAAGGATGTAGTCAAGAAAGAGATTTTGAAATTATTGAATAATTGAATTATTTACCCCATTTTTGATAGTTCTTGGGTAAGTCCTGTACAAGTAGTACCCAAAAAATCTGGGATAACAATGGTCCAAAATGAAGTCAATAAATTTATCCTAACTAGAATCCAAACGGGATGGAGGGTCTGTATAGACTATAAAAAATTGAATACTGCAACAAGAAAAGATCATTTTTCTTTACCATTTATTGATCAGATGTTAGAAAAGTTAGTCGGATAAGAGTTTTATTATTTTCTTGATGGATATTTCGGTTATAATCAGATCTCCATAGCCTCTGAAGATCAAGAAAAAACCACATTCATCTGCTCATTCGAAACCTTTGCTTATAGGCGCATGTCCTTTGGACTATGTAATGCTCCAGCAACCTTTCAGAGATGTATGATCGGTATTTTTTTCGATATGGTTGAACGATTTTTAGAAATTTTCATGGATGACTTTTCTATGTTTGGTCCTACCTTCTCTAAATGTTTAAACTATTTTAGAATAGTCCTAGGAAGATGTAAGAAGAAGCATTTAGTTCTTAATTGGGAAAAATATCAATTCATGGTTAGAGAAGGTATAGTTCTTGGCCATGTTGTTTCAAAAAGAGAAATAAAAGTTGACAAGGCCAAAGTTGATTTGATTGCAAGTCTTCCACCACCCAAGACTATTAAAGAAATTCATTCATTCTTAGGATATGCTGGATTTTATAGAAGGTTCATACATGATTTTAGCAAAGTAGCTCATCCTTTGATGAATTTGTTAGCGAAAGAAGCAAAATTTGAGTTTACTTCTAAGTGCCTTGAATCTTTTAAATTCTTTAAAAAGATACACATTTCATCTTCCATCATTCATCCACCTATCTGGATCGAACCTTTCGAACTCATGTGTGATGCATCTGATCATGCTATAGGTGCAGTCTTAGGTCAAAGAATCAACAAGATGCCGAGAGTTATTTATTATGTCAGTAAAATTTTAAATGATGCGTAGTTGAATTACACCACTACTGAAAAGAAGTTCTTAGCCGTTGTCTTTGTCTTAGAAAAATTTAGATCCTATTTGATTGGATCCCATGTTATTATTTATACTGATCACTCAGCCATTAGACATCTCCTAGCAAAAAAAGATGCTAAGGCATGTTTAATTCAATGGATCTTACTCCTTTAAGAATTTAACCTGAAAATTAAAGATAAGAAAGGATTAGAAAATGCAGTTGCTGATCACTTTTTCTAAATCATAGTTGCGCCATCTAACAAACCACCTGTCAATGAGTATTTTTCAGATGAATAACTCATGTCGGTGTCCACTGAACCTTGGTATGTGGATATTGTGAATTATTTAGCCATTGATAAAGTATCTTCTCATTGAACTAGTCAGGATAAACATAAATTCTTTTTCCAAGTAAAGTATTTCATTTAGGATGATCCATATCTATTTAAACAGTATCCTGATCTGATCATTAGGAGGTGTATCCTGGATAATGAGGTTAAAAGTATTCTATCATTTTGCCATGATCAAGCATGTGGTGGTCATTTCACATCCAAGAAGATTGCTGCCAAAGTACTTCAATGTGGATTTTATTGACCTAATTCTACAAAAGTTATCATCGATGCCAACAAATGGGTCGAATTACAAAGAAAGATATGATGCCACTCAATTCAATCTTTTTAGTTGAAATTTTTGATGTTTGGATAATTGATTTTATGGGACCATTTCTAAATTTCTTCGAAAATGAGTATATCTTAGTGGCTATTGATTATGTTTCCAAATGGGTAGAAGCTATTCCATGTAAATCCAATAATAGTAAAGCGGTTATTAAATTTCTTAAGAAAAATATTCTCTCTTGCTTTGATATCCCTAGAACAATCATTAGAGATCGGGGAATACATTTTTGCAATCAACCCTTTGCCACTCTAATGAAAAAATATAATATTATCCATAAGTTGGCCACACCTTATCATCCTCAAACAAGCGGGCAAGTAGAAGTATCCAATAGATAAATCAAACAAAACTTGAAGAAAATTATTAATGCCAATAGAAAGAATTGGTCTGTAAAATTAGTTGATGTACTTTGGGCATACCGCACCACCTACAAGACAAATCTAGAAATGTCTCCTTATAGGATTGTGTTTGGAAAATCATGTCATTTGCCTGTTGAGTTAGAATATAAAGCCATATAGGTAATAAATAAATTAAATATGGAACCATCGATGGATCCAAAATTTTACAACAATAATTTCTATGATATTTGTAGTGCACTATCAAAATTTTACTTCAATCAGATATAATTATCATCGTTAATTTAGTACGAAATAATTTAGACTATTAAATAAAAAATGAATAATCAAAAGGCCAAATGGTGTCCGATTAAGATAATTTTTTACATAAATAATTTTTGCTACTACTTTAATCATTTATACGGTAGGGATCATAAAATTCAAACTGCACGTATATGAACGATTCAAAACTACATATCTCTTGATACATATTCTTAAGGCCATTAAATAATTATACTTGTATTTTTGTAACATCTACTTAACATGGATGGTTCATATACATACAATTTTAATTTTATGATCATCATCATATAAATAATGAAAGTAGTAGTAAATATCATTTATCTAAAAAATTATCTTAATTGGACGTCGTTTGGCCTTTTGATCACTCATTTTTCATTTAACGATCTAAATCATTCCATATTAAATTGACTATGATAATTATATCTGATTGAAGTAAAATTTTGATAGTATTCTATAAATATTATAAAAATTATTATTATAAAATTTTGAATCCATCGATGATTTTTATCTATCAGATCATCATACGATCGTTCGTGATCGTCGAAATCAAATTTTATCGATCTACAAAGCTAAAGCTACTAGATCGAGGCAATCTTTTGTGATGATACTTATATGATAATTACTTAAATAATAAATAATAAAGATAAATTTTAATTTTTAAAATTATATAATATTAAAAAAATATTTTTTTTTAAAATATTAATTTTAAAAAAAATTAAAAAAATATTAATTTACTTATGGGCTAGCTAACAGTAGATGCGCTCATACCCCACAAGCCTATCGCATCGATCATGCATGACACATTTTCACCCTTTTTTTATTTTTAAAATAATCCATATTTTTTTATTTTTAAAATTTAAAATTTTGGTTAGATTATTTATGATGCAAATATATTTTGCATTATAAATAATAGATTATTTATGATAGAAATTTTTCATTGCAAATAATCCAGCCTTTTATTTTTTTATTATTTTATTTATGATAGATTATTTATGACATAATTTTTTCATCATAAATAATAGATTATTTATGATATAAAATTAATTTACATCATAAATAATTAATTATTTATGATGAAAAAATTACATCATAAATAATCTAATCTTTTTATTCTTTTAATATTTTATTTATGGTTGATTATTTATGATGAAAAATTTCTATCATAAATAATCAATTATTTATGATGCAAAATTATTTTACATCATAAATAATTAATTATTTATGATAAAAAAATTTATCATAAATAATCTAATTTTTTATTTTTTTAATATTTTATTTATGATAGATTATTTGTAATAAAAAATTTTCATCATAAATAATTGATTATTTACAACATAAAATTAGTTTCCATCATAAATAATTGATTATTTATGATAAAATTTTTTTATCATAAATAATCTAGCTTTTTATTTTTTTAATATTTTATTTATGATAGATTATTTATAATAGAAATTTTTTACTATAAATAATTAATTATTTATGATGCGATATTATTTTATGTCATAAATAATCAATTATTTATGATAAAATTTTTTTATCATAAATAATATGACCTTTTTATTTTTTTAATATTTTATTTATGATAGATTATTTATGATGAAAAATTTTTATCATAAATAGTTGATTATTTATAATTAAAAATTAATTTTCATCATAAATAATTAATTATTTATTATAAAAAAATTTATCATAAATAATTTGATCTTTTTATTTTTTAATATTTTATTTATGATAAAAAAATTTTATCATAAATAATTAATTATTTATGATGTAATATTATTTTTCATCATAAATTATTGATTATTTATGATAAAAATATTTCATCATAAATAGTCCACCTTTTTTATTTTTTTAATATTTTATTTATGATAGATTATTTTTGATAAAAATTTTTCATCATAAATAATAGATTATTTATGATAAAATAATTTTTCATCATAAATAATCAATTATTTATGATGAAACTAATTTTTTATTATAAATAATTGATTATTTATGATGAAAAATTAATTTCATCATAAATAACTTTATTTGCAATGAATTTTTTTTCGTCACAAATAGTTTCGTTGTAAAAGATGGAATTCTTGTAGTGTGATCAGATGACTACTCCTAAACAAGCTCCTCAAGCAAATGCCTGATTTTTGTAACTTTTTTTTTTAGCTATTTTTTGTATCTGCCCAGTTTGTATAAATTTTTTCAAAGTAATGAAAACTTCTTTCTAATTTAATTGTTTTTGTATTTGCTTGTGATGTTGTCGGAAATTTTTGATCTAGCATTGTCCGATGTTGACTAGAATGATTTTTATTCAAAAAATCTTCTAAATTATGCATCATAGATAATAATTGATCTTTAATCGGGTTTATATCACCTGACCTCGGTTGGGTCACAATATGAATTAACTTAGCAAGCATATGCATGAAATTTCATATGTTCAACTAAAAGTTGAACTTTTAATTTGAATGGAGTAGAAGTTTAGGAGAATCTCTACTCGAATCCAAGATTGACAAGTCACTTTTTCTTTCATCTGACAAGAGTCCAACTGGCTGCTTTCCGATTTCTTTTTTTTAAGAGGTTTCAGAAAGTACTTGCTGTAATTGAGTAGCCAGCTTATTTAGCTTTAGCTCGAGCATCTTCAAGTATGAACCTGAAATTTGAGAGTTATAATAAACTTTGAAAATTCGATCTATAGATCAGATATTTCATGATTTAATTTGTGAGGTCCAATCTAGAGATCAAGTATCTCATGATCTGATTTGTGAGGTCCAATCCATAGATTAGGTATCTCACAATCTAGGTTGTGAAGTCCAATCCATAGATCAGATATCTCACAATATCAGTTATGAGGTCCAATCCATAGATTGGGTATCTTATGATGTAAGTTGTCCTCATTTGGCTGGACAGCTTAGCCACTTTTAGACAAGCTTAATTTTATCTTATCCTCATTTGGTCGGATAGTGTAGTCTCATTTGGATAGATTTTTAAATTTATTTAATTTTTTTATCAAAGTGGCTAAGAGATAGCCCAAATTTTGAGATAAAGATGTCTTCAGTGAGACAAGATCTCAGAGTTTTTATTCAGGATTCATCGACGATATATTCTGAGATTCTCAGTATTTCATATTCTTGAGATATTTGAGTCATCTAAATTATCGATCCTATATGATCATGGGCGTATCACTTTAGTGATTCGATAAGATCCTTCTCAATTTTGGATAAATTTTTCTTGCTATAAGGGTCTTGAGACTTTAGCTCGGTAGAGGACAAAATCATCTTTATAAAAGATTTTTGGCTTTACCCGAGCATCATAGTATTTAGCCATCTTTTATTTATAGGTTGCCATGTGAACTTGAGCTCTCTCTCATATTTTTCAGTAGATCGAGATCAGTTCTCAATTGATCTCAGTTATTTTTTTCATGAAAATTTTCTACTATTGACGTTGGAAGACCAATTTTTCATGGGTATTACTGTCTCTACCTCAAAAGTGAGCTTGAAGGACATTTTTCCAATCGATCATTTGGGAGTGGTTTTATATGCTCAGAGAATATTGTACAGTTCTTTCATCCATAAATCTTTGGCTTCAATGAGTCTGGTTTTCAAATCTTAAAAAATTATTCAATTTATAATCTCAGCTTCTCTATTTGATTATGGATATCTTATTGAAGTTAGCTTGTGGTCCATGTACAGCTCAGAATAGAATTTTCTAAATTTTGGATAGCCAAACTACCTCCTATTATTGATAATAATTATCCAGAATAGATCGAAATAATAAATAATTGACTTTCAGATAAAGTCTTGCATCTTTTTTTCATGATTAGTGTCAATGGTTCAGTCTCCACCCACTCGATAAAGTAATCAATGGCTACTATTAAAAAAAAAATTTGTCCTGTCACTATGGAGGATGGATACCATGGAGAATGGTCCAAGGATATCCATCTTCTAAATGGCAAAAGGCCAATGAGCTATAATCGATATGAGTTTGGCAGTAGGCTAGTACTGAATGTTTGCATACTTCTAGCATTGATCATACTTATTAACGAGATCGACAGCATCTTTCTGAATCATTGGCCAATAATAATCTTATTAGATTATTTTATATGCCAGCAACCTATCCTTCAAGTGGTTGTTATAAATTTTCTCGTGAACCTCTCGAAGAGCATAATCAGCTTTTGAAGGTCTTAGGCATTGAAGTAATGAGAGAGAAAATGATCTTTTGTATAACCTTCCATCTAAAATGATGTACTACAAGGCCTATCTTTTGACTTTTCTTGCTTCAGCAGGATCATCGGGCAACACTCCCATATCTACATAATTCACCAAAGGATCTATCCAGCTTGGTTCATGATCTACTTGGATAATCATTAGAACTTTCGTGCTGAGCTTTTTAAGGACTTCAATAAATATCTTCTGATTGAGCTCGAAAAAGCTCGATGTGGCTAAATATAATAGTGCATCAGCTTGAGCATTTTCCGACCTCCACTTCCATGGGCATTGGAGGCTCCATCAACATGTAGAAGCCAATAAGAATTTTCGATAGGTCCCTCCAGGATTTCCAAAGCTAATTCTTCTTTAGGTATAGAGAATTCTACCATAAAGTAAGCCAATACTTGAGCTTTCATAGAGGATTTGGATCGATAATTAATGCCAAATTTGCTAAATTCAATGGCCCATTTAGCCAGTTGACTGGACGTGTCAGGTTGTTGAAGGATCGATCTTAATGTTTGGTTTGTCAAGACTATGATGGGGTAAGCTTAAAAATATGGTCGGAGCTGTTTGGTTGTCATGACCAAGGAGTATATCATTTTTACCATCTTAGAATGCCTAGTTTCTACGTCTCATAATAATTTACTGGTATAGTAGATTAGTTTGTGTGTCCCTATATCACTCGGACTAGAACCAAGCTAACAATGTTAGGTGAAATAGATAAATATATGAATAAATTCTCACCTTTAATTAGTTTTGACAATAATGGAACTGGACCTAGGTATGTCTTGAGTTTGTCAAAGGCAGACGGACATTCCTCTGATGACTGAAGTCTTTGATTTGTTTTAAAATCTTAAAGAATAGAAGGCACTTCTCAGCTAATTACTTAAATATAAATCTGTTGAGTGACGCCACTCGTTCGGTAAGTCATTGTACTTCTTTTAGAGTGCTTGAAAGTTTCATTTCTAGTAGTGTTTGAATTTTTCGGCCGTTACTCTGAAAGCATACTTATTAGGGTTAAGCTTCATCTAATATTTATGAAGTTTTTCAAATGCTTCTTCTAGATCAATAATGTACCAATCTCTCTCAGTGCTTTTGACCAGCATATCATCAATGTACATTTTCATGTTGCAATCGATTTGGTGTTTGAATACTTTGTTGACTAGATGCTGATAAATAGTACCTATATTTTTTAATCCAAAAGATATCATTTTATAATAGTACAAATCTTCGTTGATGATAAAAGCCATATTTTTCTCATCTTCAGAGGCCATTCTAATTTGATTGTAGCCAGAAAAGATATCCATGAAGTTTAATAGCTTATGCCTGAGATTGCATCGACCAATTAATTAATTTTTGAAAAAGAAAAGCTATCCTTAGGACAAGTTTTGTTGAGGTTGGTATAATCGATGCGGATCTTTCATTTGCCACTTATCTTTTTGACCATCACGATATTGGCTATTCACTCTAGCTATTGCACTTTTCTGATGAATCATGCTTTTAGAAGCTTATCGACTTTCTCATCTATTGCTTTTTATCTTTCTAGTGTAAAACTTCTTTTTTTTGTTTCATCAATCAATGTTTAGAATCAATATTCAGTTTATGCATGATGATGTCAACAAAAATTTTAGGCATATCCAAAGCTGACCATACAAATATCTCAGCATTTCGTCGAAGGAAAGATATTAACTTATCTCTAAGATCGGTATTTAGTCGAGCTCCTATCTTAATAGTCTTTTCTAGATCTTTGCCCAGTGGGACGGTGATGAGCAGCTCAGCTGATTCACCTCGATTTTTTTTGTTCTCATCCTTATGCTCTTGGTTAGGAACTTCAATCGATGGGGCTTTGATGGGCTCCTTCATCTTTGAAGTTATCAGAAAATACTGTTTAGCCATCATTTAGTCTTCACGCATTTCTCCAATATCAAATTTGGTTAAGAATCGGACTAGCAGATGGTAAGTCGAAACCACCACTTTAAGGGTATTGAGCCCAGGCTAGCCAAGGATGGCATTATATATGGACAGTATCTTGACGATTAGAAATGTAAGTTGTACGGTTGACTGGCAGGGTTCTTTTTCTACAATGATTGGTAGTGTAATTTCTCCTTTAACAACTATCATATCGCTTGAAAACCCGATCAATGGGGTGCCAACCTGCCTTCATGTATTCAGAACAATCATTTTTGAGAAGGCATCATAGGATAACATGTCTACTAAGCTTCCATTATCTACTAGAATTTTTTTTACATCATAATTTACTATTATCATGAAAATGATAGCAGCATCATTGTGAGGGATTTGAACCCCTTAGACATCAGCATCAGAGAAGGATACAATGTTATCAGAGCATTGTCTCTTTGGGGAAGGACTTCTTGATACTCCTCAAGATTCACTGTACTCTAAAATCATGTTAATGATCCTAGCAGTCAGTCGGTTGTGCTCACAAGTGTTGTCGGGCTTTTGGCATTGCTCCAGAGCTTGATTTGTCCAATCTCTGACATATTTGCTAAGATAGCTTCAGCCAATTAGTATCTCAATCTCATACTTGAGTTGAAGGCATTCTTCAGTATCATACCCATGGTCCCAATGAAAATGACATAATTTACTTTTATCTCTCTTAGTAGGCGAGACCTTCATAGGATTAAGATGATGAAGATATCCTTGATCTTCAATCTCCATCAAGATCTAGGTTTGAGGGGCGAATAGGGAGGTATAGCTATCAAATTTTTGAAGTGGGCTTTGGGACCTCAGATTTTTTTCAAGATTGCTCACCAATGCTTTTCTGATTCCCATGTTTCTCCTCGCGAGGCCCCTTCTTTCCTTCTTTATTTTTCTTCACCTTTTTGTTCAGCTTTTTTCTTCCTCTACATGGATGTACTTTCTGATCCGAGTTAACATACTTTCATAGTTTTTCGAAAAGTTCTTATGGAGAAAGAAAGTCAGATGGTAACTTCTAAGTTCTTGCTTTAAGGCAAATATGGTGATAGACTCATTAAATTTTTTTATTTCTAGAATGGCTGCATTGAAGCGGGCCATGTACTTACAAAAAGATTCATCCTCTTATTGCACTACGGAGAAAAGGCTATCTGTGTGCTTTAGATGGAGATGATTGCTTCCAAAATAGGTCATATAGAGCCTATCCAGCTGATCAAAAGATGAGATGGATCCTAGATGGAATTCAAAAAACTATACTCTCATAGACTTCTTGAAAGTAATGGGGAAGGCCATGCAAAAAAGAGTGTTAGATGCTTCTTGAAGCCTCATGATATCTTTGTATCTCTCAAAATGATCTTGAGGATTCGTGGAGCTGTCGAATGGCTCCAGTGAAGGCATTTTGAACCGAGAAGGAACCGGCTCATTCTGTATTTCGATAGAAAATAGAGACGAGATATGAAAATTCTTCTTACTTTGGGAAGGATCTCCAAGTTGTACCTCTTTCAGTCTTTTCCTAAGATCTTGAAGCTTTTGCTCAAGACCTTCCTTCCACTGCGACCTCTTATGGAAGGGAGTTGATTCTGCTTTGCAGGAGTGCTCTTCTTGATCAAGAAGATATTTCTAATGGAATTCTTGGAGGGTCGAAAGGTGGCTGTGCCATGATGCAACTTCTTGGGGAATGGATTCATGTCATCACTCTGTTATTTATTGGAGCTATTGTATGACGTTGGTGAGGATCTGAATCTATTGTATCAAAAGATTAAACTATTGTGGATCGATCATCATCGAAGGATGGGATTGGACCATCTCCAAAGGGACTCCTAGAAAAGATGGAGTCAGATTCTGTGCCTTCTTTACCATTTTCACAAAATTTGGATAATAGTCCTTCCTCAAGTGCTAATTTATTGCAGTAAGATTTTAGATTGTTGGAGAGGACACATGCTGGAGATCTGATTTGGAACTCGGCTGGCATGGATATGGACCAACCTACAAGAAAAATTTCAAGAATCGGTGGAGTACCCTCCAATTTAAGATCCTTCGATACTTAAGTCAGCTGAGGTCTTGAAAATAGATAGTAAAAATAAAAGGCTAGAAGATAAGAAAGAAGGATTTTAAGTAAAAAAAGAAGGGTTTGATCTTCCTTCAGTAGAGAAGTCGAGTGCAGATTTTAGCAGCATATTGACTCTAGGGATCTTGTGCTTACCTCCGAAAGAGGTATCTTGTTCCTTTATTTATAGAAGGATTTGCTTAGGCTTTAAAAAAAAAATTGTTAGATCGTTAATTTGTTATAACAGAATGACCAGTTGGATGGTGGCTGTAGGCCATTTGTTTGGATGGCAATTAGCTGTAATATAGCTAGAGGATAGCTATGATCTGATTGGAGAGTAGCTAGTACTCAGACCAATCTTTGATTGTATCTAGGTTGGTATTTTACAGATCTCATTGTATGGGTGAAATCGGTATTTCATCGATCTCGGCAAAATAAAGCTGGCAGTAAGAATAGAGTACGCCCGATCTTGAATTTAGCTATTGAGTAGATTGCTGTTGTCATTGAGGTTGGTTGAAATCCGATCTCGACGTAAAGATTCTCATGGACAACCAGGAAGGTGAGCCACCAATTTTCAGGATGGTGAATTGCTGATCTTATCATGTATGGCCACCCACAAGGTGGTTGAAGGCCAATCTCAATATATGGTGGGAAAACTCGAAACTTGGATATAATTGAGGATGGTGATTTGTCGATCTGGCTTATAGGATCGGTTTATACTACCAATCTAAATCGATCATTCAAGCAGTGCTGTACTGATACCAAAGATTAGATAGCAAGGTAGCACAAGGTATCTTGGGAGAAGTAGATGATTGGTCCTTGAAAGAGCAAAGATTATTATGGCTCGGATACCATGATAGAGATAAGAAAAGAGAGATAAAAATAAGCCTTCTTTATTATATTGATAGTCTGATCTTTTGTCTTCTTTATAGGTCCTAGGATATATAATAGAAGAATACAAATAATGGAAGAAAATAAATATAGCTATCCTATATTTAGCAGAATTGTAAACTCTATAGATACTCTATACAAATATAGCCATTTCAAATATCTACAACTATTCTATACAAATATAGCCATCCTAAATATAGTGGATATCAATTCAATACACATATGGGAGATTTGATATTAATTCTATATATATATAGGATGTACATCTAATATATCTAACATTACCCAACTCTCAAATGAGTCCCAAAAATTTGATAACATATCAGTATTTATGTCATAATCTTACTACAATCCATAATGATCTTAAATCTAAGCTCTAATACTACTTAATCCATTATGCCTCTTGTTGGTGCAGAATCTTGTCGACGTTGGATCGAGCTGGAGTTGAGAAAGAAAAGATCGCCGTCGATGATCTGCAAAATAAAGTTTCATCCAAAGTCAATGATGGTAGCTCCGACAGGATCCTTCGATGATTAAGTTAGCTCTTCTGACCAATAAAAATGGAGTGCTCAGGAAAGAACTCAGTAGAGTTTTTAGGAAGAAAAAGAGAATTCAGAAAAAATGTATCTCGAGGATTTTTTTTATAGATGAAGCTCAAAGCAGACTGATAGTGATAGTCATAGCCGTTCGATAGCTGATCGCTCGAAGCCGTGTAGGATTTATTATGAAAAAGAGTATCATCTGTAGCAGACTGATAATGACAGTCGTAGCCATCCGATAGCTGACCGCTCAAGACTACATAAGAAAAGTGCCATCTACAGTAGATTGATAGTGATAGTCATAGCCGTTCAATACTGAGCCACTCGAGACCATATGGAGGGATGAAGAGCTTTGATGTATATCAATTTCAGAAGAGTTCGAACTTCTAAAGAGAATACGGCTAGAGAGGATCATCCGAGAGAAATGCTACTTAAAATCTAAAAGCAATCTACTGAAAAAATCTGGATGTAGTTCGATTGATGGAGAAGTCCAGAAGGAATTTGATTGGTGAAGAAGTTTAGCTGAAGAAGAAATCTGAAAGAAGTTCAGCTCCTAGAAAAATTTGACTGAAGAAGAAGTTTGAAAGAAGTTCGGCTCCTAGAAGAATTTGACTGAAGAAGAAGTTCGAAAAAAGTTTGACTCCTGAAGGAATCCAATTGAAAAAGAAGTCCGGAAGGAGTTGGACTTCTAGAGAAATCTGACTGAGAAAAAGTTTGGAGAAAGTTCGGCTCCTGAAGGAATTCAATTGAAGAAGAAGTCCGAAAGAAGTTCAACTCCTAGAGGAATCCAATTGAAGAAGAAGTTCGGAAGGAGTTAGACTCCTGAAAGAATTCCATTGAAAGAGAAGTTTGGAGGAAGTTTGGTTTCTAAAGGATTTGACTGAAGTAGAAGTTTGGAAGGAGTTGGGCTCCTAGAAGAATCCGACTGAGGAAGAAGTCCGAAAGAAGTTGGACTTTCGGAGAAATCTGACTGAAGAAGAAGTTCGAAAGAAGTTCAGCTCCTGCAAGAATCTGACTGAAGTAGAGGTTCAGAAGGAGTTCGACTCCTGGAGGAATTTGATTGAAGAAAAAGTTCGAAAGAAGTTGAGCTCATGAAGGAATCTGACCAAAGAAGAAGTTCGGAGAAAGTTTGGCTCCTGAAGGGATCCGACTGAAGGAGAAGTTCGAAAGAAGTTGGGCTTATGGAGGAATCCGACTGAGGAAAAAGTTCGAAGAGAGTTGGGCTCTCGAAGGAATCCGATTAAAGAAGAAGTCCAGAGGAAGTTCGATTTCTGAAGAAATCCGACTGAAGTAGAGGTCCGAAAGGAGTTTGGCTCTTGAAGAATTTCATCTGAAGAAGAAGTCTGAAAGAAGTTTAGCTCTTGAGAAAATTTAACTGGAGAAAAAATTCGGAACGAGTTCGATCGCTGAAGGAGTTTAGCCGCTGAAGGAGTTCAGTTGGGGTTCGACCGTTGGAGGAGTTTGGCTGGGGTTCAGCCACTGAAGGAGTTCAGCTAAGGTTCGGCTGCTGAGAAGTTTGGTCGGCTGAAGAAGTTCTTCTAAGATTCGACCACTGGAGGAGTTTGGCTGAGGTCCAACCGCTAGAAGAGTTCGACTGTTTGAAGGAGTTCAGCTGGTGTTCGACAGCTAGAGAAAGTATTTTCGATCGAAGCTCTTCCGTGATTATCAGTTATATTAGACTAAGCATCAAACTGAACTTCGGCAGGAGTGAGGTTTATCTCCAACACCTCTAAAATAAATGCATGATATATAGATGCTGCATACCTGCAAAATGGACCATATAAGCATGCAAATCCATTAATCAAATCATAATAATTCAGAGCAAATAATAACAATTCTTTAATTCTCAAAAGAATCAATTTAATAAAGATCCAATCAAATCATCCTCATCAATAATAATATTTGATCTAGATTTAAAAAAATCTTCAAATCTAAGCTAAACTAATATAAAGTCTAAATAATGCAGGTGAATAAGAAGCTAGATCTATCAATTGCTCCAAGCAATCTATGATGTACTATGATATCATACTGTAAAATTGGGTTTCAAGTTCTAAAAAAATAGAAAGAAAAGACTAGTGAACTACACTAGCTTAGCAACCAATATAGTGGGGTCTAAGCATGCCACAAATAATAAATCAAATATAATTTATAACATATCCTTGACTAGATATATCAAAATTTAGAAGTAATATTCTTTTTACTTTTCAAGAGTATGCTGTTCGAAAACTGATACTAAACTCAATAACATGCTATAGCCACATAACCCAGTGGCATGAATCAGATATACATTACACAAAGTACCAGATAATAGATACCATTATTCTAATCAATAAAGCTTGATATCAAAACTAGTTTCTTAGATTATAAGTCGATAGGTCCAACATATATTCTTTATTAGTAGGATTAGATCATAATCATACTGAGAATATATATATATAAATAATTTTACAAACAAAATCAAAATTTTAAATTTATTTCTCAAAATAGATCATATATTCAAAAATAAATTTTAATTTAAGAATAAAATAATACATGATTGACCTATTCTATCGAATAGAAAATAGATAGTATAAATCAAATTAAATAAATTAAGCTATTATGAATAGCCTATGGTTAGTCCTTATGTGATAGTGTCTTCTTGTCCACATAAGTCATGTGCCAAGTTTATTTTGATACTATTTGTAATTAATAATTCACCACTTCATTCAATAAGTGCTAGCCAGAGGTTTTATATAAATTCTTTGGTCTTATATATATAAATATCCAATATATTCTAATTAATTAGTGCAAAATTGATATGGGACTAAATACATGTAAGTGGAAGGTATCAAAGAATATTCTATTACAATCTGAAAATAATTATATTACTTTTCGAGCCCAATCTATGAATTTTGAAAGATTTTTCAAAAAATTAAATTAGGAACTAGTCTTTCTCTTAAGTTGACTCGGACACCGACGACTCCATGGCTCCAAAAACTTTCATGCTGAACTGAGAGACCAGCTATCTAGCCTCCATGAGTTGTCCTCCTCTGTTACATGCTCGTTTGATTAATAAAACGGATGGTGCATCTCATTCGTTTCTTATAGATCCACCCACATGTGTGGGCAAACAGAACCGTACATGCCTAAAGGAGAGGAGAGTCCGGACAAGGGTAGTTTGATTGCTTACATGGAAATTATTATGTGCATCTCCAAGTGTCTAAATTTGCAACTCCATGCAGATGGATGGGGTGTGTACAATGGACCGTGCTCAGCTCTTTCGTGCGAGGAATGTGTGAGGGGAAAAGCTAGCTGATTAGATCTTAAGCCATATATTAAGAAGTGGATTGGTGAACATTCACAATCTCATGAGAAAAGGATCATTCTGATGAGGAAACATATGGTCAGCACGTATACATGATCTCTGGGCCTCTGGCATGATACGTAACTTATGTAATAGTATTAACTTGGATGAAATGAAAGCAGACGGTTTTTGTTTCTCTCTCTCTCTCTCTCTCTCTCTCTTCCCCAAAATTTCTTCCTTTCTTTTCATTAGGTGGCTCATGTCTGCGCTGTAGTTGTCTGGCAATCGAGTTTATGGAGAGAGATACTCGACAAATATAGGCATATACAGCTCATCAGTTGGCAGCTATAGGCCGAAAGAAAGCAATTCTTTTTTGGACCAAACTCCAAAGTAATTAAGCAATTTTTATTGACCAATTTAACAAACTATCTTATTCAAATATGATCATAACTGGGTGCATGCCCATCAATCATCATCAAATCTCCAGTGAAATTGTTCCAAATTTATAGTAATTGTCACAATCCCAATGCCAGTTCCATGGTTGGATGGGAAAGACCGAATATTGGCGCTAAATCGCTGACAACTTGTTGTATAAAGCACATCAAATGACTAAACGTAATTAATTAGTTCATGATAATTCTTTATTGATGAACGAGGGTTCATAAAACCAGCCCCAAGTAGTTGGTGAAAGGCCTGACAGCTAGCTATATATAGCTATGGTCATCAAACTTGTCATTGTGCTACGTGTTTGTGTCCTACTTATTGCTTCCTTTAAGTGAGTCTGTCTCTTCACTGAATTACCTTAATCACGTAGATGATAAAACATTTTAAAAATTAAAATGGTTTGCTTTCTTGCTTTTCAACTAAGCACCAACATGCATAGCCCCACAATCTTCACTCTTCTCAGGCATTTTCATTTTTCTTTTTTCTCTTTTTTTTTTTTTTTTTTTTCACTCGGAAACAAGACTAGTTTACACCTATCATTTTATTGTTTCAAGAAACATGGTTGTTGGGAGAATAAGAGTAGTACCATGAAACAAAGGTTTCCCTCCCTTTTCCTGAACGAAGAAGAAGAAACTGCTCATACACCAACTCAAAACAAACAAAAATGGAGGAGATGATCGAAACAAGGATGGACTCGATCCGATCGGGCCGGAGGTTTTCAAAACCCCTATACCAACATCATGGTTTTCATGAAAAAAGAAAAAAAGGTAAAGAAAGGAAGGAAGGAGAGAATCCTTCTTTAGCCTCTTAGCTATAGATACGAAAGCCACAGTCGAGAATCTTTAGTAGGTTTTCTTTTCTTTATGTTAATTATATTAGAAGGCCATCTAATCAAGAGCTTCATCTAGAAAGTCATTTTTAATGAATGCTTTCAAGTTGCACCCATTATTCGAATATCAAATTAATTTGATGGAATGGGCATTGCGACAGATCCAAAAAGTGCACGAGGAAGCATGGGAGACATGGTCAATGCAAGAGAATTCAGTGATCAGCTTCTTCAATGGTGATGCAAATATTGAATTATTCTAGCTATCAGATTTAGGATTTCTAAAGCATCTCAACTTTCAAGTCAAGCAGGTCAACCATTGTTTCTAGGGGCATGGGCTAGAGTAATTTATGTCCGTTTGAGGCCTGTGGTTACTCATCATTTTGAAGTAGACTTCCAGTTACAAGTTCTGAGCTTTAGCTAACTGTCATTTAATTTGCAAACTTGAGCTTAAATTTGGAGAATGAGAATAAAGTCAAATTTGAGCTAATTAGATTTATATAGTAAAGGTTTTTATTGATTTTTGGGTTACGTCGAGAACATTAAATGGTAGTCTTGATTTAAAACAGTTTTACGAGTGCTACGATTAGTACATGAGTTTGTTTTTGTAACTTTTTACATATAGAATAAATCATGCAAGCAAACTATTCATGCATTCTCTGACTCTTATAAGTAAAATTTATTTATCATGAAACATAAAATCCACAAAACGCAAAGGTTCCTTGCGTTTTGGGAGCAAGATTCTTTTGTTCATATTTCTTGTTTTGGTGCATGATGCATTAGCATTTGGGCTAAGTTATTATATATGTGTTTGTGTGCACAAGAGAGAGATGCACTGAGAGAGACCCTTGTCAAAAAGGAGTTGTTTTGTTTAGGAAAACATGCGTCTATGACAGAGTCATTACTGAATATAGAGATTAAAAACTTCAGAATCCCAACGAACCTTGGAAAATGATATGAAGCTTCAAACTTTTCTTTTAGAAAAAAGAAAAAGAAAAAGAAAAAAAGATGAATCATTGATCACAATAATTTGCTCTATACTACAATAAACACGTAAAGGTCGATGTTGACAGGCTTTCTATCTAACTAAGAAGAGATTCCTCTATACCTCTATGCCAGAGGAGCAAATAAATTTTGCCTAAATCAAGTTAGACCAGCGAAGATGAGTAGATAAGCATCTCAAAAATATAATAATTAATTCACTGCCAATTATTGAGCATGATAGACTTCTATTGGTTGCAGGGGCTTTTGAGGTTGGTCTCTCTTGGAGGGCAGTATTCTTCAAAATTCAAACCGGATGACTCTTTTTCCAAGGAAGAGCATTTTTATCAATCTATACCGTCTCCTCTGGTGAGCAATTATCCAATATGGTAGTTTCCATCATGATCTCGTGTATCAAACATCAATATTACTGCGATCCGGGGGTAGAAAGAGTATTTACAACCACAGCCGAGGAAAGCTCAAAAGATTAAAATGATGGGATAGATTAATTATAAGATGAAAACGAGAAATAAAACTAGAAAGAAAAGATTGAAATGGAAACTTTCTTTTGAAAAGAAAATCTGACGATCATGAAAACTAGAAATAAAACTTCTGCAGAAAAGGTATGACAAGCATTACGAGCATCCCATAAAAAATAACATATGGTTCACAGTAAAGTGATTGCGTGTTGGAGATTTCATGAGCATGCATAAAGAGACGAAGGCCAGGAGCTTCACAAATTATTTATCTTGGGGATGTAAGTCATTCCTCTAATGAAGAAAATAATTATTCTAAGTATCTAAAGAAAACCCAGCACAAAATTAATCACGAGTGGTACCGTATAGTCCTGTTTATCCAACATTCCAACTATATTATAATTCTAATATTTCCAATATTTTTCATCAAAAAAGAAAAAAGAAACTAGTGTTATCCCTGCAAAACTAATTACTACAAAGTTAAGCAATGTGCTAGCTCTAGATGTAATGGTATTAACGGGGGCCTAAAGAAACTTCCAGTTAATACCCCTCTCTCTCTCTTTCTCCCAATCTCTCTTTCTAGAATTGGTGGCTATAACTCCTGAAGATGGTCTCTTTTTTTCCTTTTTTTTTTTTTTCTTCTCATTGTTGGAAGAGGAGTGTCAAGTCCCTTACCTGTTTGATGAGAGGAGAGCTTAAAAGAAGGGCCAAAAGGATAAGGCCAGACGTGGTTAGAGTTACTCAATGTAACCCATCATCTCGACATGTGACAGCTCTAACATGGAAGAAAACAACCGACAGCACCACCATGGTATTATACCCGTTTGGCCTTTTTTCCATGCCCTCTTGTTGCATTCAGCTTTCACACCCTGGAAGGAGTGAGCCCACAACATCAGCACAAACATCCGAATAAACAAGGCAACCTTTGAGCTAAGAACTAATCTCCCACCACCCTCAATCCTATTTTTATGACTATTAAAAGACTCATATATATCTAGCAGGTATACGTGAATATTAACAGGTAAGAAATATAAACAAAAGAGTTTCTTATATGTTTTACAAATTAAAAAAAAAAAAAAAAAAAAGACCCATGGAACTATATATAGGACCCGGAAATCATTGATCAGATGACCCTATGAGTTAAAAATTTCAAGTTCGCTCACTGTAGGACTCGATGGATCTTGTGGTCTTCATTTCTGCTGGGAACTTCAGGATCCTTCTCTTTTATGTACTGCCATCGATCACTGGCAACTGTTTCTCCATCTCTATATCTACTGTTGACCTGAATGGTCTCTCTCTCTCACGAACGCATAAAAGTGTCTGAATGCACTGTAATTAGTATATTATGGGTGGTTAAGATAAAAAATTCATGGACATAAAATTCCCAAGGATGGAAATCGGAATGGAGAACAAGGAAAAATGATATGACGAGAATATGATAAAGGTGTCACAGCACTGAATTTTGTTGAACCAAAGACTCAACACCATATCCCAAAAAAATAAAAGGAAACCCTAACTTGAAACTCTCTGGAATTAAACCATCGACACTCTCTCTTCTCCGATCCCTCACTTGAAACCCTAGCTAAAACTCTAAAATCCATACCTCTCACTAACACACAAAAAGAATGGTTTGCATGTATACTGCGGCCGGGCATGTTTTATACTTCAGAAATATGAGATTCGAAGATGATAGAGAAAAATGATAGGATTGAATAAGAACCAAAAGAGCAACATCATCGCATGCATGGGCGCGAGACCAACCGAACCTACGATTCGCTCGTGCTCATCGTGTCATGCCGGTCGCCTCCGCCATGCGCTTGCTGGGACCCGGTCGGCGTGTGGTCGGAAGCACCCTGCGGCCGATACGCATTGAGAGCCGCGAGGATTCCCATGTGCCCCTCGCCGGAGCCTCCGCCTCCACCTCCTCCTCCACCGCCGCCCGAGCCGAGGCCTAGCTGCTGACCTGGCAGTAGAGCCATGGGGGTTGGGAAATTCATGAAATGCAGGCCACTAGACATGGATCCTCGGAACATTGTACTACTGCCCATCTGCGGGAACGTCCATATGGAGTCACCACTCGCTACACTTTGGCTGTTAGGGTTTGTTACCATCCACAAGGTGCCCGGTATTTGGCCGTGGCTCGCCTGGCTGTAGCTCGCCATCTGGTGTTGTAGCGGTTGCTGCTGCTGCTGCTGCTGCTGCTGCTGCTGCGGCAAGTGATGATGATGATGATGATGATGATGTTGAAGCTCCTGCTCCCAGTACCGGCGCTTCCGCATGTTACTGCCAATGTCGGCGTCCGACGGTGTGTCGGCGCCGATGCAACTGCCTGAATTGAAATTGAGGAGCAAGGACGAGGAGGATGACGACGGGCCCTCCGAGGGGAAACCGGAGCCACCGATCCGGAGTGGTGGAGCCGCGAGGCCGGTGGCAGAGCTGAAGTAGTTGGCAGCGTGGAGGCGGGAGGGGACAGAGATACTGGAGCCGGAGCTGCGGAGGGAGATGTTGAGGGAGGTGAAGTTGGCAGGTATGGTGCCGGTGCCGGTGGCGGCGATCACCGCGGGCTCGGCCTGCTGCAGGAGCCACTCGATGGTCTCACCGTCGGACTTGTGGCCGAGCTCGCGGGTGAGCTGGAAGACCCGTGCTGCGCAGAGGGCCGGCATGCGGATGCGGCGACCCCGGCCCTCGACCTTGGTGTGGCGGTCCTTGGTGGTGCTCCGCTTGGGGGGAGGCTTTCGCAGGGGGTCGGCGGCAAGGTCGTGACCACCACTGCCGCTGCCACCGGCAGCGGTGGAGGGACCGGAGGAGATGGCGAGGGATGGGTAGCCGGAGCTGGAGCAGGAGTCCTCTTCCTTCTTCTCAAGGAGTTGGAGGGGGAAGTTGGGCCTTCGGGATCCTCCGGTGGCGTCGCCCTCCATGTTGGATCAAACCATGGTGGTATCGGTGATTTGATTGGTGTGGGGATGGGGAGGGGAGCGAATTAATCTTTGAGATAGGTACCGGAGATGAGATTGAAGGTCTAGGCCTTAAAGGAGCACGTAGGGGACCCAATTCCAGTGCTTGCGTTGTAGACTAGAGAAAAGAGGAGTAGTAGGCGGATCAAGGTGGTTTGTGGAGTTTGTAGAATGATACCTAAAATTCAAATTTGGATGTGTGTAGAGATGAAAAGAGAGGCTTAGAGTGAGAGATGATACTATTTCATGGAGTTTGGTAGGACATCCAATTCAAAATTTTATGTTTGTGTAGATATAGAATGAGAGATGGATACCTGTGGGTGGGGTGGGGGAGGTGGGAGGCGCAGAGAGAGAGAGAGATCAGAATCTTGTATGGAGCCTGGAGGTACTCTATGGAACACCCAAGTGTGTGATTTGTGTGGTGGGGGGGATAGATCAAAGAACTCTGGAGCCTATAGGACACCTAAGTTCAAGTTTTTGACATGTATAGAGAAAGAGGGATGATCGATTGATAGTAGACGAAGTGAGAGAGAGAGAGATCCAACTATTTAGGGAGTTCGTAGGACACAATTCAAATCTAAGCCTGTAGAGATAGGAGGAATAGATAGAAAGGGAAGGAGGCTTAATTGTTCCATTATCTCTAAACTTCTAGAGAGAAGGAGGGGGGACTTGGAAGGATAAGGAAGAAGGGAAACTTTAAGCAAGAAATATAATGAGTGGGGATTACATGGTGGCATGGAAAGCAATGGTTTTTGAGGAGATGTCTGCTTTACCGAGCTTTTTTCCCCCCCGCCTCCTTCCCTCTTTTTCTTTCAGGTCCTTCCCTTTTTTTTTTTTTTTTTTTTGTTCCAATCCTTTTACTGTGGCGGGGCAGTCACTTGGCTCAGACGCCACGTGCGGTGCTCTTTATCATTTCAATCCATAAAGACATTAGTGGCCGAGGTGGGTCCCTTTTCCGAGTCAAAAAAACGAGAGACTCCACGGAAAGGAAAATCAGGTGGGCCCCACCTCCATTCTAGTAATCATTCCGTTACCTTTTCCCCATTAGCCTTTGCCCTTGCCTTCGTTTTCCTAACCATGGTTGGGATCCCGGGATGGGGCCCTTCCAAATTCCCTCGGCTTCAATGCGGGTTAGAGTTCCTAAATGACCCACTTTTAAAAAAAATAAATTTGCCAAAACCTTTAGCTATAAGCTTGCTTTTAAACCATCAAACCCTTTGGGAGAGCTCACTAACCCTGCTTTGCCCTGCTCTTTGGAATGTACGTACGTATGGGAAAAAAAAGAAAAAAAATTAAAACTTTGGGTTGGATCTATTAGGACATTTCCTGCAATGGGAGTACTGGGAGGTGGGAGAATAGATTGAAGCTATGTCCTCCATTTTTTCCAAAGATTTTGGCCATTTTCTATTAAAGAATTGTGGTCCACTTTCCGTAGAAAGACTTTCTTCAGTATATCTACAGGTTTTCAACCATGTGAATTAGAACATATCATGTACTTGTGCCCCATGGTTGTGTTTTTTTTTTTTGTGCCAAATGGGAGAAGGGCACCTGTATGTTATGGAGACATTGCTGTTGGACGTCAAATGGGACTACTGTCGTGATAAATGGATCCATCAATAACATGTCTCTTACTGCATCTACTAAACTATTTCCAGACTATGCATTGTTCATTACTTGATGAATTCGAGCTAAAAGGTGGTTTAGCTATGATCTTTTGGGGCAAGGAAAATTGATGGAGGTGGGTAGGACCCCAAGCAATGGTTGTTCAGTGAAACATTTACGCTTCTTTCTTTGAAAACCTTGTACAAAACCTTAGCACGCCCTCATGCTATGATTAATAATTTGCTTAAGGGTGTTAAATACCGAAGCTTGCAACTTCGTAGCAATAGAATCAAAACCAAAAGAGAGAAAATGGAAAAAGGGGCGTCGACTGTGCAATCACATTGTTCCAAGTGCTCAGCCTGCCATTATTTTTTTTCTTTTCTTTTCTTTTTTTCTCCCTTTTTAAAGTTGTTAAAAGACCTGATCTTGAGATCATTAAAAGATTTTTAAAAAGATAGAAAAAAGGTGGGGGGAAGATGCCAATGTGTATTTTAGCTCGAAGATTTGAATTTATATAGATTGTCTTCCTATTCTCCTGCCCTTTCATTAAAAGGAGATGGGGCATTTGATGAGGGTCTTAAGGGAGACAAGAATCAGAAATTAGGGGTGGGTGGGGATGGTAGGGGAAGTAAAGGAAATGGAAAAGGATGTGGATGTTTGATAACCAACACTCCAAGTTTAACCGAGACAAGAGGAAACCAAAGATGAGAAGATTCGTCCAATGGGGCTCAACAAGAAAGCAAGGAATAAAATATTGCATTAATCATGTAGAATAATGACATGAAATCTCTTAAACTATGCTAGGCCCCACATAAATGTCCAAAATGTCAAGAAATTTGGTGAGTATAAAGAATAGATGATGGAAGGTTTCCCATGACTAATGATTGATAAAAACAAACAAACAAACAATGATGCACCAATTGTTTAATATATAATTAAGCAAATGGGCTTATGGTGCAAGCTTTGATATAATTAAATTAATTTGTGTGACATGAGCTGAATTTTTGTTCCAAGTTTTTCCTTCTGCATGAGCTGAGACTTGTGTTCATAGTCTTGTGCAATCGAAAATTTTACCCGGCCGTGATGCATGATTCGGTCAAGTAATTAGTAAACGTCACCAAAAAGGACAATCAGAAGCAGATGGTTGAAGAGTATAAGATAAAGCTCCAAGTAATCAATACATCATCCCATAAGGTGTATGTGTTGGAGCTTATCAAAAGGCTTCAAGTTGCCAGCTGTGTAAGCTAAAGTGTAGTATGAGGCAACAGTTTGTATCACTCTTGATTGGTTATTAGTTGGATCTCGAGCAACGTTGGCCGTCTGATTAGCATGCTCCTATTGAATCCTCGGGCTAACCATTGCCCCGCGTATCACGCAAAAGCTGAACCTTTGCATGCATCGGTGAGATGGGCATGCACAGTGGTATGGGCATGACATATAATCCCTAGTATTAATTATTGGACATATGGGTGAGTGGGTGTTTTTTTTCTACCACCTGAAGCTATTTGTAAAAAGTTAGGAGTTAATTTTAAAGAAAATTTCATCGACACGAGAAGTTTGCACCCCGCCATGTAACAATAAAAAGCAAGCTCGACGCGACCTAGAAAGCAACGTTCGTCCTATGTGTGGCATCTTCACATGCCACCGTTCTATGGATCTTATGATGACAACAGCATTTTTGGAATTTTTTTTAAAGAAAAAATTAACAATAATAATGATGTGACAATGTCAATAGTATACGTTGGCAACCAAAGCAGCAGTATAAATGCTTTCACTAGAGTTATACATGGTGCTATCTTGTCCATCATGCGCCACACCACCAAATTCTTTATTAATTGAAGGAAACAGTTCAAATGCAACCAATCTCCATCAAAATTAGTACAACCACACTTAATAAGAATGTTGCAGACACCCAATCAAATGCGGTTCTCTCTTCTCTTTTAATAAGATTTTCTTAATTTCTTTTACCAAAAAGGTGCCATCTTTGAGGCTAGCTCCTTCAAGAGGTGCCCAGAGCATTGGTCCGACAAATAATGTTCCTCAACATGACATAGTTGGCGAGAAAAAACCTAAACCGGTCGTTACTTCAAATGTAAATGTTGAACTTGAGGGTGAGATGCATGCATGCACTCAGCCAATCCAGCCAAAATAATTTACTGGAGAGACAATATGTTCTCCAATGTCAAGTCAATAGCAGTGCCAAATAAAAACTAACAAGAGTAGCATGGATGTATCAAGGACATGAGACCCCACATGCCAAGGGCGCCTTGAAAACATATTATAAAGAGCAAAATACGAAATCATGTTACAAATCCTCACCAAAATCATAATTATTGCTAACTTAGCAAGGTGTGAGCAAGTGTAATGATGAGCCATGAAGCTAAGCCAAAGAAGCCGAGCTTTACATCAGGAAGGTGGGGCCCAGGGTCCAGCTGGGTGGGGAATGCCCTTGCCACCGGCACGGCCGCGGGTGGGTGGCCTGGAGCCGCCACGTCATCAGACAGTTGGAATCTTCCTGCCTGGATCCCCAGGGATGACGTCACCCGGAGGAGCCACCTCTCCTTTGAGAACCCGCGGGGAAGCAGGCGGGCCCCATCCCAACTAGCCCTAGGGCTGACGTCGCCCCCCAGAAGAACCGGTGGTTCGAATTCGATCGCATCCGCCACGTGGGGTCCGCCCGTGTATTCCGGACTCGCTAGCACTAATGATAGGTTTTTTCCGGGGTTCGTGCTGGGTCCAGCCAGGTACCCGGTGTCCTCACCTCCATCCCTCCATCAATATGAAGATGGCCAAGTTTATGTTATTTATGGGATCCGGACGCTACGGATATAGCGTTGGCAAATATAGGCCGGTGACACGCAAGCAAGGAGCCATGGACCCTTTTAGTCTAAGCTGGTTTGGTTCGAATTAAGAGTTTTCACCTCAATGTCAAACAGACCTAGTTCAAATTGGGGCCTGACCTGAACGAAATTATGCACTTTATGGTCGTCCATTGAGTCCGCTGATTCGCCGCATATTATTTAATTATTACTATATCGGAGTAGCAAATTTAACGGAAAAGTCTTTGAGCCCACAGGTTCTTAAGATTCAAGCTCCATCTCACATTTTTATGCATTCCCCACGTTCTAAAAACAATATGCCTTCAATTCTCCAAGGGAAAGAGAGAACAAAATGCATGACGCAAAAAATAGGAAGGGTATTTCGTAGCAAGCTTAGATTTTAAATATTAATTTGATGATATAACAAATATTTATTTTCCGAATTGGAGCATGTCCTCAGGCTTACACACATTTGTGAAGGAACCAACAAATAAAATGGATTCAGTAGTGGTTCCAAAAAATTAATGAAGGATAATATAATGATAGCAGTCATCATTTGTTTCAAACACAATCATTCATCTTTCTTTTCAATCACATAACTTAGTGATGATAGAACTCGCCTCCTTTTTAAAAAAAATTTAAAAAATTAAAATTAAAATTAAAATTAAAATTAAAATTTTAAAAAAGAAAAAATAGAGGAGTACTCTAACTAACATCTAGTAGGGTTTAGTCAAGTTGGACCTAATGAAATTAAAAGGTGCGGCAAACCATGGGGTTGGTCGGTACCCTTAGGAATGGAGAGTCAGCTTATGGATGGGTATATCTCGAGTTCCCTGATCTAATGACAAGTAGAGCTAGATTATTACTCTCAACCTACCAAAACCCAGTCTATTGCCAACCCTACAGCCATCATATCTGTATAAAGAATCCATTTAAGCACCCCATATCTGCAGTCCATTTTCCCCGGATGGATCCCACTCACCGCCAGCAATAAGTGGTAAAAAGGAGAAATCTCTTTAAATCGGCCTTCAGAGATCAAAACTAAACAAGGCATGCGTTAGCTCCCTGCTCACCCCCTCAAGGACCCACATAACTTCCCAAGAGCAATTAAACCGGACGGAGAGGTGGACCACGGGAGCCTAACGTTCACTGGGGGTGAGCAGAAGCCAACGCTCCGACCATTAATTAAAGTCCCCTCTCGGATTGGAGGAGACAAACTGTAGAGGACCATTGCTGCTTTCGTGCCTGTAGTTCTTAGTGGGTCCCACATCTTTGCTCGAAAGGGCTTGGGCCCAAGACTTACCCAAAAATAGATAAGGCCCAGACTGCACCCATGAACCCTGAAACCAGCCTGCTCCCATGATACCCAAGTTCATAAGCGTTCGGTAAATAAACTCTCAGGTGTACCTGCCGGTCTTCAACTTTCTGATGGCTCGTGCATGGCCACTTGGTGCACGAGCTTGCATCTGCCCAATAATCCTATGTCATTATCCGACTATAGATACCTAATATCTATGGCAAAGATTTTTTTTTTTTTTCAACGTGACATCGAAAAACCAGCGAAGCTCCAACCTGACATGGTCCCTGTTACTAGAGTTATTGATAGTGAAAGCAAGATATTTCATGCCATCTTTAAACATATATGATTTGAACCAGCTCAGAAGAAGCAATGGAACCCACAACTCAAATCGATCAGGTGCGAGGCCCATGAAAGCTCGCAACTGACAATAGATAGGGCCTACCACTTTCGACCCTATCAGGAATGGAGCTCTTCACCTGGGCCCAGCATGGTAACTTTGATGCATTAGCAAATACAATAATGACAGCAGCAGCAGCAGCACTAATAATAGACAGCAGTGACAGCAAAAACAACAGCAACAAAGCTGACGATATGGCATACCAAACCATCTCTCTAATCGAGAGCCGAAGTTCAAAACCAGTGGAAAGATTTATAGCGTCATCATGACATTGGGGCAATGTTCTTATCTACCAGGGTGATTCAGTTTTCATCTGCAACCATAACCATCAGTTGAAGTGATGTACCTGTAAAAGAGCACAGTATAAATCATGCAAGCTCTTTGAAGAGATGCACCAACATTTCTGTCGGAACTTAGAACAGTAATTATTGATAAGGAAATGCATAGATCAAGAAAATGTTCGGTAAATTTTAAATACAAACTGGATGATGCAGCATTTGTGAATCGATCGAACTCGACCAACTTTTGGAATCCATCAACAACTAATTGAAGGAAATTGAAATGAACCGAACTAAGTACCTTGCAGAATTTTTATGTCAGAAGAAAAACACCCTGCTTTTCCCCAACTTCCTCCACCGTGACAATTCATCTTTCCAGCTGTTAGAATTGGATTTTCATACCATGGAGTTAGCTAAAGATTCCCATTGTAAATTTCCTCTTTACTGTCATGTAGTACATGTCCTAACTTCTAAACCACCAATGAATGTGATGGGGAAAAAAATCCAGCAATTGATGCAGCAAAGAGTAGTAACGTCTACTAGCTAAAATGTAAAATTTCAAACAAGTGATCAGAATCCTAGTTCACTGACAGCGTCCGGCAAGACAATGTAATAACTGACAATTAATATATGAAGCAAGACATTGATGAATGGATGTAGTAGTACAAAATCAACTTACATGGAGATTTTGGCCCAATTGTTAGCAGGTAACCTGTTACAGCTGGCCTGCAATACCTGATTGGAAGAATTACTGTTCCCTTTGGTGAAATACTCTCTCCTTATTATAGACATGCATCTAGGAAAATTCATAAACACTGGATGAACTTAGCTAGGATCCTCTGGCGGTTCATAATATGCATTAGACACCGTGCACTATTGAAAACATGGCCCTATTTAGAATAAATTGCAATTCTGTACGTACATTCGGACTTTCAACGGTTCTAAAATACGATCAAGATATGCTTCACATGAGGCACAGACGTTTAGCCCATTTCTAGAAGAAAGGCCATGGAGTAGAAGAGATGGTAACATTTTGTTCATAAAACAACCCACATACCTATCTGCTTTTATTTTCTCAAGCCCCTTAGCCAAAAAGACTCCAGTCATGGACATTAAGGTTGGTGGCAGCGAGCTGAACAACTCAGCTACCGGCAGACATCCAGATTGTGCAGCAGGTACAGCTGGACCAGCTCCTACAGTCCCGGTGCTTTCACTCAAATGGCTGAAATCATAACAGAAAAGATACAGCCTTTAAAGTGAAAAATATTCCTTGAGAGCCACAAAAAGAGGACTGATAAAAGGGGGGAAAAAATCACACACACACACACACTTGCATTTCAACACCTCCTCAGAAAGCACACATAGTTGAGAGAGATTTCATACAGCATGCAGATATTGGACATCATACCAGATAATAATAAAAAATAGAACCCATTTTACATCGCATAGAGATAATGGAATGAAAAGCACATTTTAGCAAGGCTAACATGCAAGCCAACAGGCCCAACATGATCATGAATGCTGATTTGATGTTGGTCATTGCAGAAAGCACAACATAGTTCAGCCATACGTCATGCAGATTTTAGACAACATAACACATCAACAGATCAGCCATTTAAGCCGCATAACTGATAGATGAATGTCATCAGAAACTACCAGTTCAATAATTACCATGTACACATCATCCATGAGCTTTTAATGGAAAAAAAAAAAAAAGACCAAGGAAGTTGTTAAGGCCATGTCACTGGGCTTCTGCACTTAAAGTAACCTGAACCGTAGGGCACGACCTTCCGAATCTTATGCATTTCACATGGCTTCCCTGACATAGCTTTCAGACCTCATAGAGAGGTCCAATTACATGTACATTTCTTTCCAAGTAGTTATCACACAAGCTCACTGTACTTGTCGCTGGTTGGTAACACCAGTATAGTTCTCATAGTCATCTTTGTATCCATATTACATTGGATCACTTCTCTAAGACAATATCCCACCACCAGCATGCGACAGCACACAACCTCACCCCCCCCAACGACAAAAACAAATCAACAAAAAAAAAAACAAAAAGAAAAAAAAAAAGAAAAAGGTTTCACCTTCCTCACATCCAAATTCAGAACCCCCTTCATTTGTCCTTGATTTAGCTCTAAACCCCACTCATCAAATTTATAAAATCTTGAAGAGAAACAGTTCCCATGGAGCTAGATTTATCATCTTCCAGAAATTTAGTGTATTATTCCATCCATTTAATAGATTCCAAATTAACCATAGGTTTAAATTCTCAAAAGATCTTACAAGAAAACTCATTAAGGGGAATAGAAAGCCTGCTTTGTAGGCATATCTCAACTCTAGATGCCAGACCAATGCCTTGTGAAACTAAGGCATAAGCTTACATTCTTGTTTATAAAGCAATTGTGTAATAACCATCTGTCAGACTAATTTTTGCTATCAACTCACTTCATTGACCATTTCAGACTATTGGCAGTGACCTGTTTATTTTTTTGCCTAGCAAGCCTGGGCACAGTGACACAGCATTTAAGCAACAAATGAGTACAGAACCGGGAATTCTATCATTAACATGTTAAGCATAAACACTGATAATCTCTTTCCAATTCAAGCATTTACATGTTACATCTCTAAAACACAATTGTAAACAGAAAACCATCAACAATTCACAAAATGTAGAGTTGACCGGTAAATAAAAGCATGGAACTACAAGGCAATTTTGCAGTTAGAACATGTCCCAAGATGCATATGAATAAAGCCATTAGAAACATAAAACTATGGAGATACTGCTGGCCATGGCAAGATTTAAGTTCAAATATGAGAACTTCTATTTTTTGGTAATTATAAGAAAACTTCTATTGCATATGAAAGGATGGCACTTAACCATGATAAATAGGCAGTTCAATTCTAATACAGGGTGAAGCATATCTAAATCCAAGAAATAGATGTCACATGGAACTGAATATGAGATGACTCCATTTTTACCTACAAATTTATGCCTGACATATACTCTATCAATATCGGCTCATTAGCAGTAATCAGCACATCAGATGAAACTTCCTTCAGATGCAAATTTGCCAGACATACCTGAAGTCAAGCAACAGTTCAAGCCACCATGTATCTAACCACTTTATGCATGATAAGAAAACCAAAATGTAAACTTACCTGCACAACATTCCGTGCCTCCCTTGCTTATCTTCCTTTTGATATGGCCTATCAAAGAGAAGAAAAAAGCCATTTTTAATGAACAGAGATACTGCAGTTCTAACACAAACCACACCATAAGAAGCAGGCACTTATTTTGCTGGCAGTGTTAAAGTAACAGTACCCACAAAATGGTGCATCGATATTACTTAGTTAATAGAAGCATCAGACATGTATCTGAGTTCTTTTCTTTTCCTCAAGTTATATGTCAAGTCATTGATATATTAACATTATATTATAGGTTACGTAAATCCTATAAATGAGTTCACTGAATCTCAAAATGTTGTTTAATCTCAAACATATCAAGACCCAAGTAATCAAAACTTTTGATAACAATTTGTATCATAGCTACTTATGTCTACCACGGAAAGAAGTATAGAATATCACAAACGACAGGATATAAATTTTTTCCCTGCGGTAGACAAATGGATTATCGATTCAAATGGTTGTGCCAAAAAGTTTACATGCAAGGACTGGAAGAACCGTCATAAATAAGGCATTCAATTTCATGAAATAAGGATAATCAATAAAAATTTACACACACATGCAAGCACGCACATATACATGCATACATACGTACACACACATACATGTGCGTATGTATGTATGAATGTATGTATGTATTTATGCATGCATGTATGTATGTATATACATATATACCTTCAAAATGCTCAGCATTAAGTTTGGACATAAGTCTTGCATCTCCCTAAGTTGGCATTGCAGAATAGATATCCTGGCCCATTGACGGTCAACTTTTTGCACTAACTCAATGTACTCGGAAAATAGAAATATGCTTGTGAAAGGGGTTATCAGCAATAGCATATCTCAAAGTGTCTACAAGTCCTCATGACCATGGTCTACCATACCGTCCCATATGGGATGTACCATACCGGCATATTATCTCATACCATACCAACACTCGATATGCTATCTTGTACCATACCAAACCACATACCAATGCTGTAATAAGATGGTACCAGTATGGGATCCGGTATCGAGACAATGAATCTATCACGACAAAAGCCTCCAAAAAAGTATTATAGTGGCTTCATAAAAGTAGAAGAGTATTTGACAAAAATGAAAACAAAAAGGATGCTGATAAGGCATGTAAGTGACCTCCAAGTCACATTGAAGTCTTGAACTAATTTCATCCCTCTCACATTCATCATATGTGTTATATATGAATGAATATTTTTAATCATGGCTTCACGTGTTCTAAAACCATCAGTCCCCCCACCCCAATTCAAGTCTGCTATTACAACATTTTTTATATATATATATAATATGCTCCATGCTTGAATTCAGGATGGGCTAAATCACGTAAAATTCACTACATGCAACCTTCACCAATCATATTGGAAACATCTTCATAGTGTAGGTCTTGCAGACACATAGACAACAAGATATTTCATTGGGCCCTTCTCAGCTTCCAACCAAACTGCAGTAAAATTCTCTTCTTGCGTGCCCAATTCCCTAAGAATGGAAACTTTCTCATACCTCTACATGTGAGTTAGAATAATTTTAGATACTCCAATGGTTTTCACATGCCTTCTGTCCACCCAAGCACCTATTCGAAATCTTCATCAAGTCTTGTATCTTGACCATACGTGCACCCTAGCATCATGGAAAATCCTCCAAAACAAGCTTAAGCTTTGCTTTGAGTTACAAGAAAGGACACATCTTCATCGTGATGTGACAAAGAGTAGGCTCTTTCATTGCATGCTAGTGGCCTTTTGGGTGATGAGTCTGAGACCATAATGGATGTCAAGCAGAGCGTTAAATATCTAATTTAAGTTTCCCAACAATCAACTGCACCCTCAGCAAGCTTTAAAACATATTTCTGATCATGAAATGAATATTCCAGTTAACATTTTTTTTTTTTTAATGTGTTCGGACATCTCTCAATTCTTATGCCCTACAAATCCAAGATAAAAACAGAATATGTAACCATAGATCAAGCAAGCTCAGATTGGGTCAGCCTCCTATAATCAGACTTGACTAAACCAGACCTAACCTGCTGGTCCTGCAACCAATACCCGCCTGTAAGTAGAGCATGTGATCCGATGAGATCCACACGCACGCACACACACAAAAGAAAAAAGAAAAACAACAATAACAACAGCATGTTCCATAATGCACCAAGCAAATCTCAAACTTAAACAGCAAGCACAAATAAAATCCCCAAAAAAACTTTCCTAATTTTCCTTCTTGCAGTAATCCTGATCAAGTATTTACCGAATTTGCTTGTTGGAAGAGAAAGGGGAAAAGCTAAAGGAAAAGCAGAACCCATTTTGAGTATATAAAGAGATTGGAGAGAGAAGGAAGGAAGGGTTGATGCAGATGATGAAGAGATGCAATCACCAAGCATGGTGAAGAGATATTGCAATGGTTTGGATAATAGTTCCCTTTAAGAACGCTGAAGAGCAGAAATACATGGCTTGGATAATATTCTACGGTAGGGGTAAAATCCATAAAGGTTCCCTCCTTTTTAACATGTAACTAATAGATTGCATTCTTTATATGCAAGTTCGAGAAATGCATTTAAACACTAATTTAGTTAGATCTCAATTATTGTAAGAGTTGCTTGCTGTGTGTGCCACTTGTGAAACAAATGCCTCGAACGAGATCCCTTTAGTAATGCAAACCACACAATAACAAAGAGCAACACCGACCAAGCAGTCGGTTGATCCACATTCAACCCAGAATAAAATAAGCATGGCCTTAATCTAGCCCAGATCAGGTCAACTAAGGATCAGGGTAACAGGTTCAATTTTGCCACTCCAACATTATGGTATCTTACTGCCATAAAGTTTGGGTAGGACCTCATTTGATATGTATTCCCATATAACTCCTCCAAGACAATTTGATGATCACCCATAGTCTACTCCCATTCATTAACACTACATCATCATTAAACAAAATCAACCACATAGCCCCCAAAATTTCAGCAAACATATTACTCAAGAATTCGGATTGCCCCGTTCACATCGCCTTCTTTACCATAATGTAAACATCTATGGAACTTGTCTCCAAATATGTGAGTGCCGCCAAAATGAAGTTGCAGAATATTGCAAGGGGCAAGTGTGAAAGACCTAAAATCACCGTGCTTTTTATAATTAAAAAAATACTAAAAGAGATTTAATTGATGCCATGTCGACCAGCACTTGATGCAAATACTGCTTGCCCAGCACAGTATGTGATGACCAGCAAAGAGAAGGAAAAGCCGACGGAAATCATGCAAAAACCACTTTCACGCATACACATTTGAAAAAAATATTAATATCATATCAAAGCTTCCACTTACAATCTGACAGCCCTATGATGTTTCAAATTCAAAAGATAGAAGAATGATCACATCGAAAGACTGCATAACCTTAGTTCCCCATTATATGGTCGACACAAAATATACGTAGGATATCCAAGTATATTTCGCATTGAATAATACTAGCGGAAGTGCGGAGCATGTAAAATTTTCTACCTTTTATTTACTAATTAATGCAAAAAATTCTTTTTTTTATTCATTTGTCTGAGTCAAAAATTGTCATAACTTGTCTGAGTTTTTTGAGTTGACTCATCCAACTCAATTTTTTTGGCATTAACAATCCAATCCCAAAATTTTCAAATTTTGGAACCATACCCAGCACAATATTCATTATAAAATTGCAAAAAGATAGCATTCACATCAAGGTTTACCATGCCGGAACTGGACCTCATGCCAGTTGACTAGCGGTGCCATTCGATACGCCCCCATACTGGGCCCGAACCAACACGGTAAAGTGAGCAGGGTAGTCGAGACAAAGATATATATATATATATATAAAGAGAGAGAGAGAGAGAGGAGGAAGTGAGCGGGAGGCCGGGGGTGGTTGCCAAAGAGCCACAGAGGCCCCTAGAGGGTGGGATCTTCCTCCCTTGCTCTCTCTCCCTATCTCTCTCTAGTTTTCTCTTTATGGAGGGTGGAGCTCTAGAGGCCTCGACAGCCCTACGATAGCCTCGGCGAGCCTCCAACGGTCTCTCTTGCCCTTCCTCTCTTTTATTCTCTCTCCTCACCAATGTACATTTTTCCTGTAGGAACCGTACCGATCGATAGTCGGTATGGTTCGGCAAATGCTGATTCGCATAAATAATGCCCAAAACAAGAAAGCCATAACAATAAATTTAATAAAAAAAAAAACTTGAAAAATCAAACTAACAACACAAATGTTGAATAAATAGATTACCATTTGGCCAACTGATGTTGTAACTATTGTAGGTCCACCTCCCATAACCTAAACCAATTGTCTCAAGGGTGCCAGAACACTCGAGCACCAAGATATTTAACAAACAATAAAATAATCAATTAGCAAATGGTTTTGCTTGCAGTTTTTATAATCAAATAACATCATAGCCTACCACTTCTATTACCCTGGACTTTGAACACAAGATGTCGAACGACTAACATACAATAGGTATCGATGCTCCATATTCCATAGAAAGTGTCCTCATTCAGCAGGAGCATGTACCAACCCACAAATTCAACTTCAAATACAATCCATGGAAGTAAAAAGGGATCTGATTGCTGATTTAAGAGCATCGAGAAGATTATAGAGAGGCATACATATCTCTCAAGGCTATCCATCACTGGTACAAGAGTTAGAATCAGCAATGAACTATTCAAAATGTCCACATCTACCTCTTGCAAAGTAATTGCTAATTTGCTACACAGATAATATGAGCTATATTACTGACAATAGGAGGTAGACCAATTATCATATTTACAGCCCCAGCAGATGAAAGATTATAGAGAAACCTATCAAAGTCTGCCCTGAACTCATCTTATGCTAGATTTATTGATTAGTTACAGTTTACTTTCAGAAAATCAACTGTTAGTATTAACTCTTTAAAGACCAGTTTAGTTTGGGATGATTTTGCCCAGTAAATTTAATAAGAGGAATTCTTTTGAGGTGAAAAAGGGAGGAGCAAACACTAATTAGAACATGTCTATTCTACCATTTTGTCTGAATACTTTTATCCAAGTTAAGCGAAATGAGTACAATGTTTTTCTGAAATCTCCATATTGCTCCTCCAACTTGTTCCAAAGCAAAAATGTTTGCTTGGAGTAATCAAGCAGATTTAAGAAAGATCAAGGTGTTTTATTAACATGACCTAGGTGACAAAAAAAAAAAAAGCTGCCTTAAAATTTATTCTATCAAACACTGCCCCCACCCACCCAAAAAAAATTAATAATAATAACCTTTCCTCCATCATCACCACCTCCACAAAATCAAGGACCCGGACAATAATGACTAAAAGGTCTATCTTGATCAAGTTGTCATACATTGGTTCTAAGTATATAATAACAAGCGTTCATGTTTTGAAAAGCAGTATTGCCTACATGTAACCATTTTAGTATCAAATTGCAGTTCGAACCTTGTGAAAATTACATTACAATCATCATGCAACTCCAAGAACCTCTGCATTTACAAAGTTAGTAGACCCTCAAGCACGACAATTTGTCTTCTTACAGACATGCCCAATGCCCTGAGCATAAACAAGATTAGCAAAAGGGTAATGGGAAAACAAAGTTACCATGGTTTCTACAGCATCTTGTTCATGGGCGACGTCATGTAAAAACCAGACGGCACTTCCATCATCTCCAACTTCATGTTTCAAATCTAACAGCTCAAAAATCAGGCTCTCATCACAGCCATGATTCACAAAAACCTCCTACAGAATTTTTGTAACGCATGAACTATGTCGACAAACCCAAATTTCATCATATTAAAATAAATTTAAGCTTACTAGCTTTGCAGTGAAACTATTAGTGAACCTGATGATCGGGAACTTCTCATATGCTGTTTACATCCTGTCCAAAGCAGAGGCATATGTTAGTTTCCTGACTTCTTTTATTATTTTTGGATTAACCAAAACCAAAATTCGTTACATCTGAAAGAAAATAAGATAAGGAACCACTTGAAACCTTTGAGGAAAGCAACTAGTTATAGCACCTCCAAATAAGGGCAGCACTGAGCAATCTTCTGTAGGCATCTCACCACATATTTTCTTAATAATTCCCTTCATCAGGCATTTCCAAAACCAAATCGCTAAGATATTCAGCAAAAAATCATGATGGATGATATGATTGCCTAGTCATAAATCCTGAGATTTAAAGAAAAGTGCAACCTAATTTAGGGAAAATGGTTTCTTTTTATAATGAAGAAAAAAATGATAGTAAAGAAAATTTAAAGTAAAAGCATTTAGGAAAAAAGTGCAACATAACACTCTCTTTCTGCATGCATGCATGTATGTATATATCTATATATGTATATAGTTATATTGCGGGGATGGCGGTTGGCAATACTGCATCAAGTGAACGGAGAAATAAACTGAGATGACATGGGCATGTACGATGAATCCGAGGAGACTGCGGTAAAAAGAAAAATGCAAATCTTTGTGAAAAGGTTTTCATATATGCATCAGATGTGATCCTTGATAGCAATAATTACTGTACATGGATTCCTAAAGCAAAATCGAAATAGTTAGTACAACAGCTGGATGATTACGTCATGCTATGATTGGAAACACCGTAATGAACTGAATAGGATAAGTAAAATGTAAAAAAAGAATGATACAAGTACTTCACATTAGTGATCCTAAGATAAGCACAAAATAAGACAACAACTACAACATGCAGCCGCCGCCGCCGCCACCAATAACAACAACAAAATCAACCAAACAAAAGTACTCTATATTCGAATTGATGGTACTGAACTAACTACATCGAAAGGTAAAAATTAAATGGTACACGGATAGGACAAAAAGTATTATGTAAATTTTACTCACACCACGTACAGAACCAGCAACTCTCAAAATCAGGCTTCGATTTGTTTTAAATGGAGTAGAATAAGCGAAATTTTTAGGGAAAAAAATGGTGAACGTAAAAATTGAAAGAGCAATTTTAATTCGATAATAAATGAAATAAGGTAGAACTTTACCTGATGAGATTGGGAGGGAGGGTTTTGGGGGGAAGAAAAGTCGAAAAAGTCTCCGAAAGGAGTAATACAAAAAGGTTTAAAAATTAAAAAAAACAAAAGCTTTAAAGGAGTAATACAAAAAGGTTTAAAAATTAAAAAAATAAAAACTTTTTCTATCAAAGCAAGGTTTCGATCCTGAGACCTATGGCCTACTGCCAATACCGCATGAACCATGGTTGCGATCTGATTATTTAATCTTTTAATTTTTTTTCTTTTTTGGTGGAACAATCAGGATCCTTTCCAAGTGTTAATGATGCATAGAGTTACATGCAAAAAAAATAAAAAAAGAAATCTAGATACACCTATTATACACTACCACAGTGATGCATATGTTTTAGTCTTTGGTTAAATATCTAGTAAGCTATCCACCAAATATAGTGTAGATATTAAAAAAAATAAAAAAAGAAATCTAGATACACCTATTATACACTACCACAGTGATGCATATGTTTTAGTCTTTGGTAAAATATCTAGTAAGCTATCCACCAAATATAGTGTAGATATTGGTGGTTGAGAAGAGGCAAGCTAAAGAGCAACCACAAGAGAGAAATTTTCTTTAATTGCTAAGTGAGCTTTAAGTGATGAGATAAAATATTTTTAAGAATGAATTAGTTACTTGAACAACAAGAACTAGTTCATCATATAAGCTTCACTTTTGTTGCTTCACTCTCATTGAACCACTTAGTTTTCAAGCATATATCCAAGGGAAAAGAATCAAATACGAAAAAATGTAGGTAAACAACATAATATACCAATATTGCCATAGCTATTTAAGGCCATGGCTTAAAACTAAAATAAATTAAATAGCCATGGCTTAAAACTAAAATAAATTTTTATAATTTTGATATGAATGATTATTTACATTTACCTATATATTTAGGTTGCCGGTATCTTTATGACATTTTTATCATTAAAAATATTTCTTTAAAATTATCTCGACAAGTATAAATTTGATCTAACTACTACAAATTATCATATTGTATGTAGTAGCTATGGCATGAGCAGAAAAATAAAAATTGAGCAAAAAATAGTGATCTAATTTGATACCAGATCGAAAGGCAGACATGTGAATGGCTATTGGCTAGCAGAATAGATGAAGAGACAAGAGATAGCACAAGAAATAAAGAGAGGACACATGGAATGAGAGAAAATGGACAACATTGAAGAGCTAAAAAGAATATCTATTTTATTGAGAGAAATGGATTCCTAATTTGATAAAAAAGAAATTTATTTGCCATACGACAAATTTTGGATATCACATTTTGGCTTTTGGATTCCTAATTGTATAAGAATCTAAAACTATAATATACGACTCTTACTATATAAGCAAACATGCTATTTTAAATATAGAAAGTTATTAAAAATAAAATAAAAATTTTATTAAAGATCCATAATGATATTTTGTCCCCAATAGATATAATCCACTAAGATAAGATTAGTTGTATATAGATTAGAGTGGAAATGATGCCTATGTTCCAAGGAGTTCATCTTGGATAAACTAGGGGACCAAAATCTTTGTTGCCCTCCTAATCTATTCCTACCCGCCAAAAATCTTTTATCAAATCTTTTAGGATTCTTTGATATCACATGCATTGCTACATTGCCACGTAAATATATTATGGTGTTTATATTTTGAGATGCTTTGCTGTCATATGTATTATTACACATCATATAAAAGCATGTATATGGATGTAGCAATATTCTTATAAAAAAAAGATATAAAAGTAGTCATGGTAAGTGTGAGAGGTTCATAATTGAGTAAATCATTTTACTCGATAAAACTATTTTTTGCACTCAGTTAGGTGGCTCAAGTTTTTGGATAGATTTTTTGAAAAAAATTAATATGTTAATCTCTATCCTTGTATGCAAATATTGATATATAGTGCATAAAGATGTGGATATGTGATAGAATTTCCTCCAAATGCATCCCTTACGTCCATGTTTCTGATGCTATGAGTCTATGATGTACAATTTTTTCTTCATGCCTTTCTTCCAAGGCATGAAGCCACGCCGACATGCTTATAATGTCAAATATAGCAGTTATATTTCTTAGATTTTGGTTCCTGCAAATAAGGATCCAAAAAGACTGGCTAAGGGTTTAGATTTCAACTTTTGTTGGAAAAAAATGGTCAGCGTACTTTCACACCATCAACCATTAAATCACAGATTTTAAAGCATTCTAAATATTTTTTTCAACTATTTACATAAATCTCAAAGTGGCTATTTATGATCCAATTGATGACATGATGAAGGAAAGTGAATCATTATTTCGCACAAAGGATGCAATCCAATCCAGTGCCTAAGAGATCCTGGGTCAATGCAAAGCTCGTGCGGCCATCTCCTCTCTCATCTAATCTTGTATATATATATATATTTTATGGTAATAAGAAAGAAATATTATTTAAGAAAAATATTATACACATGATAAGCACCGTAGTGAAGAAATAAAAAACAACATGCTTTACTCCTCGCCTCTGCTAAAAGAAGTATAGAACCTATAAACTGTAAAGATCAAAAAATCCATAACACCATACATGAAAGTATCTTGCAACTAAAAATCTCATTCTTGAAATAGTAAAGCTTCTGTAAAAAATCTAAAGAGAAGAAGGCCATCACTATTGGTATACAACAATCAGCATGAACTTGGCACCCTTGGATGATATCCATAGGAATCTAAAGAGAAGAAGGCCTCGATTGCTAATGAAAAGCAGAGGTCTACATACATAAGGGTTTTACAATAAAAAAGAAGAGAAAATGTCCAAAACAACCCATGGATCTTTTGCATCCGATGACTATATTAAATATACAGCAAACAAGATAAGAATAAAGATGATATATGACTCGTATTCATCCCAAGCTTCCTCACAAACAAACCTGATTCATAACTTCTGAGTTGCATGGTGATTTTAGCCTCTCTTAGTCCAGTTGAATGTGTCCTTTGAATTCCTCATTCTTGGAGCAATATTTCTTATGCCAAGAAATTGAAAAGTAGACCATTACTGTTGGTAAGCTAAGATTAATAAGAAACTAATCTTCTTCATTTAGATCCGCATCATGGCAGCTAAATAGATGAAATGGCCTCAATAGCCGTTTGAGGTGAAATCCTTGAATATGAGATTCACACAAAAAATGGCACAAAAATGTTACAATACCATAGTATAACAAAGTGAGCTTGTTTCCATGATAATGATAAATAGATTGATAATGCCACAAACATAACTGAAATGCAGTAATTAAAAAGTATTTTCCATCGATCACATATTGATATGATATATCATTTGGAATATCCAAAATATAACAGCAACAAGTCTGGGATGCATGAGATAAATAGAAAGTGAGTCCAATACCATCAATATACACTTCGATCGGCACATCATTTGAGATAAAATAAAACTCACAGGCAATATAACCAGCAAAATCCATGACAGCTTTGCCTAATTTGTCATATAGGTAGGTCAAAAAAAAGACACGGTCTCTAAAGTTAAAAAATTTAATAAATAATGAAATTTTGGGATCGGAAAAATAGGCATGAAAAATATTATATGGGAGACAAATACAATACTCATCAAGATTCTAAAGTACATAAGAATAATAGATTGAGATGAAAATTTGACGTCGTTCGGGAAAGACTTCTGAATTGTGCCAAGTACAATCTACTCTCGCATCCTTTACGTGGCCTCTTTGATGCGACGGTTCGTGATATTGTGATGGTACTTCGCCGAAATTTTTATCAATAAAATATAAAAAGAAAACGATGAAAACAGATTAAAACCCACCCGTTGCATCAAAGATAAAGCACCGCAGCAGGCACGAGCATGCAAGCTTTGCACGTAACCATAAAGAGTCTGTATGTATATACCTTCGTATATATACCAATTAATCATGCACGACCAAAGTGAGAAATGCCACGTTGTATCAGAATTTAGGTGTGCACCAGACAAACGAATGAATTAATGGCTCCCATCCAAAGCACGCATGAAAATTTATGTACATGACTAGCACGTAGCATTGTCGATCAATCATATATCAATCAAATGGACGGTCCTGATCAGCCATGTTCCCGGAGGAATTCCTGATAATCAAAATACGATCATGGCCTCACGAATGATGGGAGCCGGTTGGAGGAAATCCCGTCCATGAAAGAGAGAAGCTGTAGAGGGAAGAAAGCAGCACCGGAAATTACTAGATGCACCAGGTCCAGTGGACCAGCCCAATGGTCGCTCGTTAGGCAAACTCCGCAGTATTTGAACAATCCAAGATCAAATCAGAGGAGAGAATTCATCTTATTATCCACCGCGTATGTGCCTCGAGATTTGGACTGATCCTCTGAACCTGGTCCATCTAACAGAAGATACAGAAGAGGCGAGAGGGAAAGAATAAAAACAAGAATAGATCATTCCCTTTTGTCCATTTTAAGTCTCTCCCTATCGCCCCCTCCACTCCTCCTCTTATCGAACCCCTGCCATTTCCCGAAACCCTAACCCTCGTTCCCTCGATCCGAGGCGGCCTCCGCCGCTCTCGTCCTATATCCGCCTCCAATTTGGTCGGAGGAATCGATTTCGGCGCCGCCCAAGACGGTCTCCAGCACCTAATTTTGGGGACGATTGGCTCCAGCGGCCGGGGACGATGAGCGCCCAGAAGAAGAGGAACTTTAAGATCGAGGCGTTCAAGCACCGGGTCGAGGTCGATCCCAAGTACGCCGAGAAGACCTGGAAAATCTTGGAGCACGCCATCCATGAGATCTATAACCACAACGCCAGCGGCCTCAGCTTCGAGGAACTCTATAGGTCCGCTTCGATTCCTTGTCCGATGTATCCATTTCTTTCTCGAGTCGTTTTAGTTATGTATTGTTTGCTTTGTTCCAATTTTTCATGGTTTTAATCTGTAACTAGTCTGTATGGTGGATCTATTAGGTTTTGTACAATCTTCTGGAAATTGGTAATATAGTGGCTTCATTGATTTCGTGGTGAATTGTTGAGTTATAGGTTATTTGCTGTTGTTTGTGAGGGGGTCGTTTTTCCTTCTCTCTACTGAGACGAACCTACTTTCGAGGATTTGAGGCTGATCGGTATCTCGTAGTCTACTGGAGTAGAATTTGGAAAGCTGACACCATGCAATGGTTGTTCACACAATCCGGTTATTTTCAGTTATTTCTTGCATCTAAATTCGAGATATGGTACATTCTGCACCACGTGGTGGAAGGAACTAGTTTGGCTCGTAGTTGGCTTGTAGGAAGTACCTTTTTCTAAGTGCACGCTATTTTGCTCTTCTCTATTCTACTTTTTATTTTGAATTATTATTATCCAATTTCAATAAATATTGGCTACTCCTGGCACTGAAGAAATTAGTTATTTGTTGATTATGGAGTAGCGTTTTTTCCCTTTCAATTTTTACCAGCTATATTTGGTTATTTCTAATGTTCTTTGTATGGACAGTATATGGCTTGTTAGGGAATGAGGTAATCAGGGATCAGGATTGGTTTGTAGGATGTTTTTGCCCTTCTCAAAGTGAGTTGCTTTGGAGGATCTACTTCCCTCCAACGTGGGCACTTCTTCGTTTTTATCCATTTTACATCTTATTTTATGGTAGACACATGTCAGTTGGTACCAGAGTGTTTCTTGGGCCAAGGGCTGTGGGTTTAATGAAAGAATGAGCCTTGCAAAGCAAGGTTTTTAAAATCTTGATATATCGGTTATCTCAGTGAGTGTCTGAGACCAAGATGGATCAAGATATTGGTTTATCTTGGCTAATATGGTAAGTGAGAAAATTTGGAGGCATCTGAGATTTTCTGAGATCGTAGTCAATATTTTTGAAACCAAGATATTGAAATATTTAGATGATATGGCAAATCTCAGAATAAAAACTATATCTAACCATTAATTTCGAGATTTATTGACTAAAAAGAATTTCGAGGAAGTGAAAAAAAATGATTGAAAAATATCGACTGGTATGAATATATCACATTGGCTGATATCTCAGATTTTATTGGTTTTATATCAGCCAAGGTAATAGGACCTAGATTTGATATATCATATCAGGGGGTGCCTGATATTCATACAAACTGAGATCTTAGCGGAGATGAAAATCTTGTTGTGAAGGTGAAAGTTTGGGAGGAAGCCGCCCTTTAAGCAGCCACCTTTTTCCTTGACACTGTTTTCATGCATGAGGATGGATCTAATGATGCTTCTTGCGTGCTTGAACCTTGAGAATAAAGTTCTTTAAGTAAATTAATTATATTGATTCTAGGTAGCTATTGGTTGTTAGTTCCAGTTATTTGCTGTTAGTTTTTATATTCATATAGTTGTTAGAGTGAACAAACAAACAATTTGAAATGTGCTTGGCTTGTAAGAGGTTTTTATCCTCAAAGTGAGCACCGTGGGAGGATTCAGCCTCCTCAGAGTGGGTTCTCTTTCTTGTTTGTATTTTAGATTGAATGTCTATCGATCATTTTCCTATCTTATTAGAATGTTATAATGGTTGTCTCTTTTGCCCATAGACACAAGCATCTAATGAAATTGCATCCTTGTTATTGAAGATGCTTTTTGATCATAGACTATCCTTAAAGCTCAAGCAAAATGTTGCGTATGATGGATATGTTTTTTATCATAATTTTTGAAGAACATCATCATCATTAATATCTAAGCATTTCGCAGCTCAATTGGGTCAACAATGGAGCAAAACTCTATTTTAAGCAGGCTCTATGGAAGATTTCAACAGATTTTCATGACTAACAGTCAAGTTGACAACTTCCCTAGAATTCGTGCTGAATTCTTGTCCAACACGGCTTATAGCAGGAGAGGAGACTGCCATGAGACCTAAAAGGCTGTTTTACAAACAGAGAAGAATTACTTAATCAATTGTAGTTTAAACTCATGCAACATAGGGAAAACCTCCAAATTCCCTTAGACATGAAGAGACAGTATACAAGTTTTAATATAAGGAATCATCTTCATTTTGAAGGCACAAATTGGACACCAAATAGTCAAATTGAATAACAGACCCAAAGCAACAGATATACTCAGATTATTAGCACATTGTTGGATGCAAGAGGTGCTTTTCTTTACTCCTACTGAGAAATTCTTTATTTGATATAATCATCATTTCTAGATGATCAAAGCCTACATGCTTTGGCTTTGTGCTGGCTTGTGATTTAAGTATAATCTGTTGCAAAGCTTCATGTGAATTTATATTTTTCAATGAAAAATCTCAGTTAATATGATAAATTTCAGCTCTTTCTAGTCATCATTGATTATTGCAGCTTTGATCAGCAGCAGGTGTATTGTACTTTTGTTACTTTCCTAGCCATCGCATCTCATATTTAAGCAGTTATGCTGCCATGCCAAGCTTGAATATTTTATGTCTGATCTTTCTGATTTTTGATGCCATAACCATAGTTAGCAAACATATTTAGCGTCAAGACTCCTGCTTATCCACTTATATGGAGCCATGTTGTCCATTGTAGCAAGCTTGCTCAAATTTCTCCTTAGAGATCTACACCTATTCCTTTATTGCTTCTACCTCTTTTCTCTTTTATCCCTTCAGGTGAGCCTCTAAGATGAACATGTGTCCCCCTCCCCAACCCCCCTCCCCTCCCAAAACATGCAGCCAGTGGCTATTTTTGCATTGACTGAATCTTTGTAGCTCAATTCTATCACCATACAGCATTTGTGTCACTCTCAACAGCCAATTTTTCTTCGCTGCAGCTAAATAGAACTATACCTTATCTCTCGTCCACACTCTCATTGCCATTGGTGGTAATGGAGTATAAAAGGTAGCCATCGAGATTTGATTAATTTAATTTAGCTGTATGAATCATTTCCACTATTTATTCCTATTGACGTTTACATTTGCTATTGTTATATGCTTTTGTAAAGGCTTGTCACGGCTTCCAACTGTTTGTTTTAGGCTTGTCACCTCTTTCTTGTTTTTGTGGCACCAATTCTAGAACCTCTACTCACTAGGTTCTTTTTGGAGCATACATCCATAGTTTGTGTCATTTTCTTGTCGTCATGCCCTCAGTTTGGTGGAAGTCCTATGCAAGTGTTTTGTTGCTATATACAACTCCTATACAAGTTTAGTTAATCATTTTATTTAAGGTTGTCTTGATAAGTTCCGGGGGACTGAAAGGTATACACGTATGAATGTGAACTGAGGAAAAAAAATGTGTTGAAGGATCTGGCAGTATAGAAAGTAAGGAAGATGAAGAAAATGAAAATGTCAAGAAAAAAGGTTTGTAAGGCAAAGCTTTCACTCACAAGTGAATTGGTTCTTGGGGGCAGTAGAGGTAGATACAACATTTGTGCTTTGAAAGTTGAAAGTAGGGACAATGCAGTATCTGTGAAGATCGGTAAGGTCGATGCACAGCAAAAACATTTCTTTGAGTTGTTTATGCATAGGAACTTTATCATGGGAAGAGAGTTGGGAGGCTGACATTTCAGGTATTGCCTATGCTTTGCAAATCAAGGTAGCAATGTTGTGAAAAGGATGTGAAAAATGAAGGCTTTGGTATCATGCAATATATTATTAATTGTATGATTTTTTGGGGGAGCAAAATGGGCTTTTGTTGTTAACATGCTTATTCATAATTCATATGATCTTAGACATACAAACCCATTGATTGGCGAGATATTGTGTTACAACTTCATAAAAATGGATTTGTCCACAAAATTTTAGTGAAGCTAAATATATGGGCCTTATTTGATGGTATGGGAGGGTGATGGAAATAATTTTGTCAAAGTCGGTTGCAGTTTTTTTAGAGAGGAAAGAATCTGCATTTATTCTTTTGTCATTTTGGAGGAAGCATACGGAAATGTATTATAATGATCTATGAATATTATTTACGAGTATGTTTTTAAATAGTGATAAGAATGAGAGGTAATTGCATCAAGAGTCAGAAGTTTCCATTGGTAGACTCTAGTTGTAGTAGGGCTGCCCTACAGATTGAAGTAAATTCTTCTCTCTGTTGCTCTTTCCTCTTTTGCATGAAATGTCAAAATATGTATTTCTTGCTTGACAACCTAGGGGTTCAGAGAACTTTAGGTGTGTGTTATAACTGTCTGTTATGTATTGATGTTGATGAGATAAGAGTGAGTGTGGAATTGTGTATTGTAGACATAAATTATGGTGGAGGGCTTCAGATGATAAGGGTCTGAAACTCTTATTATGAAGTATATAATCTACAATTTCATGGGGATGTAAAAGAACATCAGGCCTTAATTAAAATTAACTGGCCAAGCTATGGCCATAGTTCTTAGTTGCTATTTTGTCATTTGTAGGAATGGAGAGAGAGGTGGGCTACATTTAGAATGGTTTGAGATGTGGGTGAAGTCGGAAGTGATTTTGGAGTTTTTGATGGCTGCTGAGTGTTGAGCAACAACGTCAAATGGGTTAGGGTTGATGGACATAAGACGGAGGCTTGAGATAAGATTGTTCAAGTGGTAAGCATTGAAGGATTAATTTTAAAGTTGCTTGAGTAGAGAAAATCTATGGTTTGTTGGAATTGGTGGAGTGACAATCAAGCATTGAATGTGAAATGAAGACTAGACAAAGGTCTAATATGTTCTCTAAATTTGTGGTCGAGAAGGACCAGAACAGATGTGTATGTAAGAGATTCTTGATGAAGTTGTAAGAATTTGAAAAGTTGAAATACTTATTGCCAATGGACTTTGTTGAAGTTTCTTAATAATGTTCTAGGCTAAGATTTTGATGTATCCCAAAATAATGGACCATGCAAAATTGTAGAGGTATAGAAGTGGTAGAGCAAAATATGCAGTAGTGGAACAGGTAAATTATGAGTTCTTAGAAGCCAAAAAGCTAACCTACCTTAAGTAAATTGACAAGGAGCTATATTCTAATTAGATGGTGTTGGAAGTGTTGTTATCTTTAATCTATTAGTAGAGGGCGACAGGAGGTGTCTAGATTACCAGAAATCTGCAGGTTGAAAGAAAACAGCATGGTTGCAAATGAATCAAATTATTATATCTGTAACGGCTTCCAACTCCTTCACTATTAGTTCCTATCAAAGGTTATATGGCGTATCATTGGAACCTTTTTATATATAATTTCTGCATACCCATTTCCCAACCAATTTTTTTGGGCCTTCGCTTCTCTTTCTGGTACTCCCGTTGAAGATGAAGTCAAATGTCTATCAGAGCAAGTAATTGTGGGGTCTTTAATTGAGGGGACAGTAATACCATGCTAAGGTATACTAAAAGATGCAAGAGAATATATATACCACTGAAATCTGACTAATAAAGAAACCAAAATTTGGTAGTTCATTGAGGAAATTAAGTCATTAGTACTCTTGCATTCCTTGAATGCATTGGTACTAGTTTTCTTGGAATTAGGGAGGAGAGTATGATGGTTCTAAATGAACTTTGGCTCTAGTTTATCATAGAGATTTCATTCTAGCTTGTAAGTAGCAGCCTTTCATTGACACTTCTATGGGTAATGGGGGTTGCATATGTACACCTTTGCCATGCTTCAATTCTAGGGGAAGTTGTAAGAAGCAAGCAGTTTTCCAGAATTCTGCTTGACAACATGCTGGCATGGAGTAAAATAAGGAAAGAAATGGTGGTGTCAGGAAAAAAAAAACAATTTTTAGCTTTCTATCGAGCCTCTACCATTCTCTCTCTCTGTCCTTTTATCACTTTTCAAGTGGATACTTGAGTCGTCCATACAAAACCTTATTTGTTCCTCCCACGAACTGTGAAACTATGTTTTTTCTTCTAATTTTTTCTTTCTTTTAATTTTAGAAATTCATTTCCGCTGTGTTTTCTTCCCTGTCTGCATTTTAAATCTCTTTGCTTTTCCATGATTTGCTATCGTCTCCTTCCCATTAGGAATTCCCATTTTTGTTCACTAAATCTTTTCAACACAGAAAGGTTCATGTTGCTTTCTCTATGTTCTTAACTTGATTTCCATAGACATAACAATCTCGCCTTTCGATCATGTTATGATCCAAACTTTTGGAAAGCCCTAGATGCCTTACCTTGTATTATAGACTGAGCTCTTTCAAAGCTGTAAACATCCTTGCAGAAATCTCTGTTTAAAAACAATTTCTATAAATTCTGTGCGCTCTGCCCTCTTCACTGATTTATGTATGTTAATTGATTTGTATGGCATGCTTTAGTTGAGGATTTAGGTGCCCTTATTTTTTTTTCAATGAGTTTAAATCTCATTGAGGTTAAAAATCAGCAATTGAAGGATTCCTTGCATGTTTATGTTGATGGTTTTGAATTATTTTTCAGTATCATTGAAACCCATGGACGGAGTTAGTTTTCAAATGGACTGAGGGTAAGGATGGTGGTTAGAAGGAGTTTCATAATGAAGTTTTATGAGGAGAACTTGGGAAAAAAGAGGAGAACTAAAATCTTGCACTACTTTCATGACGCTTTTCCCTTGGTCCAGTGGAGCAAAAGGCAGATAAGATCCAGAGGCTTGTTAAATCATTGCATAGGTGAAAGGAGGGAAGACAAATGGGATTGTATCATTGTTCACCTTTATCTAGGAGTTTAGTGGTGTCACTTCATTCTAAGAAGACTTTTGACATCAAGCAAATTTTAGATTACTCCATTCGGAATTTCATGGATGAACGAAATTCATGTTAATCATTGGGTAGATCATGTTTATAGGATCTTTCAGTTATAAGATACAGCATTTATGATGGGAAAGAAATCTTGCATAGAGTAATGACATATATAAATATAAATGATGTGGAACTTGGTTCATATCTTGCTTTTGATTGCATAAAAGGTTGTTATATGGATGTGGTTAGAAATTTATTTTAAACCGGTGAGCTTCAGAAAAAGGACGCAAGGCATCCATTTCAAAAAACATTTCTGTTGTTATACATCTTAGCAAGGTGAAGCCTGTATGGTGAAAAGTACCAAAGTGGGCTGTCGAACTAGATTTAGAAGTGCAAATAAAGAGGGCATCATTATTTGTGCATATTCCATAGAAAAAATAATTTGGACATATTTTAAAAAAAAAATCTTTTAGTTTCACTTATAACTGAACATCGCACCCAATTTTTTTTTGATTTAAATGGGAGAAAAAAAAATGGTCGATCAGTTTGTATTAGCAAAAACAAATACTAATATCCTGCTGCATAAAAGTTGATGAGGTGGTTTGATTGTTATTGGCTAGTACAGCTCCTTTCAGAAAACAGAAAGAGGAGGTTCTGTGATGACAATTTGTGCTAGCAAGATGCGGCACTTTTATTTACTAAGCTCCTTTATGTAAGTTTAATCACTTATTACTGTATAATGATCGCTAACTGATATGATTATTACAAAACGATAAAAACATGGTCCACTATCATGTAGAAAACTGGAGTATGGGTGAATTGTACTGTTTTTCAGCTGATGGATGTTATTTGAATTGTCAGGAGTAGAAAAACCTCGGCCTTTTTACTTAAACAAAAACTAGCATATGTTTGTAAACACATAGGGCGGCACATTTCTCATTAAATAAGATTTAAAGGATTCTGTGATATGTTGATTTTGTCTATTTAACTCCTATCCTAATAAAAAATTATTGTTTTCACCAATTAACTAACCAAAAAGTCTTTAAAATCTGATGATTACGGATTTCTAGAAGGCCTGAGATCTCAAGGCAGAAAAATCTAAGTTATCTGTACAAAATGCTAAAAGTTTTTCTTCATGAATGCTACTCCAACATCCCATAAGATGGGCTGCTTTTTTCAAATAAGTTTACAGAGTTATGTCACATTTAGATGGTCATGCTGGTGATTCGTCTATTAGGTGAAACCTTGTATGGCATTATATGGCCATAACCATTAAAAAAATAAAAAAAAAATAAATAAAAAAAAAAAGCCTTGTCCCTACCTTTTTGTGTGGATTTTGTGAGTTGCCAGCAATTTCCATGAAGGACTTCTTTTATTGCAAGATTTTTCAAATTCTTTCCCATGACTTCAATCCATGTTATCTTGGCTATGTATGCATGTATCATACAAGTTATACTAAGATCGAGAAGGAATCAATCAATTTATGGTGCTAACTGTTTTATTAGCTGAAATTAAAGGCCTAGGGGTTGTGATTTAAGCTTTTGTAGATAAACTTGAAGTGGAAAGATACTTGGTATTGATAAAGGAAGAGTTTGCACTAATGGGTGATTCAGAAATTGTAAGCCTCGACTAGTAATGGATGACCATCTAGTTATGATGATTAGCTGTTGAATATGGTGGGACATGTTACAATGTATGCATGGTGATCTTTTATGTATTGGGGATGACTATGTGCTTAGCATTTTCCTCTCCAATGGAATGACAAATTTTTATTATTAATAATTCATTTACCCATTCTAGTTGGTAATTTTCACATTGTTGAATTGTATGTTGACATCTAATACTTTTTCATTTTTTTAGTAATGGAAGATTTGGATATTGAATTTGCATGGTCAGAAGTATAGGCTTTTCCATGTTTGACAACATACTGTTATTTCAAACATAAAAGCTCCCATCTGTCTACTTTACTGGCAGTCGCAGTTGTATAGATAAGCAGACATGGTCCTTTTTAGCTTATAGACCATTTATTTGATGGGCCTTTGGTTGCCAGCAACATAATGGAAACTGAAAGGTAAATTTGAATTAAGAAGTTGTATGCATAGAGGTTTCTGGTGAAGAAAAACAGTTTAAGCTTGGATATCCATATGCTAGTGAAACTTTAAAAGAATTGAAGATGATGACTTTTTAGAATTTCAAGAAATTACAGTTGGGAATGTTTAGAAATGAGTATGTAAGGCAACAGGTACCAGCTAAATTGGGAGGTTTCCTGGTAAATATTGTTTCTGTGTAGTCTTGGTATGTCAATTTTCTCCATAGGATTGGTATTAATGCAGCATGTATTTGCGCTCTGTACTTTAAGGTATATATTTAAATTTTAGAGGGAATACTGAAGCTAATTAACCTATATCACATTTAGGCTAATGAGCTAATTTATAACTTAGTCACGATCATGTTGGGATTTAGGTTTCAACCTCCATAGAACTTAGTCTGGAATGGGAATCTGGGTACTTCAATAGTCTGAAGTGTTGAGTGGGATCAATTGCATCTCAATCGTCCTAAGCTTGTTATGGAGTTTGACCTGTGCCTCATAATTTTCTTCTTTCTTTGTGCTATTTTCACTAGAGGTGTGGAAATACATGTATCCCATCTTTTTTAGACCTTTCATGTTTGTCTCATTCTATGATATTCTGCTGTTTTGAAAAATGTTTCCCTTGCACTTGTCAATTAAAAGATGATGCTTCTGTTCATGCCACATATGCTTTCCCCACTCTACTGAATGATGTTCTGCACTCAGAACAGATGTATATTCACAACTACCTCAGATTGTTTGAGGTTTTTGTAATTTCTTTTGTGTTTATATCAAGTTGAAACTTTTTGTCATAATTATTCTGAACCAGAACCCCTTTTAGAAAATCTGGGTTTCTCTTGTGAATTCAGGAATGCTTACAATATGGTGCTGCACAAATATGGAGAAAAGCTGTACTCTGGCCTTGTAACTACTATGACATGGCACCTAAAAGAAATAGCAAAGTCAATAGAGGCTGCTCAGGGAGGTTTATTTTTAGAGGAGCTGAACAGAAAGTGGGGGGATCACAACAAGGCATTGCAGATGATTCGAGACATACTGATGTACATGGATAGGACATTTGTTCCAAGTAATCACAAGACTCCTGTTCATGAACTTGGCCTTAATCTGTGGAGGGATAACATCATTCACTCCCACAAGATCCAGACTAGGTTGCTCGACACACTCCTTGACCTCATACACAGAGAGCGGAAAGGTGAAGTAATAAACAGAGGGTTGATGAGAAACATTACAAAAATGTTAATGGACCTTGGATCTTCTGTATATCAAGAAGATTTCGAGAGACCATTTTTAGAGGTGTCAGCTAGTTTTTACAGCGGCGAGTCCCAGCAATTCATTGAGTGTTGTGATTGTGGTGATTACCTTAAGAAAGCTGAGAGGCGGCTTAATGAAGAGATGGAGCGAGTTTCACACTACCTAGATGCCAAAAGTGAGGCAAAAATAACAAGTGTAGTGGAGAAAGAGATGATAGCTAACCACATGCAGAGATTGGTCCACATGGAGAATTCTGGCCTTGTGAATATGCTAGTGGATGACAAGTATGAAGATTTAAGCAGAATGTACAACTTGTTTCGCCGAGTTCCTGAAGGGTTTTCGACGATCAGAGATGTGATGACCTCTCACCTTAGAGAAACTGGGAAACAGTTAGTAATTGATCCAGATAGATTAAGGGATCCTGTGGACTTTGTTCAACGCCTCTTGGATATGAAGGACAAACATGATAAGATTATTAATGTTGCATTTAATAATGACAAGACCTTTCAGAATGCTTTGAACTCATCATTTGAATATTTTATCAATCTAAACAACAGGTCTCCTGAGTTTATATCCTTGTATGTTGATGATAAGCTCCGTAAAGGTCTCAAGGGGGTCACTGAAGAAGATGTAGAGGTTGTTTTGGACAAAGTGATGATGCTATTCCGGTACCTGCAGGAGAAGGATGTCTTTGAGAAATATTACAAGCAGCACTTGGCAAAAAGGCTTCTTTCTGGGAAGACTGTTTCTGATGATGCGGAAAGAAGCATGATAGTCAAGCTCAAGACTGAATGTGGGTATCAGTTCACATCTAAACTGGAAGGTATGTTTACAGATATGAGGACATCCCAGGACACCATGCAAGGTTTCTATGCTAGTCAGTATTCTGAGATGGGAGATGGCCCAACTCTGGCTGTTCAAGTTCTCACAACAGGTTCTTGGCCGACACAGCCCAGTACCCCTTGCAACCTTCCTGCTGAAATTCTTAGCGTGTGTGAGAAGTTTCGTGCATATTATCTTGGAACTCATACTGGACGGAGATTGACATGGCAAACAAATATGGGCACTGCAGATATAAAAGCAACCTTTGGGAAGGGACAGAAGCACGAGCTGAATGTTTCTACTTACCAAATGTGTGTCCTCATGTTGTTCAATTCAGAAGATTGTTTGAGTTATAAAGAAATTGAGCAAGCAACAGAAATACCAGCTTCAGATCTGAAGCGGTGCCTTCAGTCTCTTGCTTGTGTCAAGGGTAAGAATGTTCTCCGTAAGGAACCCATGAGCAAGGACATTGCAGAGGATGATGCCTTCTACTTCAATGACAAGTTTACAAGCAAGTTTATTAAGGTGAAGATAGGGACGGTGGTGGCACAAAAGGAGTCAGAACCAGAGAAGCATGAGACTCGTCAAAGGGTGGAGGAAGACAGAAAGCCTCAGATTGAGGCTGCCATTGTGAGAATCATGAAATCCAGAAGGGTGTTAGATCATAACAGCATCGTAACTGAAGTTACAACGCAGCTGCAGTCCCGTTTCCTGCCAAATCCTGTTGTGATAAAGAAACGGATCGAATCTCTCATTGAGAGGGAGTTCTTAGAGAGGGACAAAGCGGACAGGAAACTTTATCGATATCTTGCTTGATTCTTGCATGCATGTTTCCTGTGGATTGAGACCATACTTTTCAATCAAAATGCAGTTGGTAAGAAAATTGCTATATGATGTATTCATCAAAATGCTTTGCTAATGTTGCTTCATGTTTTGGCTCCATTGACCAGTTTTGATGAAATGCAAATTTTTTACTCGGCATTCTTTATTCTTTTCACAAGGTCGGCAGAATTAAGTTTTATTTTATTATCTTGCGATCAAAGTCAAATTTGTCTGCCATGTTTCTGTAAGTTGGTTTCCATTTTACCATTTCATTTCCTGTTTCAGATGGAAGCCTTTGATGCTTGAGACATGAGAGGGCCAACGACAATTTCTCACAGCTGAATCATATTGTGCGCCCAACAACTCTTTTGCAACAGAACCAGGAAGGGGAAAGCCCACCTACTTGTTCTCGACCGATTTCATTGTATCATTCTGCTTCATCCCATGACACCAGTGCTGGTGATCTTAGAAGTGGGAACACTGTTCTCTTCTCAGTTATCTTTTAAAAAATGTAAGTTGATTTTAGGTGATTTGTGTATTGTCAGGTAACCGTGTTGTTTGCCATTAAGATAGCCATACAGTTCACTTTGGCATTTGTGAAAATGAAGAGTTATCCCTGGCTATAGAAGCTGCACTATCAGTAATTGGGACTCGTTTGTATATGGTGGGTGGTCAAACTGCGGAGATGCTGCTGCTTTGTTGTTACCATAAATGTTTTTGTGATCCTTGAGTCAGTGGTCACATTATGGCCATCATTGCTTTTGGGCAGCCTTGATCCTCAGATGTCTCAGCGTGGGATCTAGATTTGCTGTGGGTATTACAAAAAATTGTTTTGGACTATTTCTCTTTTTGCCCTTGATGTTACAAAATATTGTCATCTCAAATCATCACAAGCTCGATGCAAAATCTCTAATACGATAAACAAGAGACATTCGAAGAGAGAGCTTGCTCGCCGCCCCTTGGAATGTAGACAAGTGCGTTGCCATACGATCGTCCAACTTGGCCATGCATCTCGATTCGCCTAATTGGGTTCATTACCGTCCATGGTGTGCTTACTTTTGGAAAAGATATCCATCACTATGTGAACCCTTTGCTCGGAAGCAAATAAAAGTTACACGCTTATGTATGGCTTCCTTCACGCCAACGCTAATACCATATTAAGCTTTTAGTAGAAGCAGCTATTATTGAGAAATAGAAGAGCAATCTAATATTTTTGTCACTACGGTATTTTTCAATTAAATTATGACAAATGAAGCAGGATATATATTATATAACCATATGCTAGTTTGCCGCGGTTTATCGTTGACCGCACGTGGTGTAGTTTTTTTTTAAAAAAAAATTTGAATGATAAAAATAAATTTTTTTTTAAAATTATGATATTCTATGTCGACATCTTATATTAAAATTATAACTTTTTATATAGAATATCATAATTTTTTTAAAAAAATTAAAAATAATATTTTCATCATTAAAATTTATAAAATTTTTAAATGATAAAAATATCTCTTCTTTTTTTATGACATCCTATGGTCAAATTATGACTTGAATGTAGAATGTCATAATTTTTTAAAAAATAAAGAGATATTTTCATCATTGAAAATTTTAAATAAAAAAGTGAAACTATAGACATTAAATGCATGTTAAAAATTTTTAATGGTGAAAATGCTCTTTTCTTTTTATGACTTTTTGAAGAAAATCAGGAAGTCATAATTTTAATGTAGAATGTTATAATATAAACATAGGATATCATAATTTTTCAGAAGAGGAGGAGCATTTTTGTTATTCAAAATTTTAAATAAAAAAAAAAACTATATGCATTAAATGTGCATTAGAAAGTTATGGCTACATGACTCAATTAGATGGGATGGTATAGTTTTTCTACATTATAAGCGGTGCATAAAAAATTACTTCAAGTAGTTAACTTCATCATTTTGATTCAGCATAATCAGAATTTGAGAGAGGCTCAGAAATAACAAAAATTTCATTGGCCCGGCTTATCCTGGCTGAGGTGACATCTAAGTTATTTATCTCTACTAAACCATTAATAGGGGAAGCAATAATAGGGATTATGATGCTAATATTTTTCCTTTTGTTCCATGATTCTTTCTATTAAATTTATTTATTTTTTGTTGATAGTGAAGTTTAAGATTTCAATAGAAAAGAATTTGAGAAGATGAAGACTCGAGGCTGAATAATTTAGGCCCGAAACTGGTTCAGTCCAAGCTCGAGCTAGCATATACCTTGCTATTAAACTGGGATGCCGTCGACTAGACTTTGCTTATGACCAAGGGCTCATTCTTTTGAAGGTAAAAAATTTATCTAGGAATCTATTTTTTACTGGATAAATATTTCCCAAGCTACATTTAGATAAAAATATAATTTATTCATATTTTTTTATGCATTGAAAAATGGCTCAAAAATCTATTATCTATGTTCTTTTGCATTACTAGTTTTCTGAATAAGTTGCTAAGATCTATCTATATTTCTTATAATACTCTTTATTATATAAATATTATATATAATTATATAGTATAATATATTATATTATATTATATTTTATATATTATAATATATAATATATATAACACATATTCATAAATATAGATAATATATATAATATAATATAATAAATTATATTATAAAAATAAAATAAAATATATATTATAATATCAATATATATTAAATAATATTTTATTATATTATATTATATATAAGATAGTATTATATATCATTATATTATAATATAATATAATATAATAATACTAATATTAAAATTATATTATAATAATAAAATAAGATATTATACTATTGTTAGATAATATTATATTATATTATATCATATATAAGATAGTATTATATATCATTATATTATTATTAGAGGATTAAGGGTATATTAGGAACAAAATAAAAAGATTCTTTTTTCGGTATTAGAAAAATGATTGATCCATCTCCTAGGTGGGTTGACTTTCTTCCATTTTATGGAGAAATGCTATGTATGAAAAAATAATTTATCTACTCAAAGAAGTATAAAAATATGGATAAATTGGTCAATAAAAAAATTAATTAATTATTTTATGATATTTATCTACCAAAGAATGGATCCTAGAAGTCATAACTCAGGAGAAATTCTTTGTGCACCACTTGCAGTGCAGTAAAACTGACGTGGAGCGCACGGCGGCAGCCAATCAAGAAAATGTCCCTCCTAATTATCAACTTGGCATCTGACATTGCAATTAATAATGTGAGCTGCATTGTTTTCCAACACAGGAGATATTTAATGCAATTGCATTTTTTTTCAAATTTAAAACCAACAAAAATATCTTTTTCCTCCAAAATACCTTCAGGTGCTCCATTTTGCTTATGCTTAGTCATTACGAATGTTGTTTTTCTCTTTCTTCTTTTTCATTTCATTCTACTTCTGTCTGAGCATCGGGTGTCCAAGATTTTTTCTACAGTGAATGGTGTGCATCTGAGGTTATGCTAGCATCTTGCCTACTGCAATTATTTCAAAACAACATATTGTTTCCATTAGGTTTGTTTTTCTAGTTTTTTTTCTAAAAATCCTTCATTACATCAACTCTTTTGGCAGTTAAATGAAATTAATGCATTAGTTATTATAACAAGTTCATATGAAGTGATATATGCTTATAAAATACTCATGTGACAAAACAGTCAGTCACAAGGCTATATGATGTCATACCAAAAGAGAGAAGGTCATATTTTTTGATCGGAATGTCATAAAATACAAAAAAAAGGCTTTCATATTACTTTTTGATGGCTTATATGACTTTTCGATAGTTATTATGATATTTTATTTGGTTTTTATAACACCCATGATAATAATATTACTTTCTATTACACTAATAGAAAAAAAGCTCTATTTCAACTTATTATTCAATAATATGTCCTGTTGTTAAGAAGAAGAAGACATAACTATTATTCATGCAGTTTTATTAAACAATAGGGAGTCATTGATGTTCATATAAATTTATGTGAAGTGATGTATACCTTTAAAATACTTATGTGATAAAATAAGAAGTCAAATAAGGCTATATGATATCATACTAAAAGACAAGATGTCATATTTTTTTATCAGGATGTCATAAAATGCAAAAAAAGACTTCTATATTACTTCTCCATGGCTTATATGACTTTTCGATAGTTATTATAACATCTTCTTTACTTTTTATGACATCCCGTGATAGTAATATTACTTTCTGTTACAATAATAATAAAAAAATGCTCCATTTCAATATGTCATCTAGTAGTTTATCCTAGCTAAAGTTAAGAAAAAAGCCATAACTATTATTCATATTATTTTATTAAACAACGAGGAGTCATTGATGCTTATACAAGCTCATATGAAGTGATGTATGCCTTTAAAATACTAATGTAATAAAACAAGAAGTCATATAATGCTATATGATATCATACCAAGAGGTTGAAGATCATATTTCTTGATTAGGATATCATAAGATGTCAAAAAAATATATATATATTACTTTTTGATGGTTTATATGATTTTTCGATAGTTATTATAATATCTTATTTACTTTTTATGAATTTTCATGATGATAATATTATTTTTTATTGTATTAATAAAAAAAAATTTTATTTTAACCTACCATCCAGTGGTATGTCCTACCATTAAATAAAACAAGCTATAGCTATTATTCATACAGTCTTATTAAGCAATATGGAGACATTAATATTCATATAAGTTCAATTAAAGTGATATATGTCTCTAAACTACTTATATGAGAAAATAGAAAGTCATCCAAGACTATATGATGTTATACCAAGAGATAAGATATCATATTTCTTATTTAGGATATCATAAGATGCAAAAAGATGGCTTCTATATTACTTTTTGATGACTTATATAAATTTTTGATGGTTATTATAATTTTTTATTTACTTTTTATGATATTTTGTTATATTAATATTACTTCCTATTCTATTGATAGAAAAAAGCTTTATTCAGCCTACTTAATATATTAACTTCATTTAATTATCAAAAAAATTACTGTAATAAAGAATTAAAAAATTCATGAAGTAAAAACCTTATGTGTATAATATATTATCTTGAAATAATTATAGTAGATAAGATGCTAGCATAATCTTGGACGAACACTATTTATTGCAGAAAAAATCTTGGACATTCGATCCTCAAATAGAAGTAGAATGAAATGAGAAAATAAAAAGAAAAAAAGCGGCATTCATATGGCCAAGTGTAAGCAAAACGCAGAACCCGAAGATATTTTGGAGGAAAAGAATATTTTATGAATTTTATTTTTTTTTTAAAAAACTAGCTATATTAAATTCCTCGTTGGAAAATGGTGTAGCTTCCATTATTAATTGCAATGTCAAAGGCCGAATTGGTAGTTAGGAGGGGATTTTCTTCATGCTACATGGACCGCGCGGTGCGCTTCACCTCAATTTTGCTACACCGGCAGTTGACAAAAAATTTCTTATAAATCGATCTTGAAGTGGGTCTGATCCGACCCAAACGCCCGTCCTGCCGGGCAGCCATCTTTGGGCCCGGTGTGAGGATATTCAAGTAAGATTTTTTGACGTAAAAACTGGGTCGAATTAAACTTGGGTTGGGCAATTGTTCATACTTGATTCTACGAGGGCCGGCCCGAAGTACGAGGCCAACTACAAGCTCCAAGCCTAAGCCCCGGTAATGACCCGACCCAGGGCCGTGTTGTCGAGCCTGACTCGGACCCTTAAATGGCTAACCTGACCCGGACCTTTAGATTCAAACACGCTCGACCCAGACCTAAATCCCCGAATCTCTATTCCCTTCTCTCTGCGCCTCCCCTCCGTCCCACCCTATCGGAATTTTCGTTTAGACCGGGCTCAACTACGGAAAAAGCCGGCCAGGTTCCAGCGACGCGCATAACCCTTTCGTGTAATAAATAATATGTTGGCCTTTCAAGAGCTCATCATCATCGCCGGAAGGAGAAGGGATATCGGAAAAAAAAAAAAGTGGGGAGACCAGATCAGAGGAAGAGGTTTGTACGAGAATTTTTTTTTTTTTATTTTTTTCGGTTTTCTTGCTCTCAGATTTGTCGTTGTGTTCCAGATCGATTACCTGGCAACTTGTTTCGGAATCATTCAATCTTTTTAGCGATTTTGGAGTCACTCCGTTTCAAATCGTTTCGTGAATTTTGGGCCGACTTTTGTGATTTTTTAATGTTTCTGAAATTTAAAACTCCCTTGGTCATCCTCTATTTTGGTTTTTTATGAGGAAAAAATAAAAGCTAAAACTGGCGGAATCGCTTGAGGCGGCGAGAAATCGAAGGTCTAAAAACATATATATATATATATATATATAGGACCTCTAATATAAGCACTGAGAAATGGTATTTGGGTATTATTGCAAGATTTTGTGATGTTTGATGTGATCTAATACTCTTTCGATCGTCTATTTGTTTTGGTCTTATAAGGAAATAACTAGCTGGATCCATAGCAGAGACGGAACGTTAGGGTTTCCGGCGAATATGTCAGAGTACATCAAAAGTCGACGTTTTTCCTTAATTTTCAATTTTTTGGGGGCTATTTTTGTGATTCCTGTTCTCATTTTCATCTTATTAGATTTCGATAAAAGAAAAAGAGGAAAACCTAACCCTAGCCAAATCCCTTGCAGTGGTGCGTCTTCCAGAAATTCCCCCAAACAGCTCCGCGAAACTTAGAATATAACCCTATTAAAATTCTAACGAAGAAAGGATGTCCGGCCAAGGCCAGCGTCTGAATGTGGTGCCCACGGTGACGATGCTCGGGGTGATGAAGGCGCGCCTCGTGGGCGCCACCCGCGGCCATGCCCTCCTAAAGAAGAAGAGCGATGCCCTTACCGTCCAGTTTCGAGCGATGCTAAAGAAGATCGTCTCCACCAAGGAATCCATGGGCGAGATCATGCGTGCCTCCTCCTTCGCCCTCACGGAGGTCAAGTACGCGGCTGGCGAGAACATCAAGCATGTCGTCCTCGAGTCGGTCAAGTCTGCCTCCCTCCGTGTGCGCTCCCGCCAGGAGAATATCGCCGGCGTCAAGCTCCCACGGTTCGAGCACTTCACCGACCCGGGTGCCGGCGATACCAAGGCTGACCTGACCGGCCTTGCCCGTGGAGGCCAGCAGATCCAGGCTTGCCGTGCTGCACATATCAAGGCCATCGAGGTCCTCGTGGAGCTAGCCTCCCTCCAGACCTCCTTTCTCACCCTTGATGAGGCCATCAAGACCACCAATCGGAGAGTCAATGCCCTTGAGAATGTCGTTAAGCCACGCTTGGAGAACACCATAAGCTACATCAGAGGGGAGCTTGATGAGCTCGAGCGAGAGGACTTCTTCCGGCTGAAGAAGATACAGGGGTACAAGAAGAGGGAGCTCGAGCGGCAGCTCCAGGCTGCAAAGCAGTTTGCTGAAGAGCAGTTTGCTGAGGAGGTCTCACTGAAGAAGGGTATCTCTATTAACTCTGCCCACAACTTGCTTGTTGCTGGGGCCGAGAAGGATGAAGATATCATCTTTTGATGCAGAAACATCCTTGTGGTGATTAGGTGGGTTGCTCTCAGCTTGTTACTAATAAAGGTTTATTGGCACTTTAGCGATCTTGTGTGCATATTCTATGCTTACAATTTTTGTTAATCAGTTCTAATAGTTTGTGCGATGAATTCCTTTGTTTAAGCTATTTATGGATATAGCAAACTATAATGTCAATGTGTGGTAGCTTGCCCCAGAAGAGGGAAAGATGGTGCTTTATGCTTGGTTAACTAGCTAGATTTAACACTGTGGAGATGGATCTGGTTTGTTGTATGAAGCTCCACCAGCGTAGCTCTCAGACTCAGTACTTCTTTTTGAGCCTTTTGCGATTATTCTGATAAAAAATTCTGCATGAATAAATGGAATGAACAGAATCTGAAGTTCTGCTTGTCAACTTGTATCTTTATTACAAATATCCTGGGTATTTCATTAGATGAGGAGCTTGTAGAATTTAAAATTCAATCCTGACTATCATGATTGCAACATATTAATCAATGTGGTGAAGCAAAGGGACCTGCCTGTCTTCTAAAGTCAAGGTTGCATGCTTGTTTTATGTTCATTCTAACTCTTGTCCTGGTGTTTGGTTTCATGTTCTATCTAATGTTCTCAACCAAATTGGTCATCTCTGAGTGAATATTTTTGTGGGCAATTGGTTCATTTGGATATGGATTCATGAGTTATGCATCTACTGCTTTTTTCTGCCCCACTAAGTTGTTACCATATCTTCTTTGCTTTTTCTTTCCATAGTGCAATCATTTAGGATTATTCCCAAGTGCTGAATACTTTTTTGGCTAAAAAATTATTTCTCACCAGAATTTTCTGACCATGGATCTGGGTGCACAAAACTAGGACTTATCTATAAGAACCAAGCCCTATTCCACTTAGGCAGATTGTTCTTTTTTTCATCTATTCTTACCCTACTTTACAACCACCATCATGATGGACTTGCTCGTTTTTCAACTATTTTCATTTATCTATTGCTTCTCTTCAGTTTGTTCCTTGTATTGCTGCTACCGATAATCATCCTTATATGTGTAAATTTTGATTTTTATAAGTGAAGAAGTTTTTTTTTTAGAACTCGTCAAGACCACATGGACATCTAAGCATTTAAATTTGGTGGATATGTGGGTGAGTATCCATGTTGCACTCACATCAATATAATATATAAACCATTGACTCTTATTATCTTGGCTAATATATAAGCTAAGATATTCCTAGATACCTGTTTCTAAGATATTATTGTATCACCTGATATTTTTTTATATCCTTTAATGAACCTTTAATCATCTTAAAAATTTTTCACCTTTCTATCAGAATTGAAACATGCTGATAGCTAATCCCTTTCTGCTATTTGTCACTCATGTAGATTTCCAAGTTATTGGAGATAAAAAATTGCAACGGTGCATTCATGGGGCTAAACCACCTGCACTGATGGGGCACTTTAACTTGTCATTGCTAGGCCTAAGATTTTAAGGCTAGAGTTGTTTTCTTATTTATCCAAACATTCAAGAAGATCGTGTAAAGTTATTCTTTGGTAGGTGTTTAATCTCCCATTTATATGAACTTGGGTGAGGCTTAAGCTTTGAACAAACCAACCCTGGATGTTATTTGGATGCTTCTTATCTTTTTCTTGTAAATGATGTCAGCTTTTATATTTTCTGTTAAATGGAAATTGCTTTCTCCTCTCTCATGCATACACTATATGCCTTTGTCATCTTGGTCCAAATGGTGAAGCTCTTTTGGCTTCACAAGCACCAGAAATGCTAATGTTTAGACCATCTTCTATGTTTGTGCTTGTGAGGCAAGCTTGTTTTTTTATATCTAGAATATGGCATATGCTGGGCAGCTGACAAATTGTGCTGCATAAAGAATATAATTATATGGGTTGTTATTAGGAGAAATTTACCTATATATGCATTTATGGATAGCCTTCCTATTATAGAAGGTGATTATTGCTGTTATATTCATCCTTATCAGCAAGTTAGTTTAAAAACCTAAAAGCATCAAGTTTTCAAGAAGTTTGAAATTGTGAAGAAATGCTGATTGTTCTAAAAGAAGCTACGGCCAAACTAACCCTTGCATCTGCCTTTTCTATTCCCTATGTAGTGTTTGGATACCTAAATATTATTACTGGAATAGGAATATGAATTCCTCCTTGTTATTCTAGATTTCCGTTTGGTTGGAAATTTAAACTCTCCACTTAGAATAAGCAATTAATGTAGTTTAATTAATGCAATATTTTTCCTGGTTACTAAATCAAAACTCATTAAAGATCTAGAATAAGCTATTCCATGATCCACAATGGAATAGCTAAACCAGGGTAGACGGAAATAAGGGAGGGTTGACCGGAATTGCTAAACCACCCTGGCCACCACCATGTTTTTATTTGTTTGGGGGAATAAGGTGGAATAAGCCCTTATTCCACCCGGAATTATGTAACCAAACACTACTATACCATGTTAACTAAAAAGCACTGGACATTAATTTATTTTTCTTCAGTCACCTGTCGATCCTTGACATCATTCTAGCTTCCATATCAAAAATATAATTAAAGTTTTGTGGTTTAACTTGCAGAACTGTGATTATCTATTGAGAAGATCAGCATGATTCATTTAAAGTCTTTGATGGTGTTATTGATTACATGCCAATTCTTTTTATGATTGTGAAGCTTTGATGGATTGCTATAGATTTGAATGATAATGGTCAGGAATGTAGGAATCCTATGGAGCAGCTTTTGAGAAAACAGAATCATGTTAGATAAAAATATATTGGGAAACTTCGGTGGCCCTGTGAAACATTACAGCTCGAGTGGTAAACATTTGTAGTATGGAGAGTTCGAATTATCTCAAAGTTAAATCTGTTGAAAAGATGAAGGTAAAAAAGGATGCTTTGTAAAACTCTCAATCAGAGCTTAGACCAGAAAATTGTGGGGAAAAAGGTCTGGAAAGATTTTAGAACCAACAGAGCTGAGAATTTTGCGTTAGTTGAATCAAAGGAGAGGATGGTAGACCGAATTATGTCATCTGTAACAACCAATATAGGAGATGAATTGTACTATCTCTGTTTATGAACTGCATATGTATGTTTATTTTCCAGCTTAATTTCAAGTTTATTGGTGTTAACTAGCTGCATTAGCGTATTCTTGTATGTGTTCTCATAATTGAACTCAGTAACCAGGGCCTACAGAATTTGTAATTTGAAGCTGCGAGAACTTTGTATCCTCCGAATGTGATAAAGGTGGTGGGAGGCCCTTTCTTACCGCGCCGCGTGTAATCACTTGCTGTCACTTGGTATTTAGCTATTGTTTCGGAAGCTGACATATTATATAATTCACTCAGAAACTACCATTATTTTAGGGATCATTCCATGAGTTATCCCGATGATGTTTCTTTGCATGGCATCCAAGTACGTTCCCTCACTCAATCATTGTGAATTACCACCGAAGAGGGGGTGATTTTGGTGCTGGAACTTCAAGCGGGATCTATCATTCCTAGAATTAAACATCATATAGAGGCCTTCATCCCAAGTGATCCTGAATTTAGAATGCTTCACTAGCTGGTTCTGCTTCTTTTGGTTCGCTGTTCTATTTTATTCGGCGTTCTCAGTTTGGGAAGATCGTTGTTATTATGGTGTTTGAATGGTTTACATTTATCTAGCTAGGCAGCTTATCATGAATGGCGGAAGATAGCATGATGGAATCATGTACTCACTTATCTGTGACGTCTAATAATATAAAATGCTACAGGTGCAACTTTAGTTGCTACTTTCAGCCGAGGCATTTGGAAAGAAAGGGACTAACGTGTTTCTCAATTCGAAGCTCAATCGGCCAAAGAAAAACTACATCCTTTTAGCATTTCATCGGGGTGGTTTAGCGAGGGTGGCAACTATTGATGTGATGGGAGCCACAAACAAGTTGAGAGAGTACGTTTGGTGGAACCCGTTAATGATAGACGCTTCAACATAAGCTTGCTTTTGGGGAGCATCTTACTCCAAAAGAAAATAAAATGCTCTACGGTTGCGTCGCACTGCCATGTGGCAAATCATCTCCAGCAGCATTTCGTTTTTTTTTTTTTTTTTTTGGATATGCAGATTAAAGCGTGCTCCTCGGGTCCTGAAATAATGAGGCCTTCATTGTTAATTTGGCTACTCAAATGCTGGATCTTTATTTTCCTTCCAGGGGTGGGTTTAATGGACCATCCCCAATCCATAATGGAAACTCAAAGTCTGCTGGATTACACGAATAGACCAAACCAATATGGTGGTGCTGGCATGAAGGCACATCACCATCGTCCCTTCCTGACGACGATGCAGCCCGGAGGATGCGGGAATGGAGGCGCACCACCATCGCATGATAAATTACTGGCTCGAACTGTTTTAACACTTGGGACTTTGAACCATCTAATAAAATATCACCACATCATACGGTGAGATTAAAAAGAGCTCAACAAAATTTGGATTAAAAAAAATGACTTCGTGATTAACTATATACTTTTATTTCCATGCATCTTTTTCAACCGAATGAAAAATTTTGAAATTTTGAATCACTGGATGATATGACGATGTTTTATTGAATAGTCCATAGTCCACGTGGTAGAACAGCCAATAATTTCTCCTATTGCACAAGCCTGCTTCCTATATAACCTGTTTCCTTCAGCTGCACCAGAAACCAGACCATTTCCAGCTCCCTTGATGCGTGCGCACACCAAAATAATAATATATGCTACTGTTTGATCTGGTGCGGCAATAATTATCACCAGAATTTCCCTATTTTCTTCCCCGCAGAGGACAATGATCTGAACTCTAGAAAATACCCATGTTTGGTGCTCATCCCACCATGCAACACGTAGACCACTCTGAAGAGAGGCTCAGTTGCAGTAGAAGGAAACAATCATACCATTTTTCAGTAGATTAACCCAGTTCACCGGAGAATATGCAAATACAAGGTTTACAAGTAATATTTACTATTTTGCCAAACTATATTGGTTGTTGAGCATCATTTCCAGGAGGAGGTTGTAGACTTCTGATAATCCTGAACCATGTTTGTCAGTTTATAGAAGGTAGACTTGGATAAAACCTGAAGCTGGGATGGTAATTGAAAATTATAATTAAACAAAAAGGGGGAGAAGCCTGATCTTGAATTCTTGATTATGTCTGAAAGACTGAAAATTTTCCTCACTGTGAATCTGATACCAGAACTCGATCACATATATCAGTGAATGTCTTCACATCTGATCCCCACAGCCTGCAACAACACAGATTCCTAATATATTTCAGCAAACACAGTGACATAATCCTCATATATATAATTAGTCAACCACAAAGCAATCTGTGCCCTTTACTTTAACAAAACACATCCACATTGGAAGAACAAGAAACGAATGATATGAAGTTTTCAAATTGGTTGCTGGATGTTTGAAAAGTACACCTTTTTGTACCTTTTATTGATATATAATGCACATGGATTCAGATTTCAGAGTGAAAATAGGAAATGTGGACAGGTCCTTAGGAATGTGAAAAAGGTCCATGTGCAATGACATAAGGTGCACTTACCAGCAATCAATTCCAATGGCATTGGCACCGTTCTTATCTGCCTTTTCATCATCTCCTACATGTACTACTTTGCCAGCCTCCATGCCAAGTTGGTCTGTGAAATGGTGGGCAACCAAAAAAAAGGACTTAGGGAGAAGGTGATTGAAATTTAGAGCTTTTCATGTGCAGAATATCTATTTTTTTTCAAAGTGAAGTATATCGATTTCTCACTACCTTTCGTATGATACCAAATTTTCCATAAAAATTCAACCACTTCTTAATCTCAATGAGGCATGATGACATTAGCAGACAAGAAGTATGCATGTATTGTTTCTTTAGAGATCAAGGTTAGCAACGTTAACTTGTCAACTAGCCTATAGCGAAAATAGAAGTACAACTACTGTAATTCACCTTCAAAGGAATTGAGAACACAGCTAAGAATATTCTCACGACAGGCTTTGTGAGATACAAACAACAAATGCCTCCATCATACTTCTTGAGATCCATTATTTTTACAATGCACGAGGCTACATGATGCAGGACCTTGCATGAGAGGACCATAGGAATAGGATAGTTTAAGGTTTAAAGCACCTTTACTTCTTGCTGTCCATGTCATGAGAACAAGACAATAAAGACTCATAGTAGTTTTAAAGGTGAAGGATAAAATGACCCTACACTAGGGTTTTATGTGCGAAGGAGGATAGGAGAAATCAAGGACTAGGGTTTTCAAGGCTCAACCGAATAGTTCACTATAAGGTCATAGTCAGATTTCAGTAATTTAATGCACATATATTTAAGCAAGCAGCAACAACTTTCAGATCTGAACAGTCAAATAATAGAGAATAAGTATTGAAATCCCTATTGATATTGCAATCAACAAGTTTTTCAATGCAGCGATTACATACGAGAAAGATATCCAAAGGAAACCTAAATCTGATGATAATCTTTGAAATAATAGCAGCAAGCATCAACAGAAAATAATGTAGAGAACAGAATTAGTGGAGAAAAGAGATGATAAGAAATAATTGAAGAGAGAAAAAGGGGAAACAGCCGGCTAACAGCCTTACTTGAATTCATAAAATTTTTTTGGCATAAGTCGCCTTGCAACGGACTCTCTCTGGACTCTTTATAGACCCAACAAAAGCCCTAGAAAGTGTCTAGATGGATTCATCTAGGACTCTTACAAATAAAGAAACCCCTAAAAAATCTCACTAATTAACCACCTATTTGACTCTTAGTAAGAGTCTTTAAAGGTCATGGTTACTGTAGCACTACTGTTTATGCTGCAGTGACATGAACAGTAACTCTTAGATACTTTCCTATCTAAAGCACATCAATTAATGAAAGAGACAAACTACATGAATCAGAGTTAAATGATTTTTAAACCAAATAAAATAGAAAAGAAGCTTGGACTATTGGACTTTTGTTGACCAATCTATGGACCCAAAGGATGCTCATGTCACTACAATATTACAATTTTTAATCTTCCATGAATAAGCTTGTTGCCATTTTGTACCTAAAGCAGCTCTGAAAATCTCTGCAGCTGGCTTTTCATACCCAACCTCGGAAGATATTATTGTGGCGTCAAACCTAGGAAAAATATTAGAGCAATTCAATTTCCAACAATAACATACAAATTATGTTGTGGTTACGAAGAAAAGCGCCAGTAAGATAAATTATGGCACAACATGCTCACATGGTAGTAACAACCAGCAATCTGTGGTCATCTTAAATTACCAATAAATAAATTAAAAGAATATAACATACATACAATTTCCAACAATAACATACAAAGTATGTTGTGGTTATGAAGTAAAGCACCAGTAAGATACAATTATGGCACAACATGCTCACATGGCAGTAACAACTAGTAATCTGTGGTCATCTTAAATTACCAATAAATAAATTAAAAGAATATAACTAACATACATACATACATACATATACATATACATATACATATATACATACATACATATATATATATATATGCACATATATATATATATAGTGTGTGTGTGTGTGTGTACACATAGATATATGTACACACACACACACACACACACACACGCACACTATATATATATATATGTGCATATATATATATATCTATATATATCTATATATATATATATAGATGTACATCTATATATGTGTGTGTGTGTGTGGTACAATGGGGAGAAATGATGGTGCGTGCATGCGTGCGTGCGTGTGGTACAATGGGAAGAAACGATGATGTGTGTGTGGTGCAATGGGGAGAAACGATGATGTGTGTATGCGCACGTGCGTGTGCAATGGGGAGAAACGATGAAGTCATACAATATTGAGCCTGCATAAGATTGGGAACAGTAAAAAAAAGGTTTCCCTGGTTGAATGGCATGACATGAGCAGATGCTCAAATCTACCCACATAATCAAGCATTCTGCACTAATAATTGACACTTCTGGGGTTTCCATCAGATTCGTATTAATGCAAGCATGCATGCATATGCACACACGTGCGCGCTTCTACATGCATGCGTGCAGTTATCCGTGTAACTTGTGCATCCATGTATATGCATGCATGCTTCTACGATGAAATTGCAATGAGTAACAAATTAACAACAAATCCTTGAACGAAAATCCATTGTTCAAATGCTAGCAGAGTGACATAAACTATAATATGGGATATAAAAGCTTACATGTGGGCAACATCGAGGTCCTTCAATAGCTTGCGTAAACGTGTATCAAAATTAGAAACAACGGCCAACTTAACTGTTCATGAACATCAAAAGTTAAGAGACCATAGGAAACAATAAAGATTAAAACATCATGTAAAACAAAAATGGGGAAAAGTACTTGGTTTATATGACCTCCGGCATCCTTCAATAGACATAATGCTTCATAGGCCCCAAGTGGAAGATGCCATGCATCACCATTTGCATAGTACTGATAGAAAAGGCTAAAAATTAACAACAACCTTTTTTTATTAATGTCCTATGACATTAAACAAATAAATGACCTAGCACAACCATTTGAGATTGACTAAATAGATTTGTAAAATGCATTAACTATTTGCTATATTTTTTTTCCCTATATGAGAGACCGAATCGAGAGGGTGAGCCTTGGTGCAACAGTAAGGTTGCTCCATTATGATCACAAGTTTAAAACATCAAAACAGTCTCTCCACATACAGGATAAGACTGTGTACATCTAACCCTCCCTATGCCCTATGATGAGGGAGCCTCATGCACTAGGCTGCCCTTTTCTATTGATCAAATCAAGGCATGTATGTATGAATATATCATACACATCCTAGACATGTAGCATGCCATCTATTAGAGCTCTTCAGCATAACAACCATGAATTAGAGTAACTTTTTGTTAAATTAGCATATATAGAGAGAACCAATACTTGGTTGATTTTCCACTTATTTCAAAGAGAAGCATCATGCTAGAAACATCTCAAACTCTAGTTCACATGGGTAGTTAAATTAAAAAAGAATTCAGCTCACGGTGTCCCCTCACCAGCATGGCTTGTCAGCAAGAATTATTCCTTCAAGTAGTTTTTTGGATAAATCTAGTTCTAGTTCATTTAAAAGCTCATCACATTATATCTAGAGATAAATTTTAGTCAATGGATAGATTAATCCTCCTAAATCTGAGTAAGTGGTACATTAAGCCAATCTCTAATTTTCTGAAGATGATGGCTACTCCCTCACATACTGATCACATTAATAAGTGGCAGAATGATGTTAAAAATATTTTAAGATAGCTATGCATAGTCTAATACATCCAAAATTTTTAGCACTGGATGGAATATAGCACTTTTTTTGGTTTTAAGTGCCAAGTTTTGCTACTATGTCCCTCTCATATATTGGTTGCATGGTAAGTGGAAAAATGATGTTAAAAATATTAATATATCTAAAATTTTTTGCACTGGATGGAAATATATTGCTTTTCTTTTGGTTTCAAGTGCCAAGAAATGCTACCGTCCCTTGCTAGGATCATGTGTTTGTATATCTATTAACACAGATGATCGAACTACACAGGACCAAATGTTAGAAATATGTTACAAGGTTCAACCTATAAACATGACCAACAAGCTTCATCCCCAATTATTTGAGGTTGATCTTATGAAATCTTATTCTAACATTATGGCTACATACTGTTTAAGTCAAAACTATACAAATATTTTAAATCAAATTCCTTATCTATCAAGCAAGCATAAAAATATCTTAGAAAAGGTATGGCCTGGTTCATGAATGTATATATCAGATGAGAAAGAACCTGACCTCATATACTTCTTCGAAATAGTCATTATCAGCACAACCTGTGGCTTCCGAAACAACAAGCCTCCAGAATGCCCGCCCATCGCCCTGCACCCAAACTCAACCCAACCCTTTCTTTAAAACCCAAATATCCTAATACCATTTCTGTCACAGATTTTTCACTGCAAAGACTTAAAACAGCAGAAATCGAATCTTGATTTGCTTAAAATAGCCGGCACCTGGTAGCGAAGTTTATCAGGCCATGAGGCAGCAAAAGCCTTCTTGAACCCTTTCTTGATCTCGCTTTCTGTTGCATTAAGCCCTGGACGTATGGTTATCATGTTTTTTTTCATAACATTCAGACTTTTTGGTCTTTAATTAATTTAAAAAAGATCTTTTCTCCAAAGAGTATGAGAGTAATAATGCATAGACTCTTATGATTTGATCTTTAATTAAGATTTTTTTTTTTCCCCTAATAGCATCAGAAAAAAAAAAGAAGAAGAGTTCGAGATGATACCGTATTTTCTCCCGATTGAGGCGTAGGTCTTCTCGACAGGCCTCGCCACCTGGAGAAGCGTGCCGCCAGCGTCGAGCAGCAGCCCCTCGTACGCCCTCCGCCGCCTCCAGACGCCGGACGCTGTAGATGGAAAGAGGCTTATGTTAGTTACCAAATACCAGAACCCCCACAGTTTGCCGGTCGCCACCACTGGGCGCACGATCAGACCGGGCGGCGGACACTAGAAGAAGAAACCCCAAATTGAGACAGTGGACTAATCTACATGAAAAAGAATGGGACTTGAGTGATGATTTGAGAAGAGAGAGAGATCAAACCCGTCGTCATGGGGATAGACGTCGGACGTCGGGTAGGGTAGGGAGCTCCAGTGGCAGCGGCGCGTCTGACGAGTCCGAGGGATCTTGCCGGTGGCCAAAGTCGCACTGCCCGGCAAGCCCCCATTGGTGAGTGTAAAATATGTCTTTAAGGTTCTTATCTCTTAACCACTTCTACAAAGACAGAGACATCAAAAAGAAATATAACTCAGGTTTTTAATAATTTATAATATATATATATATATATATTAGACTCGCTTGATCGAATTCAAATCCATATCTTCAAAAATAAACACTTAAAAATATATATATATATATTTAAAAAATATATTTCTAAAAAAAATTTAGAAAAATAAAATAGTCAATAAACCTATTGAAAAATAATTTATTAAAAAAAAAAAAAAACCTACAACCCATAGGAACCTATAGACGTCTTTTTTTTCTTTTTTTTTTTAAGCATTCCTTTTTTTTTTTTTAAGCATAGATATTTTTTTTTACAAGTCTTTTTTTTTTATAAGCAGATCTATTTTTTTATAAATTTTTTTTCAGCAAACTTATAGATTTATTTTTTTTTAAATTTTTTTTTGAACGTATTTATATTTTTTCAGTAAACATATTTTTTTAAATATATATTTTTGTAGATGTGCACTAATAAAATAATTAAAAATTTGATTAGATATGGACTAAAATTCGATCAAATAGAATCCAATCTATTTTTTTTTCTCTCTCTCTATATATAATTCGTCGTTATTGTGTGTGAATAACCAATCCAGCTGGTATCAAAACGAACAAACGAATATATATTATATGATAACTAGCTTATAGCGAACTAGACAAGAGAAGAACCCTCGGCTGGTTTTGGAATGGATAGAGGTCAAGCTACAACATGCATGTGGTAGAATATGATATTGAAATAGATGGAGGCTTCCCTGTACTACTTTTGATATCTGATATGGAATCCAAGTAAAAGTTGGAGTGCTTTGAAATGCAATTTGTTGGGGATAAATTCCGCTCCTGCCGAAGCCCGGCCCAACGCTCAACCCGATGTAACCAGTAGCCGCTGAAGAGCTTCAGCACCAGGCGCCAGGCCGAACCCTTAACACGGCCGAACTGCCTAGAGGCCGAACTCCCCTGCACCAAGGTCACGGCCGAACTGCCTAGAGACCGACCCCAGGCGAGCTCCGCGGCCGAACTCCTTCGGACCGACTCCAAGCGGCCGAGCTTCAATGAAGTCCTGTCAGCGGCCGAACTCCTTCGGACCGACCCCAGGCGAGCCCATGCAGCCGAACTCCTTCGGACTTCCCGCGGCCGAACTCCTTCGGACCGACTCCAAGCGGCCGAGCCTCAATGAAGTCCTCTCAGCGGCCGAACCCCTCAGCGGACGGGCTTTGGTAGAATCCCCAAGCGGTCGTCACTCAGGAGCCCGAACTCCTCAGCAATCGTCACTCAGGAGCCCGAACTCCTCAGCAGTCGTCACTGGGCCGAACTCCTCAGCGGTCGCCCTCATCAAACTTCGGCCGACCGAGCTCCTACCGAACTCTCAAGTGTCCAAGCCTCAGCCCAAGTCCAACGGCCGGCCGAACCCCAGACGGCCGGGCCGCGGCTTCTCAGCAGCCGAACTCTTCTGCGGACGGGTCTTAGCTGCATACCTCTCGCCAGACGCCTATGGGAGCCGAACTCCCTCCTATCTTCCTCTTCAGGAGCCCGAACTCCTCCGAAATGGGCACACGACGAAGGCCTTCATCCCTTCATTCGGCAAGCTCTGCAACCATCACCATCAGTCAGTCCGCCGCACCATCAGTCAGTCCGCCGCACCATCAGTCAGTCCGCCGCGGGCGATAGCGACCCACTGTCAGGCGGCGATGGCTGTCACCCTCCATCCGCCGTATGCGGCGCCAGTGAGACTGACTCCACCGAACCTCGAGCGGCCCGCCAGCACGCGGCTGCAGTTGTCACCATCAAGCTCCACTATATAAAGGATCCCTCCCGACACGCTAAGGCTAAGCTCTCTGGAACTCTTGACTCTCTAAGCTCTCCTCCACATCTCTAAGCTCCGGAACTCATTCCGAGCACTCCATTACTGTTGGTCGGAAACTAACTTGACCGTCGGAGGGTCCTGCCGGAGCCACCACCCCACCGGTTCCGGACGGGACTTCGTTTTGCAGGTCCCCGGCGGCGCCCAGCGGCCTCGATTGCGGCGACCTCCGGCGGCGACGGATTTCTGCACCAACAGATTGGCGCCGTCTGTGGGAAGAGGGACTGAACCTTCGAGGTTCCCTTGTTCTTAAAGGAGTGCTCGGCGACGATTTCCCTCCCCTGCTCCGGATCTCTCTCCTCCCTCTTCAGTATTCCTTTTCTGAAAAGAAAAATGCCTCCCAGAAGAACCTCGACCCGGAGGTCGGCAGCCTCCGCGGCCCGATCCCGTTCGGGTCCGTCCGCTCCCACTCCGGCCCCGGCGACGCGGGCCCGCTCCGTACTCGCGGTAGATGCGGAGCGGTTCGACCTGCTTGCCCAGCAGGTCCGCGATCTTACGGAGGCGGTGCAGGCAGTGCAAGCCACGCATTCGCGAGGTCCAGCGCCCACTCGACCGGCGCGGGGTTCCCCGGAGCCCGGGAATCCAGTCCAGGAGCGACCGATGTGGGCTACCCAACCTCCGGCCCTCGGGAGAGAAGGGCAGCCGGCAAAGAGCCCCTGCTCGGACCGCGGCTCAACCCAGGGAGAAGCTTCGCACCCCTTCCGCGAGAAGACCTTGGGGATTAAGGATCGCGAAGATTTCCTGGACCAAAGGCTCATGGAGATGGGACGGCGCATAGAAGAACTTCGTCATACTCCTTCCTCCCGCGGTAACGATATTTGCACTGATCCTCCCTTCTCACAGAAAATTATGCAGGAACAGGTACCACCGAACTTCAAGCTCCCGCATTTTGAAAGCTACGATGGGACCACTGACCCGGTCGACCATTTGGAGGCCTTCAGGACGACGATGTTACTCCATGGCGCGCCTGATGCCATTTTGTGTCGGGCTTTCCCTTCTACCCTCAAGGGAGCGGCTAGGAATTGGTACTCGGCGCTTAAGCCGGGCACCATCCTGTCGTTTGACCAAATGAGTCAACAATTCGCGGCCCACTTCGTCAGCAGCAAACGGCCGCGCAGAGGCTCGGATTCCTTGTTGGCCATCAGGCAAAAAGAGGGGGAACCCATCCGGGCTTACGTCACCCGGTTCAACGCTGCCGCGCTGGAAGTCCGGAACCTGGACCAATCAGTTGCTATGGCCGCCCTCAAGGGCGGCCTTCAGAAGAACGACCTGCTTGTTTTCCCTGGAGAAAGAAATATCCCAGGGACTTCGCTGACATGCTAGCTCGGGCCGAAAGCTATGCCCGGGCAGAAGAGGCTTTCGAGGCCAAGGATGGTGAAGCTCGCGACAAGCGACGAGTAGGCAGAGCGGGAAGGCCTGCCGAGGAAAGAAAGCGCACCGAAGCCTTGGCCGCGTTCCCGAACTCCCCCTGGTCGCGGGCGAGCTGCCCGGACTCCACCTCAGGCTCGGGGGCGGGAAGCCACCGACGGAAGGGCGCGCCGAAGTTCTCCTCGGCACCGAAGTCCCACCCGACGCCGAAGTTCCCCCCGGCGCCGAGGTTCTCCCTCCGCGACGAGGTCCCTCCCCGCGCCGAAGGTTCTCCCCTCCGACGGCGTTTTCACAGCTACGCCCCCCTCAACGCCCCGAAGGCTCAAGTGCTGCTGGAGATCAAGGGACGACTTCCGGAGCCGGAGAGGATGCGTTCCCATCCCAGAAAATGCAACCCCAACAAGTTCTGCCTTTACCACCGTGACCACGGTCACGATACCGAGGAGTGCATCCAGCTCCAGGACGAAATCGAGGAGCTGGTCCGGCGGGGCAGGCTTGGCCGATTCCTGCAAAGACAACCTAAAGAGCGGGAAGATCGGCCGAGAATGTTGCCGCCGAATGGGGAGGATCGGCAGGAGGATCGGCCGCCTCTCGGCGTCATTAACACCGTCTCGGGAGGACCGCAGCGGGGAAAGACCGACGAATCCGAGGGACCGGCGAAGAGGCAGAGGACCTCGGAGCCCGTGACCTTCACCGAAGGCAGACGCCCAAGGGGATCCGATTTCCACATAACGACGCGGTTGTAATCTCTTTAAACGTCGCTGATTATGATGTACGCCGCGTTTTGGTGGATAATGGAAGTTCGGCGGACATATTGTTTTACGATGCCTTCTTAAAAATGTCCCTACCTGACACCCGCTTAGGACCTGTAAATTCCCCCCTGGTGGGATTTGCCGGACACGCCGTTCCGGTCGAAGGCATGGTGACTTTGGCGGTGACGGCGGGCCAATCCCCAAAATTGGCCAAGGCGCGGATCGACTTTCTGGTCGTGAGGACCCCGTCCGCCTATAATGCAATCCTTGGGCGACCCGGCCTAAACGCACTACGGGCGGTAGTGTCAACCTACTACTTAAAGATGAAATTCCCGACGAGCCACGGAGTCGGCGAGGTCAGAGGAGACCAGGCCCTGGCAAAGTACTGCTACTCAGTCGCCCTGCGCGGGGGAGACCGGCCCGACCCTTACCTTGTTGATGGACTGGACGTCCGCGACGACCTCACTGAAGAACGGGGCGAACCTGCGGAAGACCTCGTCCCTGTGTCCTTACACGATGGAGACCCGGGGCATGAGGTGCGGATCGGCTCCAACTTGGCGGCCGAGGTTAAGGGACAGCTCGTCGCTTTCCTCAGAAGGAATGCGGACGTCTTCGCCTGGGCCCCAGCGGATGTACCAGGGATCGACGCCGATGTTATAGAACATCGGCTGGCCATCGACCCAAGGCACCGACCCATCAGAGAAAAGTTACGCCACCAAGCCCCAGAGAGACAGAAGGCGGTAGCCGAAGAAGTGGATAAGCTCCTCGAAGCTGGACTCATCCGGGAGGTCAACTATCCGACCTGGGTCTCGAACGTGGTCCTCGTCAAAAAAGCAAACAACAAATGGAGGATGTGCGTCGACTTCAAGAAGCTGAACAAAGCCTGCCCAAAGGACAGCTACCCCCTGCCGAGGATCGATCAGCTGGTGGACGCAACCTCGGGCCACGAGCTCCTCACTTTTATGGACGCATTTTCTGGTTATAACCAGATACGCATGGCGCCCGAGGATGAAGAGAAAGACCACCTTTATTACTGACCGAGGTCTCTATTGTTACAGGGTCATGCCTTTCGGACTCAAGAATGCAGGAGCCACCTACCAGCGCTTGGTCAACAAGGTCTTCAAGGGGCAGATCGGCCGCAACATGGAGGTGTACGTGGACGACATGCTGGTCAAAAGCCGAGCCTCGACAGACCACCTCGCCGACCTTGAAGAAACTTTCGGTGCGCTTAGGAGGCACAAGATGAAGTTGAACCCGACCAAATGCGCCTTCGGCGTGACCTCCGGAAAATTTTTAGGATTCATGGTGTCGAGACGCGGAATCGAGGCAAATCCCGAGAAAATCCGAGCCATCCAGGAGATGACTGCCCCGAAAACAATTAAGGAAGTTCAGCGCCTGGCTGGGAAGGTGGCGTCCTTGAACCGCTTTGTCTCAAGGTCGGCCGAGCGGTGCCTGCCTTTCTTCCAGGTCCTCAGGCGATCGAAAGATTTTTGCTGGACAGCGGAGTGCAAACAGGCATTCGAAGAGCTTAAAAACTACCTCGGCGCGCCTCCATGCTGGCAAAGCCCGAACCTGGAGAAGGGCTGCTCCTATACCTAGCTGTCTCTCCAATGGCCCTGGCGGCTGTCCTGGTCAGGGAAGATGCGAAGGCGCAACAACCAGTCTACTACGTGAGCCGAGCCTTGAGGGACGCGGAAACCAGGTACTCCAAGTTAGAAAAACTAATTTACTGTCTTCTGATCGCAGCCAGGAAGGCTCCGACCTTACTTTCAGGAGCATACCATCACGGTCCTCACGGACCAACCATTAAGAGCCGTCCTCCACCGAGCAGACGCTTCAGGAAGAATCGCCAAATGGGCGATCGAGCTCACGGAGTTCGACATCAATTACCGGCCCAGGCCATCGATCAAAGCTCAGATACTGGCGGACTTCGTGCTGGAATGCACCGCACCAGTCGAAGCCGAGCTTGAATCAAGCGAGACTATCATCAGCGGGAGGAGACCAGGCCCCGACGAAGCCGAGCTGTGGCGGTCGAGCTTCCCTGAAGAAAGGGCCGACCTTCTTGAAGGCGCCTGGGTTCTGCATGTGGATGGCTCATCCAACTCTAGCGGGGCCGGCGCAGGGCTGGTCCTGGTTAGCCCCGAGGGGATCGTCACCGAGTACGCATTGCGCTTCGAGTTTCCCACAACCAACAATGGGGCCGAGTATGAAGCGCTGATAGCCGGGCTGCAGATAGCCAGGGAATTGAAGGTGGGTCGGCTTCAAGTCTATAGCGATTCCCAGTTGGTGGTCGGTCAGGTCGGCGGCAGCTACGAGGCGCGGGAGGAAAGCATGGTGATGTACCTCGGGAAGGTGAAGAACTTAATACCAGCCTTCGACAGCTTCGACATTCGGCACATCCCAAGGACCGGGAATACAAGGGCCGACCTCCTCTCCAAGTTGGCCACCTCTGCCCCGGCCGAACTACCAAAAGAGGTGTTTCTGGAAACTCTGAAGTGCCCGACCACCGAGGAACCTCAGGCCGTCCTGCGGACGGACTTCGAGCCCAGCTGGATCGATCCGCTGATCGCCTACCTCGAAGAAGGGGTCCTCCCCCACGACCGGAGAGAAGCTCGGAAGCTCAGGAGTCAAGCCTCCCGCTACGTCTTGTACGAGGGCAGGTTATATAAAAGGTCGTACTCCCTCCCGTTGCTGAGGTGCCTCCGACCCTCTGAGGCCTGCATCGCGCTACAGGATGTCCACGAAGGACTCTGCGGAAGTCACGCGGGAGCCAGATCCCTATCGCAAAGACTACTTCGGCAAGGGTACTACTGGCCGACCCTACTTCGTGATTCCACGGAATACGTGAAGAGGTGTGACCGCTGCCAGAAGAACGCCAGCGTGCAAAGGCAGCCGGCATCCGAACTCACTCCGCTCACTGCACCCTGGCCCTTCGCGCAGTGGGGGATGGACATCCTCGGCCCCTTCCCAACAGCGTCCGGACAACGGAAGTTCCTCCTGGTCGCGATTGACTACTTTACCAAGTGGGTCGAGGCGGAACCACTAGCGAAGATCACCGAGGCCAAGGTGCAGGACTTCGTCTGGAAGACGCTGATCTGCCGGTTCGGTCTGCCCCGAGCTCTCATAACCGATAATGGGCGACAGTTCGCTGGAGCCCGGTTTGCCGAGTTCTGCGAAGGACTAAACGTCTCCCACCACTTCACATCGGTGGCTCATCCGCAAGCCAATGGGGAAGCCGAAGTGACCAATCGGAACCCTGCTGCAAGGCCTCAAGACGAGGCTCGACAGGGCGAAAGGGGCCTGGGTAGACGAACTCTACCACGTTCTCTGGGCATACCGAACAACGCAGAGGGTACCGACCGGCGAGACACCCTTCGCCTTGGCCTTCGGCACCGAGGCAGTCATCCCGATCGAGCTCAAACTCCCGTCTGCTCGAATCGTGGGCTTCAACGAGCAACTCAACTCCCAGGACCTCAGAACCAACCTCGACCTGCTGGAAGAAAGGAGGGAGGCAGCCCGCATCCGAATGGCCGCCTACCAGCGGAAGGTGGCTCGGTATTACAATTCCAGAGTCAAAAGCAAGGCGTTCAGAGTTGGGGACTTAGTGCTCCGACGAGCAGCCGTCTCCCAGCCCCAGAATCAAGGGAAGCTCGTCCCAAATTGGGAAGGTCCGTACGAAGTGGTAGAGGTCATCCGACCTGGTACCTATCGCCTAAAGGAGCTCGGAGGACTAGCGCTTCCCCGACCTTGGAACTCAGAAAACCTGAGAATGTACTACCAGTAGTTTCCCTCAATAAAACCTTGTTGCTCGACACTATCGTTTCAGGGTCACTGGGAAAAAAGCGAGCGGAAATGCCCCCACAGCCGGCTAGGAACAGGAGGAAAACCTCGTCCTGGCACGAGCAAAGTCAAAGGCCCCGTTCGCAAAGGACGGGATGGGGGGAGAAGCGAGGACAACGGTCCTCGTGTGCCCCCACAGCCGGCTAGGAACAGGAGGAGAACCTCGTCCTAGCGTGAGCAAAGTCAAAGGCCCCGTTCGCAAAGGACGGGATGGGGGGAGAAGCGAGGACGACGGTCCTCATGTGCCCCCACAGCCGGCTAGGAACAGGAGGAGAACCTCGTCCTAGCGTGAGCAAAGTCGAAGGCCCCGTCCACAAAGGACGGGATGGGGGGAGAAGCGAGGACGACGGTCCTCATGTGCCCCCACAGCCGGCTAGGAACAGGAGGAGAACCTCGTCCTAGCGTGAGCAAAGTCGAAGGCCCCGTTCCACAAAGGACGGGATGGGGGGAGAAGCGAGGACGACGGTCCTCATGTGCCCCCACAGCCGGCTAGGAACAGGAGGAGAACCTCGTCCTAGCGTGAGCAAAGTCAAAGGCCCCGTTCGCAAAGGACGGGATGGGGGGAGAAGCGAGGACGACGGTCCTCATGTGCCCCCACAGCCGGCTAGGAACAGGAGGAGAACCTCGTCCTAGCATGAGCAAAGTCGAAGGCCCCGTCCACAAAGGACGGGATGGGGGGAGAAGCGAGGACGACGGTCCTCATGTGCCCCCACAGCCGGCTAGGAACAGGAGGAGAACCTCGTCCTAGCGTGAGCAAAGTCAAAGGCCCCGTCCACCAAGGACGGGATGGGGGGAGAGACGAGGACGACGGTCCCCATGTGCCCCCACAGCCCGTCGGGAACAAGAGGAGAACCTCGTCCTGACGCGAGCAAGGTCCAAGGCCGAGCCCCAGAGTCTACGGTAAGCTTCACTGCAGAAGACGAGGTCTCCTTCAGACCTCGGCTTCAACTTCGGTATCAGCGTCAGCGGGAGGCGGGATCTCCCCCAAGCGATCATAACCTTGACTGCAAAAGAGGAGGTCTCCCCCGAATCGACTTCGGTTGATGAAGGCAATGTCAACTCCGACCCTGACCACGGGGGGCGACATTGACTCCGGCCTCAACGTCGGCTTCACTAATTTTGGCTGGAAACGAGTCCCACTTCAACTCCAAACATCGACTGGGGATGAGACCTCCCCCAAGCCTCAGCTTCAACTTCAGCGTCAATATTGGCTGGAGATGAGACCTCCCCCGAGCTTCAGCCGCAACAAATGCGGAGCCTGGAAGAAGACTTCGGCAGTCGCCTGTTTTGGTACTCCCTTCCTTCAATTTTTGAACTCGGGAGTGGGGGGGCTACTGTTGGGGATAAATCCCGCTCCTGCCGAAGCCCGGCCCAACGCTCAGCCCAATGTAACCAGTAGCCGCTGAAGAGCTTCAGCGCCAGGCGCCAGGCCGAACCCTTAACACGGCCGAACTGCCTAGAGGCCGAACTCCCCTGCACCAAGGTCACGGCCGAACTGCCTAGAGACCGACCCCAGGCGAGCCCATGCAGCCGAACTCCTTCGGACCGACTCCAAGCGGCCGAGCTTCAATGAAGTCCTCTCAGCGGCCGAACTCCTTCGGACCGACCCCAGGCGAGCCCATGCAGCCGAACTCCTTCGGACTTCCCGCGGCCGAACTCCTTCGGACCGACTCCAAGCGGCCGAGCTTCAATGAAGTCCTCTCAGCGGCCGAACTCCTCAGCGGACGGGCTTTAGTAGAATCCCCAAGCGGTCGTCACTCAGGAGCCCGAACTCCTCAGCAATCGTCACTCAGGAGCCCGAACTCCTCAGCAGTCGTCACTGGGCCGAACTCCTCAGCGGTCGCCCTCATCAAACTTCGGCCGACCGAGCTCCTACCGAACTCTCAAGTGTCCAAGCCTCAGCCCAAGTCCAACAGCCGGCCGAACCCCAGACGGCCGAGCCGCGGCTTCTCAGCAGCCGAACTCTTCTGCGGACGGGCCTTAGCTGCATACCTCTCGCCAGACGCCTATGGGAGCCGAACTCCCTCCTATCTTCCTCTTCAGGAGCCCGAACTCCTCCGAAATGGGCACACGACGAAGGCCTTCATCCCTTCATTCGGCAAGCTCTGCAACCATCACCATCAGTCAGTCCGCCGCACCATCAGTCAGTCCGCCGCACCATCAGTCAGTCGCCGCGGGCGATAGCGACCCACTGTCAGGCGGCGATGGCTGTCACCCTCCATCCGCCGTATGCGGCGCCAGTGAGACTGACTCCACCGAACCTCGAGCGGCCCGCCAGCACGCGGCTGCAGTTGTCACCATCAAGCTCCACTATATAAAGGATCCTCCCGACACGCTAAGGCTAGGCTCTCTGGACTCTTGACTCTCTAAGCTCTCCTCCACATCTCTAAGCTCCGGAACTCATTCCGGGCACTCCATTACTGTTGGTCGGAAACTAACTTGACCGTCGGAGGGTCCTGCCGGAGCCACCACCCCACCGGTTCCGGACGGGACTTCGTTTTGCAGGTCCCCGACGGCGCCCAGCGGCCTCGATTGCGGCGACCTCCGGCGGCGACGGATTTCTGCACCAACACAATTTATGAATGTGAATTGTTTTTTTCCTGCCTCAATGGAAAATCATCAATTGGAACAGTGTGTAGGTCCAAGGCTAGAATTAGTGTTCATCAATTAAATTCATTGCTACAAACTTGTAAAATTATGTTGCCATTTGGAAAGGATGCTAATGATTAGATTATTGGTACGTACAACTGTGAATGCTTATATATCTGTATCTGTTCAAGAAAGAGCATCAACTTGCAACCTAAAGAGCGAGTTCGTGGAGACAAGATTTACCGCTTTCATAAAGGAGCATTTCCAGATCCGCATGGAGACCATATATTAGAAATATGTTGGTTTACAAATGCTTTTGTATTTGGGTAAGGTGCAACAGGTGTTCTGAAGATAGGGCATTGTTAGGTGCTCCATCTACAACGCTCGTAATAAAAATAGTTAAATGGGAAGAAGACAAGCTATACAAATGTTATTGGATCGATTTCTTAGGGATGCGAACCATATATTCTTACTCTCTTTTATCTTTAGAGCAGGAACAATTCTATCTAATGCAACATTATTCTAAGACATATTGATATCATTGTTAATGAGCCAGCAAATGGTTTTAGAAAGCAAGGAAGAGATGCAACGTGAATGTTCTTATAAGCAAGCCGCACGATTGGTTAGCCGGAGATGTAAGGAAAAGGCTCCATTAATCTGATTATTTTAGAACATCAATTCGCATCCACGCCTGCTTACCATATTATATATATCACTTGTAACCTCAAAAGAAGAGAGAAATTGAATGTCCTAAAGACCGGGCATACTGGAGGCTAGTACTTGAGGGGAAACCTTGGGCTCCATAATCTCCAGTTTCTTATAGCAACTTTTGCATCATGCCTGCCCATAGACGCAGATCAGTAGATTGGACCTCATAAATATTTTGTGTTCGTGTCCTTTTCCCCTTTTCTTTTTTCTTTTTTATTGTTCTTGCAGTCATAACAAATGGCATCACAGCACCGACCTCCTCATGCAAGCAAGATCGAGCAATGTCCAATTGTTGTCATTCTCAATCAGTATCGAGGAAATAAACATGTTACCACTCATGGACCATTGTAGCTTGGTAGTGGTAACCTAACTAAATGTTGGAGATGAGATTGTGATGCACGAATTCCAATACAAAATGATCTCTTCAAGACAAAAAGGTGAACACCACAAGTTTTCACTTGATGTAAAACTACGAAACTCGAATTCTGCTGTACCATATAGATGTGGGAATCCACTTGCAGACACAATTTTGGCATTCAAGCATAGCATTTAACCTGAACAGGGCTCCTGAGTCGATTATTAAGATTTAGCAGCACAGAAAGATTCATGATTATCTTACAAGTCTAGAAGTCAGACATCCTTGAGAAATCCATATATTAAATAACCATCTTTCAAAGTAGCCACTGCAGAAGTACTTTTACTCCATGTGAAACGAGTTGCAGTAGACAAAGCAATATTAAATAAGCATGCTTCTCATTAGAAAACATAACATATGAGACAGATCTATGCAAAAAGTTAATCAGCTCATACAACAAGTGAAATGAAGAACTGAAAATCAAGGAACTATATTGGTAATTCATCATAAAAATTCATGAAAGGTAAAAGGGCATCGTGTAGAGAGAAAACGTTGTAAATTGACACCAATAATGTAACCCCAGATTTTTCCCCCTAGTTATAAAAGAATTTCTTAAAAGGGTAATAAGAAAGGATGACCGGACTCAGAACAATGAAGACAACCAACCAGGGGACAGACCATTTGATGCACCAAATATGAAACATAGCAGTCCCCAGCACATAACAATTAAAGTTGCTTCCTTGGCAGGGAATCCCAAAAGTATGAGTTTAATTGCTATTATTTCTTGCCACCGGCTTTGCTAATTTGGAATTGGATAATGAATTTCCAGGAAAATTAGGTTTTGATGAACGGTGGGTACTGCAGCAGAAGCAACAAGAGCATGAGTTAAAGAAATAAAGGCAAGAGCAAACATGTTGGAAATGTTAAGATGAACATGTCGCTTCTGAACGTACACCATGCACACAGTTGAGAATGTTGGATAATATCAATACGGGCATGTACAATCTCAAACTTATGGAAAGATGAGGAAAAGAATAAGGCATACCCTTGGGTTGGAAAGCTCTTTCTTCCCAAAGCATTTTTTCTCATAGCGGCATGTATTTTTGCCTCATGACTGTTAACCAGAAAAAGTAGCCAGCTTCATCAAGAGTCATATAAATGGGGGGAAGAGTATTCAAAGAAAATTGATAATTTCACATCACCTATTAAGATATTCCATTTTTGCCTTCTTCATCAGGTTGCCCTTCAGATTGGAACAGCTGTTGCTAGATCCGCTTCCTATAAGCATTCATCGAGCAAGTTAACTAGCAAATACTCAACATGCAACATCTCTTTACATGTGCAACATCAAGTATTTATGACCATGCATCATGGCAGCCAGCAAGTGATGTAGGTTGTTTTGGTGGCCACAAGTTTCAAAATAAAGCACATGAATGAAAAGGTAATGAAAATGATACCCCCATAAAAGCTTCTTTTACCGCTTGAAGGTGGAACTTTGTTACAAAGTCGGACCTGTCGACTTTGTCTCTCTACATGAAAAAGACATCAACAAGTTATTCATCGACTGAAAGCACTAAGAATATGAACATGATCTGCAAAGCTAAAGCAGTTCTGTATCTTGTGACGAGTTATAGTCAATTATCTAGCAAAATAAAAATAGAGATGCAATAAATGCTGCAAATGCATCGACAAAAGGAATATTTCCATAAAATCAAGTAAACCAGGTGTTGATGTAAAAAGAATTTTCACCATGTCCAAGAGAACCAAAGCTCCCATTGAATATTCTTTTCTTTAAGAAAAACTTAGGAGTCATTTGTTAGAGGATAAGCATATGCTTATCATGTAGAGGCAGTCCATGTCCCCACTCAAGTTACCAAGTGACTAGTGCATCACCATAGAGCTGCTTAAATATAAGAGGTTGATCTAAAGCAAGACCCTAGGGCCTAAAATGTATCAGCTTTAATCTGTCCCTTCTCTGTCCTACTTTCATTAGGGTCTCCTACCATGGGTTAAATTTGTGATATCAAATGGACTACTTCTAGATAAGCATATGCGACTGTCTTCTATCTATATCCACTTACTGCATACCCTTTTTTATCTTCCTTCCTTCACAACCTTCCTCCAATTTTTCTTCTCCTCTCTAGTCCATTTTCCTATTCAAATCTTTTCCCTTTTCTTTAATAGGCCATATTTTTTTTATTTTCTTGATCACCATCCTCAGGTCTAGATTAGGCCTGAGACTACCCAAACTTTCCCTCTTTGCCTTTGCTTCTCTCGATGCACCAATATGAGACTTGGTAGAGATGCCTAACTCATGCATGATGTAAGATCAGATTGCAACTCTTAGATTTTAGTGAAGGGATTTTAGTTTCATGATCAAATCATACTATAAAGATAGTATTTCAAGGGAAATTTAATAATGGAAGTCTAGAGGTAGGGCTATGGATTTGGATGGCAATAAGTTTTCAATTAAGACTTTTTGTCATTAAATTGATGGAATGGTTTCAGTGATAATGTTTTGTGAAAGGCTAAGCAAAATCTCAACTTTACTAGAGTTTTCTTGGAGAAATGTAATCTGCTTAGAGTTGAAATAAGGATAAGGAGGATGGAAGGAGATCACTAAAGGTTCTCCAATCTTGTTTCAATAATTTTAAGGCCTAAAGATGAGGGGCAAAGGTGTCCACAACCTATCCTGTAAGATGTGGCTAAGATGACCTTGGTGGACTCATCACTACAGATAAACCCAAAGAATCATTACCAACAATTTGGAGAGACACCTTGCAACATGAAGTCATAATAGAAAGAAATTGGAACCCCAAATTCTTCCTATATTAGGATAGTCAGCGAATTAACTGATAAAGAAGTCCTACTTTACTTGGAACTTGACAAGGAAAAACACAGAAAATGAAAGTACAAGCTGTTGCCGGTCATGTAAAGAAATCAAAGTAGGATACTGAAACAGAAAAGGAGCAATAAATAGCTAGCTCAAGCTGACCGGACCTCTCATTTCCAAAGGATCTTTGCTTGATCTATCCCCTTCATGACATAAAGTCCTAGAAGTGGCATTATAGACTCAAAACTTGGCCAACCTCAGGAAAAGAAAGCTACCTCTTTCTTCCTTCTCTCCCTTCTTTTCTTCCTCCTCTTTCAAGCCCTCTATTCTCGCTCTAATAAGATTCTCTGCTCCCTTATTTTACACACTTCTAGTCCTTTCCTCACTTTTCCCTTGGACCTGAACCACTATGCACCTTTCACCTTCTTTATATTCCAATTTCCAGGGCTACGGTGACATTCATGTGGATCAATGTTATCTGCTGGCTTTCTCTCTTATAACTGCTCTAATCATTTTATTTAGTCAATGCCCTCGGCTGTCCTTCATGATCAGTTAATTGCTTAATTGATGTGATGCAATTCCAATGGAGAATTAAGATTAATTGCGATAAATGTGATGGAATTGTTTCGTATTTAGAGTAACATGATCTAGCCTTCAACAAACAGCCTTTTTCACACTTAATATGTCATCAAACAAATTCAGAACTTAAATTAAGAACTGAAGTTCAAATTAATTTTGGAGCAGAAATGAATCCAGATCTGAATTTCAGACCTGATTTGCCTGCAGCATTTAGCATAAAACGATACGAAATAAAGTAAAGATGAAGGACTAGCATAATAAGAGGAAAGGCATGTTTGGAGTTGCTTCTGCTTTTTAAAAAGTCATTCTCAAGATTTTTTTTTTTTTTTTATTTAAGTTCTTGAACAGAAATTACTTCACATATTTGGCACATAACACTTACAAAAGGAGAAGCAAGAAGTTAGATCTTTCTAGCTTCTCCTAAAAGGACACTTTTTATTTGTGCTTTCCTGAGAAACACTTCACAAATAATGTTACCCAAGAAAAGAAAAAAAAGAACAGGGTAACAAAAGGAACTAAGAAACACCAAATGGGACAGTGACAAAGAAGAATGAGGAAGAAAAAGAGGGGCCAGCAGCTTTTATATTTCAGTGTCTAAATTAATGACCCAATAGGGATGCTCCTAAATTTACATAAAAAAGGACCCTCTCAATTAGGTGATTTTTTAAATGACTCTCTTTTTGTCCATTCTTAGAGAAAGCCCCTCTCTTCAGCCAACCATCAAACTAACCCTCTCTTATGGTAGGCAGTTTGTTTTGTAACCCATCCCACAGCAGCAATGGCAAGGATTATCAAAAGGTCCCAAAACCTAGTTACTCAGCAACACAATGAAAGAAATAGGCCACATTCCTCCCAATTTTGGTACAGACACAACAAATTTCCTTTTAATCTGCCCATGGCAATGGATCCAACAATCCTCTTTCCCTCTGCTTTATTCTTTCCAATGATACCTGTCCCTTTCCACGTGTTCTGGTATCTGTAATAGTAATGGATCTAGCCATGACATTTCCCTAAATGCAGCCTTGTCAAGTAGAGTTGTCACTCCAAATTCATTCCAGCATGGTAGAAACATTGATATAGTTTGAATGGAGCAGTCCACCTAGGTCTCCGACTATTTTGTAGGTTCTCTAGAAACTCTGGAACTAATTGGCACATCAGAAATCCATCATCATGACAGATGACATGTACTTCTTAGAAAAAGCTTCATATAATCACTGTAGCTGCAGCTTTTCCTTTCAAGAGATGAAATGGAGTGGCTGTACTTATAACAGAGATAAATTAAAAGATAAGAAGAAGAAGAAACAAAAAATGTTGGCTTCTGACTAGAAGTTGTAACATTTACGTGATGGTAGTATGTTTATTGTTTATCATCTTGTTTCAAACATGCATTGCATGTACTAGGTCTCTAGTCTAATTAAAACAAATCCTAAAAGAATTAGAGCTCTAGACCAAGAAATATGGTCAACTCATCACCTTTGATATATCCATTCTTTGACCAGCAAGGGTCAGCCATGAGGCCTTCTAAAGTCTGTCATTTGCTCCTTTGCACTGCACCACCATGTTGTCTGATCAAATTCTCATCACAAATGTTTGGATTGTTAGAGGGGAACAAGAGACCTGATAATTGTGTAGCCTTGACACTTTTTGCTAGAGTTCTGGTAGCTACACAACCACTTAGATCAAGTCTTCTGGTTATATTGATGCTCTCATGAAAAGTGGTGTTCAGCCTATATATCTCCATCATTTTTGGCATAAGTTCATCATCATATAGATGTAAACTCTTTAGAGAAAGTAGTTGACAAAGGTCTTGAAGGATAAAAATAAAGTAACCTAGACCCAAAAAAAATCCAGTTTTCTACAATGAAGTTACATAAGACATGAGCCCTAAGCAACTTCATACAACTAGCAGCCCTGTTAAAAAAGAGCACTGCAATTTAGGAATGTAAGCAGCAAGTCGTACCGACGATGCTAATCATTATGAATTATCCAACGAGTAGTAATTGATATTCTGTTATGTGCATGGTAGCAATACTTTTAAAACCACGAGATGGGAAGAAAGAAACTTACTAGCCTCGCTTTCTTCATATCTCTGTTTAATTTTTTTGGCTATCTGATTTTGTTCTTCTTCGATTAATTTCATTTTTGCCTGCAGACAGATGATTTAAATTCAATACAAAATCCTTTCTTCAATATACGGTTCATTGTCATTAAAACACAATATCGCCATGGATAAACAAATCATGGAAGCAGCATTAATTAAAACTAAAGGGTGCCAAAGTTCAAGGAAAAGGAAACACCTCATAGAGCCGTCTCCACTTAAATACTACTTGCTTCTGCTTCATCCTCCTGATAACGTTATTTGTATTATCCACACCAAATTGTTTCTCGTAGAATCTCTTCCACAAGTTGTCGGTCACCGGACTGAGGTCCCTTCCCTGAAACCATATTGGTAAGGCAAACAAACTGCGATCAATGTCTACAACCAACCTTTCCGGTGAGTGCAGTCTAGCTAAAAACCCATTGACACAGTAAGAATCATGAAGCTGGAAAAAACCTAACACTGCCGTAATGACTTACTATTGTAGCATCTTCGATGTGAGTTAATTGATCGATAGTGCAGTGAGCTAAAATATCCTCCAACAGATGCAAATCCACCGCTTCAACGTTGCCGATGTATCTAACATTATCGATTGCCAACTGTTTGCAGAGCTGCAGCAAGGAAGGAGGTTCCCTCTGAAACTCCATCTGCCGCTAAGTATTAGATTTTTTTTAGCTATCGCTAATGGAAACCCTCAAGATTTAAACCCAGGGAAGTCGCCCAGAATCCCTATAAGGTATTCATCAGATACAAAGCTCAAGAAAATTAAAAATCTGCAAGAAAAACAATAAGTTCGTCCAATTTAGATGCAAGAACAGAAAACAAATATCAAATCCAAGAAAGGCATATCTATTTTTCTATAATCAAATTGGGAACGAGCAAAACATAAAGAAAAACTGAGAACATCCAATAAAATCACTTATAAATCCCGTGATATAATAACCAACCTATATAAAAAAAACAAATAAATAGAATCAAAAATTGATTCAATCTGAACCTGGAATCAATCCATAAAAGTGTCGATAAATTTATGGAAAACGAAGAAATATGAAAAGACGAGCGCGATCGGATCAAGAAACTACCAAATCAAAGCGCAGAACTGGGATTGAACACGAAGTTAAAGGTAATTCGTTCCGATAACTAGAGGAAGAATAATTCAATCAAATAAAATAAAAATCGAAGAAAAAAATTACCGCGCTCTGCGTCTCTAAAGGCGGCGTCGATCGCCCGGACAAGCAAGAGAGGAGAAAAATCCAAGAAGCTTTTATTCCTTTTTTTCGAAAGAATTATTCTATTTTATTTTTAATCCGATCACCATAGAAGGGGCGTGCAAATTCCTGAGAACTTCACCCCCTTTCTCCCTTCAACGTCGATATGGTCACCTCCCGTCGTCTTAGCTACCTCTCACCGGTATCAATTGGGTCTCTTGCGTGCTAGTGATATGGATTTTGGCGGACCTTCGAGGATAGGTTCGATGACTCATAGTGCGTCGAACGCGAGGATTAATGATTATTGGAGAAGCGAAAATTTTATCGATGGAACTCCAAGTAGCAGAACCGGAAGAATCACGTTCACCTGGGAACCGTCTGATCAGAATCGGACGGTGTCCAGTGCATTTAATGGATTCGGTGGGCCCCAAAAGAAGCTATCCAACACGAAAATCTAGTGACGTCATTTATATAGATAAAAACTCCCTTCAATGATAATATTAGATAGCCAGGATATTTTAAGAGTTCTAATGGGCAATAATAATAGAAGTATTTTGGAAAAAGATATATTTTTATTTATTATACGTTAGAAGAGGGGCCTTTGAGAGCAGAAAGTTTTTATATCGAACATCGTCACATGTACATTGTTTCAGTGCAATAAGAATCAAGGACCGAGTATGAAATATTTAATCAACAAAATTAAATATTAAAATGGCAGTCAGTCCAGAGTGGATTCTTTAATAATTTATCACAATTTTGAAGATGACAATAAAGGTATCATCAATCATTTTCCAAAGAAATGAGGCAAGAGTTAACTAGGTTCGACAAGCATAATGGTAAAACTGTATACAGTTGCAGGTTAATTCGCGATAGCTGCTCATCCACGGCTTGTACAATTGTACAAGATAATCTTATATTAGCTCGACAAGCTCATAAATTAAAATATACAAATAGCTGCTTATGTATCCAATGTTGGCAAAAGATGGCCCATGCACATGTAGTCAAATCTAGATGGAAAGACACCATCCAGATTCCGGCTCTTCTACATTGGATGAAGGGAAATTTTCACCAACAGCTTATCCTTGCTTTCAGGCAACCTCGGCATTTGAATCCCTTGCAGCAATCCCCTATCAAGCAAGGGAAATCAGGCGGCCAACTGACTCACCAACAAGGATTCAGAATTGTAATTAAAGGCATATTTAATTTGCAATCAAAATAAGCGGAATCAAAATTGGAATTATAATATCTCTTGACATGTTTAGTTTATAATCGAAATCAAAATCATGACATATTTAGTTTATAATCGAAATCGAAATCAGAATCGAATTTGAATCCTAAAATAGAAATAGAAGTTTGGAGGATGGAGTATTCTCATTCTTCTTGCAATTAAAATAAATTTTTTTTCAGTCATATGACTAAAATAGAAGTCACTCATTCTATTTCTATTTCAGAATCCAACTCCCCCGGTCAAACATACTTTAAGATCCATTCTTTTGTGGATAATATATATATATATATATATAATGATAGTACTAGCATCTGATTTGTATACGATCTCTTATCAACTTTAACTCCATTTTTTATGAGGAAAACTCCTTTTCTACTCTAAACAATGAGTTCTATTAGCCTCTGCACTTTTGATGCATGTATAGATATTCTTATTTTCAGTGTATTGTTTTAGATCTTGATTTATTTAATAAAAGAAGTGGGATGGTTGAAACTTGAAAGTGAGAATGCAACTACTAATTTATGTAAGTTTAGAAAAATCAATAATCTATATATTTTTATTTGAGTTACATGTGTTAATAAAAAATTATAAAAGTTATATAGATTTAAGAAAAAATATAATTTTTACATAAATCATATATATGTCCAACGCTATATATCACTTATAATACAAAAGGTTCTGTATGATTCAATATTTAGGCTTGACCATATAACTCATTGCTGATGCTACATATATGTTCTTAACCAATGAAACCAGGTCATTTAAGACTTCATTATCAATATATTATATGATGGTGATGGGTGAAATAAAGGATTGAAAATAATAAATGGATGAGGCTGAATTTATTCGTTGGTATATAGTAAAGAAAATGAGGTGAAATAAAATCAAAAAGCTTTTCAATTTAAACTGCATACTTCATAGGTTGAATATTTAATGATGGTCTAGCTTAACAATAAAACTAAAACCAACCTCCGTCCACCTACCTATCTAAATTTTATCGAAGAAATTTCAGGTATTAGGTTTGCGCAAGCCAAACTTTCCAACTTATTACTAATTTCAGCCTTAGCCAAATTCCACAAAATTATTACAATTGGATTTAAGAAAAGATGAAGATCCGAGTATATTGTTTAGTCTAGTGGGATTTTCTTGACAATTTGGTCAGACATTGCTCTATCTATATCATTGAATTACAATAGTTTATAATTATAATGAATGCTAGCCATATTGCTAGCAAAGAACTTTATGATCTTCGATATATTTGTGCACTCCCTCTCTAAATACACACTACTTAATCTGATTGACCGATCATGATATGTCTCGATCAAACATCCAACATCATCAAAAGAAAGTAAACATTGATAGACTATCAATCAACTAGCATAAATAAGCCATTGTGTATTATGATTTTCACAACTTAATTGAATTAATTGTCATGCATAAGGAATTCATGTCGGGATATACATCATACATTTGAAATATCAATATCCTTATGATGCTAATCAATCTTAATTGTACAAACTTTTTCGAGCCTAGATTGGCTTTTGATTACTAACACTTTGTTAGTGTAAGTGTATCTTCGAAAGTTTTTAGGCTAGACTTTTGACTGTTCTCTTCATCTTGAAAACTAAATAAAAATATATTATTTTTTTAAATTTTTTATCTCCTTCATTTTACCCATATAATTCAAATACAATATTTTTTACATGTATCCATACTCCCTTTTGCTTGCTTTGCACATGCACCGTAGAAGTTGGTAGGATAGCAATCATTGATCTCTTTATTGATCGCATTTCTTCTGCTTATTGGACTTGACTCGATCTTACTTTTTCTAGCCAGTGAATAGAACTCAAGTTTACGGTTCAATTTAGATGCTGAGCTCAAACTACCTATGGGACAAAATCGGAAAAAAAAAAAAAATCAAGATCCCTTCAACTTTTCATGATTTACACTTATACCTCAAAGGTTCTAATTTTTTCATTTAGACCCTAAAACTTAGATTTCTATTATAATGTGGCCCAATCGTCCAGGTCTAACATCATTAATAATAATTATCAAATTATTAATTTACCTCCTCATTTTATAATCAGAAAAAAACTATCCAAAAATTATAAAGATATCCCTTCAAAGAACCATAATTTTCATAAATACTCGAAACTTTAAAAATGTTACACTTGGTCCCTCCTTTGACTGCTATATCTATAGCCATGTATAAAATGAAATCTTTTATATTGACCATTTTATCCCACTTTATGGCACTCCATTTAGTGCTAACAAATCACTCCATATTCAATAAATTTGCTCTTAACCAATGAAACTACATCATTTAAGACTTCATTATTATAATGTAATACATGATAGTGATGGGTGCAATAAAGGGTCCAATACAATAAATAGGTGAGGCTGAATTTATTTGTTGGTATCTAATGAAGTAAAAAAAAAAAAAAGGTGAACTAAAATCAAAGACTTTTCTAATCTAAGTTGAATTTTTTATAGGTTGAATGATCAATGCCGAGGGTCCAACTTGACAATAAAACTAAAACTAACCTCCATTCATCTACTAGTCTAAATTTTATCAAAGAAATTTTAGGTATTAAGTTTGTATGAGCCAAACATTTTAGTTTATTTTTAATTTCAGCATTTTCTTAGCCACATTCCACAAAATTATTATCATTGGATTTAAGATAAGATGAAGATCCCAGTATATCATTAGTGGGTTTTTTTTGATAATTCGGTCTGATACTCCTTTATCTGTATCATTGAATTACAACACTATAATTATAGTGAATGCTAGCCATATCTTGCCAGCCAAAAACTTTATGATCACCCATATATATATTCACCCTCTCTCTCTCTCTCTCTCTAAATACACATTACTTAATCTGGTTGACTAATCAAATACCTTGCATCATTCAAAAGGAAAGAAAACTTGATAGACTATCAATCAACCAGTATAAATAAATCATTTTATATTATAATTTTCATAACTTTATTCAATATATTATCATGCATAAGTAATTCATACATACACTTGCAATACTGGTACTCCTATGATGCCGATCAATCTTAATTGTCAAGAATTTTTCAAGCCTAGATTATCCCTTGTGAGTGTAAGTGTATATTTTGAAATTTTTTAGAATAGACTCTCGAGTGCTCCCTGACCTTGAAAGCCAAGTAACAGTATATCCCCTTTTTTCCATTTTTCTCTCCTTCTTTTTACCCACACAATTTAAATATCCATACTCCCTCTCACCTGCTTTGCACGTGCGCGGCAGCATTTGTTGGGGTAACGGCCTCCATTCGGTCCGCTTACTGGGCCTGGCCTGGTCTCATACTAGCCAGTGGACGGCACTCAGGTTTACGGTCCGGTTCAGACGCTGAGCTAGAAACACCCACCGGACGGGACCCAACCAAAAAAATTAAAAAGAAAGAAAAGGAAAGGGAGAGAGAGAGAGAGAGAGAGAGAGAGAGAGAGCGGTTGAGCTGTAGAGTTGTGTAGTTTCGGGGACTACTACCCTCGTGTCGGCCTCATCGCCCCTCGGCGGAGCTCCCCAAGCCGTGGGCGGAGCCAGAGAGAAAGAGAACAAGAACGAGAACGAGACCTCCTCGCCAAGCTATTAATCTCGTCGCCATGCGCTCCGATTCACTCCTATATTCCCCTCCTCCGCTTCACCTTCTTTTCTGAGATCTCGAGGCGATCCATCCCATCTTCGATCTCGTTTTCCCTTCCTCCTGTCGCCGATCTCGATGTCTAACGCTCCCGGGCTCGTTTCTCCGTCCGCTCCCTGCTTCCGGGGGGGAGATCTGGCGCCTTCGGGCGTCTTCCGATCAGGTCTCTTCTTGGCGGCGAGGAATGCGAGGAGGGCGCCGCTCAGGTGCTGCGCCACCACCGTGGGCGGCGGTGTGGAGGACCACGTTCTAGGAGCCGCCGCTGCCTCTTCCAAGCCTCGTCTTCCAAGGCATGTATTTTTTTTTCTTTTTCTCCCTCTCCCCCGAGACCTTTTTGATGCATCATGCATTTGAGTGTTTGTGATATTGTTTCCCTTGCTAATTGTTACCACATCATGATCTGATACTTCGTTTTTTTTTTTTTTTTTTTGGGAGGTGTGTCGAATCTTATTTATTTTATTTTATTTTTTGGGTTCCTTCCCTGAGGAAAGATCGGGTCTTGGTGGTTCTGGGATGGATTTCCACAGCTCACCACTCCTAAGCTTGTAAAATCAAGATCCAAGCATATGTTTACTTGCTGTTTGGTTGAGCTCAAAATTATATTATTAGATAGCTAAGTTTGAACTATTCACGGAGTCTAGGCTCTATTTTATTGAAAAAGGTCATCTTTTAGTTGGTCTGCAATCCGTGTGCAACGGGTGCATCATATCAGTTGAAAAGTCAGTAGTTCTTGTTTATTATTCTTCACTGTATCTTCCCTTGGCAACCAGCCAGATGGGGGCTGGGTAATCTCCCTATTTACATGGTCGGAATTTTTGAGACCTTTGTTTGGAAAAGATTACTGCAAAGAAAATTGAAGTAAATAGAGGATCCCTTATTCTGTGGCTTAAGAAAGCTCTTGTTCTGGTTTCTGTCCAAAACTGAACAATTAGGACTAGTTTTGTTTTATGAGTGAATGCAAAATAGTATTTGAAGGCATTATAAGTGTTGTAAGAGATTTGCTAGCAGGCATAATGCAGAGTTGGTGGTTATGTTCAAGCTATACAGGATCTGACTTGTATTTAAATATTTTGCAAGGATTGGTATTGCAATAACTAGGATATGAGAGGAAAGAATAACAATAGCAAATATTGGTGAAGTAGACTGGTTTCTTTCGTTCACTTTAAAAAAATGTTTTGCTTTTCTTAAGAGCTTATTTAGACAATGAAATCAAGTCTACACGCCCCCTGTTATCATGGGTTTATGTCTGGCTAGAGATTTTTTCCCCATCAACCGTTACTTGATGGTATTAGTGATTGTCAGTTTCAACCTTTATATGTTGCTTTCTGTAAAACAACTAATCTTAGATGGTTGCTCTCAGCAAACCAGGTTTAGAAGGTGCATGCATGTGTTCTTCAAGATTATTATTAGGAGAGTCTTGTTAGCACTGTTGGAAAAAAGACTCAACAGTTTCAAAGCTCTGGCCTTTCTTCATGTCAATGTCTTACAACTATTTTCTCCACCTACTGTGAAAGGTGTCCCAGACAATGTTCTAAATGTTTAACAGCAAGGATTATTTGTGCGATACACTTGCAAATTTTGATCAAATTTTTATTTTGGTTTTAGAAGGATGTCCATGTTGGTAATCAATGTAGCCAATTGTCTTTCCAGTGGGCATCTGTAAAGTCATTCTAGAGTGGTGTCCTATCTGCAGGCAATGTATTGGTTCTTAGGTTTTTCTTTTGTTTCTGTATGTTAGATGCCATATTTTAATCAATACCTCAAATTCCCATTTACAATAAAAGAAGTCCAACGGTTGCTTATATACTTGCAATTTTTTGTAGAATTAAGAAATGACATTCAGACATTGGATTCTTTGTTCCGCGAGTCTTGTTCCCCAAATCCAGTGCTGTAAGGAATTTTCTGAGAAATAAGAGTTGCACGACTGTCTATTTGTTTGAAATGACTGTTGGATGAAATGCGTGTATAGTTTTTTTCCCCTCGTTCTATTAATTTGAAATGACTGGTGTTGGATGAAATGTATGCAAAACTTTTTTTTTTCTTTTATTTCACTGACAGCTGCAATGTGGCCAAGAATTCTGCTTTACATTGTACTTCCATGCACAGTTTATTTTAGAGGTCTATTGTTATCTGTCACTCACTGCTCATTATGTTTCAAGTGCTTGCTTTGTGAAAAGATGATATTTCATGATTTCAATTAGCAGCCTCTAGATTTTTACAGGTAGATATTGAAGGTTAGCAATGAGTGCACTTTGTTTTGCTGGTCCACTAAGTTTCTTCCAACATGCTCTAGAAGACCTTTTTAACCATACTTCTAAGTGAAATTTACATGGGCTAATATGCATTTCCAGCAGACTTAGAGCATGATAGATGGAGAGAGATACTGATGGATCAGTGTGTGATTGCCACACTCCCTCAAGGTTCAAGGGATAATCTTGCTAGGTTGCAATTTTTGTCCATGTGATAACTTGGGCGGTAAAGAGAGTTCAGCCTTATCAGAAACTACTGGGCCTTGTTATTGTCATGTTTTCATGAGAGCTTTGCAGAATAATTGAATGGATTTTTGTAATAAACTTCCTGCCTGATTGTCAACCCTTTCACAATTTGGCTTATGTTAGGGCTAGAAGTTGGTGAGGGAGGTATATAAATGAGATGGGCAGGTTAAAGAAGGTCTAGGAGGTCCCAGTTAGGAGACATTAAAATTTGTGAGGAAGGGCCAATAAAGGGGATGGAAGGACCTAGTATAACATCAATAGAAATTTCCAGAAAAGGATTCAGGGGCAGGCAATGGCAAAGGATGTATCCTTTAATAAGGATGAGTTATGAGGATAAACTCAAAGTTGATTTGACTTCATAGTCATGTTTAATGCAACAGCAATCACCACCCCAATGACATTATTAAAAAGGAGTTTGCTCCTAAAATATATACATTAACAGACGTCCTACCTGTAAGAAAGTCAGTAAGCAGGCAATATATGTTTAGATATGGTTGAATTAGCAACGATGGTCTAGTATATTCCTTTTTCATATTAGGCTGCATGTCTAATCTATTTTTGGTGCCTTTTTTTTCTCTTTTTTTTCTGGTTGGCTTTGGTCCCTGGTTCAAGGCCTGCATATTACTTGTGCGCTTTGAAACAGGGACCGATGCCCAAATTGCATGTTTATGCCATGGGCTATAAAATACACATATTACTTTGCTACACTTATGTTAATTATGTTCATAACTTGATCTCTATTTTTAAGTGACTTAAAGATGTTTATGAAGTTGAAATGTAAGTCATGTAATAAGCACTTTGTGGTATGATTCTGTTTTCTAAATTGAGTAAGAAAATATACAGAGTTGTTGGAATGGGCTCAAAGCTTGTTGGATGTGGATCGGCTGTGCCAAAGCTAACAATTTCTAACGATGACCTGGCACAAATTGTCGAAACTTCAGATGAATGGATTTCTGTTCGTACTGGGATTCGTAATCGATGTGTCCTCACAGGTATTGTATTGTTAATTTATCATTCATTTTCTTCCATCCTTGATGTGGTGATCTAATATGTATACTTATCATGCCTTGTTTGGAGGCGAACTTTGTTAGACACATTTCAACTTCATCAGCATGGAAACTATTTTCTAAAATGAAAAATTCATGAACCCCTACACATGATGTGTACAACTTGGTGCTGTGGGATCTAAGCCTGACATTTCAATGACCTCTATATACCTGTAGACATCTCTATCCCAAAATAAGGCATTTTAAGAGGTTAGTGGAGCGCCCTAGGATATTCATGCAGCTAGAAACTAGAACAGGTAGGAAGACCATGTTATGTACAAAACAACATTGCCAAGCCTTCAATTTGATAACTAGGTAATATCTAATCTTACATTGAAACAACTGTTAGCTTTGCTACAGTTGGATATACTAGAAAATTTTGTAATGTGGGTCTTTTGATTGTGCGATGAGATCTAGGGCTGTCAATGGGATGGGTTGGTCTTAATGTCCTGATGACCTGATCCAAAAGAAACTGGGCTTGGGCTCAGCTTGTAGGGTTGCAAGCTTGGCTCGGGCTTGGGAATTGAGGCTCGATCAATTTCTGGGATGAACCTGAGCTATAAAAATGGTAAAAATTTAATGGTCATATTTTAAGCCTAGGCTAGCCTAAAAGCATAAACCGGGCTAGGCCGGATTGTGTTCGAGCATGAGGTCAAAACCTCGAGCTTGCCTCAGGTGTAGGCTCGCCTCGCCTAACCCGGCCTAGGCCGGATTGTGTTCGAGCATGAGGTCAAAACCTCGAGCTTGCTTCAGGTGTAGGCTCGCCTCGCCTAACCCGGCCCATCACACCCCTAATGAGATCTCAAGAAGGTTCTAAAATCACAAAATTGATAATTTCTACTTTGAGCATAATTTTTCAAATTCACATTTCCCCCTTCATATCTTCAATTCTTTCCATTTGTGATCTGTCCCTCATAACAGGCGAGTACCTCCTAAAATCTCAAGTTTTAAAATTAAAAATTTTGAATTCATAAATAAGATAGAATAATGATTTTTAAGTTTAAAACCACCAAATGCATCCCTAAATCAAGGGTTTGTCTGATAGCAGACAAGCAAAATTCTGCATGATACTTCTATTTCATAAAGCATATTATGTTTATTTATGCACCCAAATAAAACTTGGTTGTCTTTCATATTTCTTAGGATTGAAACCATATCTGGACCTGTATGTAATTGCTTAAATTGACAGGGAATGAAACACTGAGTGGGTTGGCTGTGGAAGCAGCAAAGGGGGCTCTTCAAATGGCTCAAGTAGAGCCCGATGATGTCGACCTTGTAATTATGTGCACATCTACTCCAGATGACCTTTTTGGATGTGGTGCTCGGGTATGCTATCAAGAGGATGATGTTAAATGATATTCTCAAACTTGGGTCGTCTTTCGTTAGATGAAGAAATAGTATCCATCCATAGTTCATTTCCTTTTTCATGCTTAAGTTAGTTAATTTAAATGGAATATTTTAGTGAGCCAGCTTTCAAGTCCAAAGGCAAGAGATTGCTTGCATCTTGCAACTTTAAATATTACTATTTTTCATCTGCTGTTTTACCCTCAGTTTGGTATGGAGGATGGATTGAAGGAAGGATAGGTAGAAGAGGAAGGATAGATGAGGAAAATGATGGATAGATCTTCTATCCATCCTCCCATATATTTGGTGTAACATGGAAGGATGTATAGGAATGATTCCGTCCTTAGGTTGGTATAGAAATAATGAAAGGAAGGATGGAAGAGATTTATATGATATTTATACTAAACTATCCTTTGATAAAATATTATTATTATCAAATTATAATACTTACCTATACTAAAGAAGTAGCAATATATAAACATATAATCTTTATAATTTATAATTTACAAAAAAAATTATATAAATATTTAATTTTAATTTAATTTGATTTAATAAATATTTTTTTATAAATTAGTTATATATGAATAAATTTATTTATATATTAATTATATAAATAAATGATCAATTTAATAATTTAATTTAAATAGTTAATTAATTTTGGACAAATAATTAACTAAAAATAGTAAATATAAATAGAAAAATAGAAGATAATTCTAATTATTTATTTATAATTATGAAAATTATGTACTAAAATTAAAATAATTGGTAATAAAATTTAATAGTATAGGATTATAGTATAAATAAAATAAAAATATATATAAACAAAATGAACGAAAGAGTGAAGAAATGTTATAGTTTTTCAAAAAAAAAAAAAAGATAATATTGTCAACATAGAAACCTATCTGTCGCTTCATCCATCCATCTTTGCATCATCTCAATTTGGGAGGATACAAATTAGTGGCCAAGGTGGATGGGCAATCCCTCCTTTTCATCCATTCTCTCTAAAATCTTTTGAACCAAACAGTGGATGAGGGCTATCCATCTTTCGAACCCTATCAATCCTCCCTCTCATGACCCCAACCAAACACAAGGTTATGTTGGTGTTTAACTTGCATTTTTTTTGTCAACTTCCTTTTGCAAGTTCTGTGCATGAGCAGTTAACATTGTTTTCTGGAATACTTATTACTGGCTGCAGCCTCCTGTTAGTAAGGGGTGACAAAATCTGAATTTTGATTTGCCGTTTTTTTTCTTTCAATTGATAAAAACATTGATATCTTTCTGGACCAACTTATCAAGTGATGCCATTTATAGCCTCAAAGCTGCAGAGGTATACCCAGGTAACTGATTAGAAAAACAAAAAAGGCTATTAATATTGAAGTGATTTTTTTTATCTGAAAGGACTAGGACATTGCAGTGGCTGAGATGAAGGCTTATGAGAATATCATAATCTTTTAAAGTTTTTCACTTAGTTGTGAATTTTATTGCATGCATTTGGTTCATTTGTTGAGTTTATTGGTTAGAGAGATAGTAGTGCGTTTTTTTGCTTTCCATCTTCATCCCTTATGTTAAAGAATTTACTGTATCAAATGCAATGCTTTTGTTGTCTAAGCCGTATCATTTTTCTGTTTGAGTTATGGATCTTTCTATTGGATTTTCATTTTGTCTTGACAGATCTATTATTTAAACATCCTTCTTGGTAAACATTAATTCAGGTACAGAGAGACTTAGGATGCAAAAATGCTTGGGCTTTTGATGCTACAGCAGCTTGCAGTGGGTTTGTTGTGGGCCTGGTCACAGCAACTCGTTTTATTAAAGGTAATCTAATTATTTATACAAGGTTAAATGCAATTCTTGCATAGCTGCATAGTCTATAAAATTAACCATGCTGCATCAACTACAGGTGGTGGGTTCCAAAATGTCCTAGTAATTGGTGCAGATGCTCTCTCACGATATGTAGACTGGACAGATAGAGGCACGTGCATACTTTTTGGTGATGCTGCTGGTGCTGTGCTAGTCCAAGTAACTTAATTTCTGTTTTCCTCTCAAGCTTATGGTGGTCTTTTAAGTAAATACCTCAGCCATCTTATACCAAAATCCATAGCAGGACTTTCTGCCCAAGACAATGACATTAAATGATTCTGTTTCATTATTCTATGGCGGCTGAATTTTGGAATCAACGTCATCATGGATATGCTTTTCATGCTATTTATATTTGCTGACATGTCTTAATGAAGATATGAACAACTAACTGTTTGGAAAGGTTGTTAATGATAGAAAAGTGAAACAAAGAAAAGAAGATTAAAAGTTATCTGAACCCTCCTTTTGCTTCCATCCCTTTAAAATGTTGTATTTTGGCAGTTCAGTTTTTAGGAAATTTGGGAGTGTTATATGACATGACCTACGTTAACCTTTGTAGAAACTTGGTGTACAGGCACAGAGTTTTGGAGTTTCTAATTGAAGTACACTCCATTCTTAATGTTGATATCAAATTTTTGCCTCTTTGAATTGCCAGATTATATGATTAAAGTTTTTGAACTCCTTAAGTGAATACTTATGTTTTCTTTTCTTTCTTATAATGACATTCAAATAGGTGTTTTCAGTAAAATAGCATGAAGTGGTTAACTTAGTAATGGGTTTTCTTCTGTGTTGCTTGGAAGTAAAGCCAATGGCATGGGGAATGCCGGCACACAATGGGCATGGGCACAGGCATAGTTGCACACACTCTTGAGGATGGGCACCATTTTTTTTTTAAAAAAAAAAAAATATTTGAGGCTCTGGACTTTTTGGTAATCCAGTAAGAATTGTTACATGCAGTATAACAGTATTTTAATCTTCCACAAAGTACCATACAATCAAAAATGTGTGTTTATATATGTGTTGAATACTGTGCAGTGTGTCCATTAAGCTAAGATGACATCCTAACAATATATTAACATTAAGTTAATGACAGCCCTTGCTGGAAGATTTTGAGTGGAGCTCATTCCTCACATGTATGTGCTTCTCTAATTGGACACATTCTGAAAAGATCCTGCAATCCCAAAGCTGCTATTTTTTGATTTATCTAAATTTTCATAAAGAATGTCATTTTGACAAAAAAACAACTGAATAACAAGGTAACAGGAGAACTTAGTTTTTGTCTGTAATTAAGATCAACTGTTTGGATAACAGGATTCACCTATATGGGCTTTGGTTCCTGTGTTGGGTGCAGGAGTGTATCTAATCATCAGATCCTTCCGATGTATAAGCAGTTGTGCTTTCGGATCTGTGTTCAATTGCCATAGCAATTTCCATATTTAAGTTCCTGTGTGTGTACTTTAGGCTAAATTGAAGGGTCCAGGTAACATAGGGATTCACTTGCAATTAATCAACAAACTAGTTGGATAGATTTTAGTATATAACTGAGAGATCTGATTCTGAATTGGTGATTTTATAACAGTGGTACATAACAACATGCTTTCTTAACATCCTACTAGAAACAGTTGTCTTTCAAATGTTATAATGCTCTTTGATATGTTTATCATCTTTGGTGCATGCACAGGCTACATAATTGAATTGCTGGCATTATTTTTAGTGTTATTTGCTGTAAAATGTAAAGAATGTCTTTTTGAAATGTTTGTTTGCTTTTTTCAAATTTTGCAGGCCTGCGGTGGTGAGGAAGATGGCTTGCTTGGCTTTGACTTCCACAGTGATGGTCATGGCCAAAAGTATAGATCTGCTATTCAAGTTTTCATGGAAAATGTTCATTCCTGTTCTACATTTTTTTCCCGTTACTTTCAGATCACTCATAACCATTGTGGTTTCATTGTAGGCACCTAAATGCAATAGTTAAGGATGAGGAAACTGAGCTCATCTCAAACAATAATGGTGCACCTCTTTTCCCCCCAAAGAGATCATCATTTTCTTGCATCCAAATGAATGGCAAGGAGGTGTTCCGCTTTGCAGTGCGGTGTGTGCCACAGTCTATTGAAGCTGCACTTCTAGAAGCTGGCCTCACAAGTTCCAGCATTGACTGGCTGCTGCTTCATCAGGTAACCAGCTCCTGCTAGTGCCAAATTCTTATTGTTCCATGATTATATTCATTCGGAACCAAAGTGACAGCAACAATCAACATTGCAGGCAAACCAGCGGATCATAGACGCTGTGGCCACACGGTTGCAGATGCCCTCCAACAAGGTCATCTCGAATTTGGCTAACTATGGGAATACAAGCGCTGCATCCATTCCTCTGGCATTAGATGGGGCTGTTCGGAGTGGAAAGGTGCAGGCCGGCAATACCATAGCTGCTGCAGGTTTTGGAGCTGGAATTACATGGGGCTCTGCAATATTAAGGTGGAAATGAAACTCTCACCCCAACATTGATGGAGGGAAAAGTTGAAAAGAGTTATAAGGGAGCATGCATCATTAAGTTATAGCCCAGCTTGGCTTTCCCTCGTGAGATCAGGGTGAAAGGAGAGTTTTGCTATTTTCTAGGCCATGCTTTTGGTATCATTTTTCCAAGTTTCCTCTTATTTAGTTTCAAGTGGAACTATGAGCAGCCGAATATTTATTTATTTTTCCGTAGGTCATAATGGATGCTGAACCATTTGTGTAATGGAATGGCGGCCAAGTGCCTCTGCTGCTGTAAAACAATGCTGCCTGTAACTTCGATCTTTGATCTTCTGGCATACATGATACATTGCGATACAATCAGTTTTTTCTTTTTGTTATTATTTTTTAAATTTTAAATGCGAGCTTTTGGTGAGCCACTTTTTGATCTATGAAAGGAGATTGAGCTGAATTGATTTTCCTCACCGGATGGCATGGATGTTTAATCTTTTGCGTGAATCAAGCCCTAATAATATACAATTGAACTTGTTGGATATCTAATCTTGGATCCGTCAACTATGTTTCTGTAATTTTTGTCATGAGATTTTCCAATATCTCATTCTCTCGATCACCTATCTATCAGTGAATTGTACTCTTTTTGACATCAGGAGTGTTAAGAATTGGTTTTAGCAAACCATCAGGGGTGTGTTCAAGATTTTTCATATTAGCAGAGAAATAGAGTGACACTTGTGCTAAGAAACATGAGCTGTTGCCTATAATTTAGGAAGCGGAAGTTCTTATTTAGGGTTGGCAGAGCCAGGTTGGGTAGGCCCTCGGGTGGATTTGATAATATTAATCCTCAATACAGACCGCTTATAATTGAGTTTGGAAGGATAAACCCATGACCAGTTCATGTATTTATATAATCCATATCTAACCTACTAATCTATACATAAAAGCAATCCGGGATGAAGAAGAGGCGAACTAGGGTTGCCATCCAAAAACAACTGAAAGAGAAGAAAACATGATAAATCGTGAAAATAATGCAAATTTCACTTTTGTCTCCTTTTTTTTAACTTTTCTCCACAATTATTGATGTATAATTTTTCTAATAGCCTAGAGTCTTATCTTATTATACTTGGTCATGAGAAGAGAGAATAACTTAAAAATTAAATATTTAAACATTTACAAAAATAAAAATATTTTAAATTATATATTTAAATACTCATGAATTAGGATTCCTTCTTTTTAAAATATTAGGCATGGTTTCAATTTTTGCTTCTCCCTCTCTAGTTTGGTTTTTCCTCTTTTTTTCCTTAATTTTATCTACCTTTTACTCTTATTGTATTGTATTTTTTTCACCAATTACAACTATTTTAGAGATTTAGAATTATAGCTCAAAGGTTTATTCAACATGACAATCCGTTTGTTTGAATGGCAAAACCTCAACCATGCAATTTTAGTAAGGTTCATGTTGGATAATCTAAATTTAACATGATATAAATTTCCTAATACAACCCATTTATTTTAGATAGATTTTTCGAGTAGGTCAAATAACCATCCCTATCCTTAATAATTTGAACTCATAATTGCATGTTGGCGTACTAATCTATTTATATATATTAAAATGGAGGCTTCCGTTTGACAAAAAGCCCATCTACACCAAGGTCAAGCAACTACTCTTCAACCTTCTGGCCTCCTGCATCCCATATCATTCCGACTTTTCACACCGCCCTCTTCACCGAATCATGGGTCTAGATCTCCGATGAGTTCATGCAGATTCACGCCATCTACTCTATCCTATCCTATCCTAACAAGTGTGCCGACCATGACTGCAAGCTCCTCCTCATCGACTACCACCATAGAACCGTCCACCACTTGCCACAACCGATATTCTTTTTCTGTACCTTCCAATCTTTTTCGCACTCCCCCTTCTTTCTCAGGCTACGGAGAATTTTTGAATAGAAGAGATTGTACAACCATTTGCATCATTGTTCCCCATATTTACCACCATATTGGCAAAGATCTAAGCCACATTCAGATGGATTCATACCCACTAGGTTTTTGCCATAAGGTAATTATTTGTGAAAATGCGTAAGAAGGCTATCCCCATGCATAGCTATAATAATCTTATTTGAATAGAAGATCAAAGCTTCTAATTTATTTTTTATTTTTATTTAGGAGTAAGTAACTAATAAAAGATATTAAATAGTATCTACGAGGGCCATGCATCTTGACTCATAGATTATGTTACTGTATAAAAACTTATATTATATGTGTTTGAAATCTTCTATTGCTGCATGTTGTTATTTATATTTGACCAATTTATGTGAATATGCGAATGGATTATTATGGCAAAAAGTCAAGTTGGTGAAATTATGATCGGTTTTATGGGTATATTTCAAGAGCAAGATATATAATTTGAATACGAAAATGATGTATATGATTTTTACAAACATTATGCGGCCTGCGATTCCACGTATCAAGAAACTGGCATTGCACCATCATTCTAAAAGTAAAATCCATATCACTGCGACATGGCACCGTTTTTTAGTGAATTCATCATCCGCGTTCATACGATGTTGCGGTTTCACCGGTCATAGCTCAGGACATGCATATGGCAGGGGTCGAAGGGTGTGTTTGGAGGGGTCTTACTGACTGACATTTCTCAGATATCAGATACCTTCATGCAATCCTTTTTCATTATTCGTTTTTCACTCCTTCACGGGGTGGAGTTCAAAGAGTTCATTTAGTAGATGGTATTCTTTATAAGGCATTGCTTTTGGAGTTTTTTACAATAGATGGAGTAGAAACCATCTAAACCAACATTTTTGATTCGTTTTTTTATCTGATGGTCTTATACCGTAATGTTTTTAGCATGATCATTATAAGAAATTGGAGTTGATCAATGACTCCTGCGGTCTTCTTTTCCTGATTTTGCTTGCTTTTAACTTTCATCGTTACTTGCTTATCTGACTAAACAATATCGAATATTTCAGGCATTGCTTTTTTATTTTTCCCCACCTTCAGATGCAAGTATTTTGTTGTGTGCTTAATTTTTGTTGACATGGCTGAGTTTTCTTTCTTTTTATCCCATTGTATCAAAGCACCAAAAATGTGTATATTGTTATCTCACTTCTTTCTTCGTTCTTGATTAAAAAATGGTAGACATTTCTTTTTTAAAATTTGATCCACAGAGGGTTATCCCTTTTCACCCACATCGTCGTCGGTGTTTTTGTATTGAAAAAATCATCTATTTAACTTTCTATTTAGAGGTTGAGGCATCGTCATGGTACACCTTTTGATATATGTTGTAGGAATGGGTTCATTGTTAGATTACATTTTTTCCCCCCCTCGGCCTTCTTTCTTGCATCAGTAATGTACGCATCTCTTGATGTGTCCCTTTTTTGGCACAACAAGTGAAATTGTTGGTGCCACTGTCGAGTTCGTGCGTAAGATGTTCGATGAAATGTCTAGGAAAGGATTGGTTTCTTGGAATGCAATGATTGCAATCAATGTAAACAACTCCATGCGGTGGAAGCAGTGTTCTTCCCTCTTGTGCGGACATGTCGGCTCTCTCGGTGAGAATTCGGATTCATCAGTCCATCAAAAGGAAAAGAATATGCCCAAATCTAGTGCTTGAGAATTCACTGATGGACATGTATGCTAACTGTGGATGCCCGAAGACTTGGAGGTTTTTGATGGTATGAAAGGTAGGGACATTGTATCCTGGACTTCAACCATTGTAGCATGTGGTATGCATGGAAATGGCCGAGAATCCATCAGCCTCTTTGGATAGATGATCGAGAGGGTCTTTTCTTTGGCTACAAAATTTTCAATTTATGGGGCAATGTGGGGCTACCTGACGAGGATCACTGGCATACAGATAAGCTGGAGGATGAGGTCAACGACTTTGCATATGGATTACTGCTAATCATGTAGGGCGAGTCTTCATAGCAGAGTCAAAGCCCAGGCCGTGTATGTGCAAGTTGACGCCAATATACTCTATTTCCTCCAAGAGTCTCTTGAGCTCCACTATGGCAGCGGAGAGCGAGCTCTGAAGGCAAAGAGCTGTAAAAGGCTCAAAAAAAAATTTTAAATTAAAAAAATAACTTATAAAAACTTATAATCACATAAAATATTTTTTATTATTTTTTATTATTTTTAATATATATATATATATATAGAATAGATACTAATAAATTGATAAAATAAAATATTTTTTTTAAAAATCACATCCCATGGATGCCATGAGATTATAAGCAAGTTAAAATTAATATTGGAGACATGCAATATTTTTTTTAAAAATCACATCCCATGGATGGCATGAGATTATAAGTAAGTTAAAATTAATATTGGAGACATGCAATATGCTAGGGTCATTTTGTCCCTATCTCTTTAAAGATTTTTTCTCGAAGGTTAGTGTAACCTTGTGAATGACCCACTTTGTTACTTCTTTTTTTTGGAATAGATAAGTAGTTTCAAATAGCTGGATTGAAATAGTGAAGTCAGACGGTTAACATAAAATCGATCCAAAAAGTATTTTCTCCTTGTCATTATCAAAGATGTAAAAAAGCTGATTAAGTTATTTTTAAAAAAAGTGTTCTCAAAGAACAGAAAATGTGCTTCCATTGCCGGGATTTGAACCCGGGTCGCCTGGGTGAAAGCCAGGTATCCTAACCGGACTAGACGACAATGGATTGATGTCTGGTTTTGATATTAAATTTACTAGTCTATCCAGTTCTCGAAATATTTCCACCTGTTCATCCGTGCGTGGCTGTGGGATTCTTCGTCCTTGAGCCGAAAGGGTTGCGCAATGTTGAATCACTGTTCTCTCAAATTTTTCTTGACTCGAAAGCTCTGGATTTTAGAGTCCATTCGAACTCATAATGCTTTGATGGCTTACTTCGATTCAACACATTTGTTGTTATCTAGTTACCATCTGATGTATGATGTTATTTCCCATCGTAATAGCTAATAATGATCATTATCTTCATTACAGCACTAATAACCACTAATAGTTAGACAGGGTCGTTGCATTGAGATGACGGATTCAAACCTTTTTACAAAGGTGTCCACAAAATGCTGCGACAACCAAAAAAACCAAAGATCAAATTCACCCGTCCCGCATCTAAAAATAAATATAAATGCTTGTGGGTCCTTATCACACCAGACTCCAAATTATCCAAGGTCATTTCTAACTAATACAAGGCCCCTTGGTCAAGTTGAGCCACATAGAGATGAATACAAAGATGTCTCAGTTTCATAATGTTTCGACCATCAAGGTCAAAAAGTTCATGCGATGATGAGTCCGGTGTACCATCTATCGGCTTCAACTCGGCATGTTTATAACTTCTTAGGTCTGGCTAACCAAATACATGTGATTGCTCCTTCCCCTTATACATCATTAGCATTCCATCCAAAACCGATGGCTCAGGCCATAAGAATGCATTTGGCATGCCATGCATGGTTCACCATTCAGAGGCAGTGGTAGGTCTGGCATGCATGGCGTATGATCTCTGTGGCCTCCTTTCTTCCATTTTCATCTTCATGGAAGAAGGGAGACGATTCAACTGTAGGAATGGTGGTGCTGGGCTGAGTCTCCATTCCACTACCCTTGCCAATAAAAGAAGATGCTTATAGTTCTATGGCTGGATTCAAAAAGCATACGAACAAAACAAGTTGTATAACAATTTCACGGGAACTGCTGAAAGCTGAAACCTCTGCATGACAGCTCCTGAATTATTCTTAGACGTATAAACAAGACTAGTTTTCACCAGAAAAACAAAAATGTCGGATAAATCTACGCTCCGCTTTGGTGCATGCACAGGCTCTGGCATTATTATTTTTAGTGTTATTTGCTGTAAAATGTAAAGAATGTCTTTTTGAAATGTTTGTTTGCTTTTTTCAAATTTTGCAGGCCTAGACCCCTACACCAGCCTCAAACAACAATCCATGCAGACATTCATGACTAATAATTTTTATCCAAAAATTAATAAATAAAATCTTGAATATAAAAAGGATCATGAAGTCACCAAGGAGGAGAATAGCACTCCACTCCCTGGCCTATATTTTTTTTTTCTTCACTATTCTGAAACTTCAATTATGCATTAAAATATCATCTACCTAAAAACCCGACAAGTATGAACTTCCTTACAGATTTTCTTTAACATCCATCTCCGACCATATAAGATACCCTCCATTCTAGTTTATAAACCTCACCATTTTACTTTTCAAATATACAATCTGAACAAAAAATATAATTTTTTTTTATATAAATTAAATTTTTTTTTTAACTCACAACCAATATAAAACTAACTAACAATTCATGATCAATATAAAACTAATATAATGCCTTCCAACACCACAACAATTCCGATACATATAACCACCTACTTTCAATATATTAATACATATTATTGATTGGTAATACACCATTGATATGGGTACCAAATCTCTAATATTTAATTTGAATTTTCTCTATTAAAAATTATGTGAGCGTACATATGAATTAAAATTTGACAAATCCACACGCACGTCCTGATTTTAGGTCGCATATATATATATATACATACATATATATAACTCCCATCCCCCAAGTACATATATATAACTCCCATCCCCCAAGCCAAGCTGGCACAAAAGCAGACAGGGACGCCGATTTTGCTCAGTTTTCTATACACCCTGGATCAAAAGATTACCTCCACGGAAAAGAAGAGGTTCGCTACCTTGCAAAACCAGCCTCTCGAACGAGGTTACAAGCTTTTTCAATACCCTTCTGTTGCCGGTGGTAAAACGTGCAAAGAGTTTCTGGCACACGACCAATGTGTGGTCCTGGCCAACACAGTCCCCAAAAAAAAAAAAAAAAAAAAAAAAAAAAAAAACAATGGGCACTACTCAAGTGGTGCTGCTAGATCCAAACGTCGAAACTGACTGGACCCTATAACATGGATGAAAAGAAAACAAATAAACTTCTGGCTTCAGAAAAGCCACCAGCTATAACTAAGGCTCATGAAAGTCGAAGTACAAAAATTGACAACCACAAAGCTTAAAGCATGATTAAAAATCAGCCTCCTTTTGAGTCAAGAGCCTTTCGATGGTTACAAGCTCTGCCTTGCACTTGCCTCAGCCAAGTGGTGGAAACCAAAATGAAAGAAGCTATAAGAGATTAACTGTCATCCTCATCCTCCTCTTCTTCATCATCTTGGTCCCCATCCTCATCATCTTCAGATCCCTTCTGACAAAAAAATAGCATAATTGGTCATGCATGATTTATTAGCATGTGCAAATAAGACAATATTGCATGATACACAGCAATGGCACACGCTCAAGCCACTATGTACAAAAACAAAGGCGGCAAAGGTTAAGTCTATATCCCCAAAGTTGCCCCTCCCCAGATCCGGATTGCCGGGACCATAATTGGATAATGGCCTTTTTTTTCCTTTAATAGTGCACAAAGCACATATACATGCTGGTAATATGAGTCCTGATGAAGGAATAGGAAATAAAAATGGAGAATAACAGGCTTTGAGTGATCTCAAAACATCATAGGCTGCTCTGCATCAAACACTAGTCATGAGGACAACATACAAAAGAATGCAAATTTCACTCTCAACGAAATGGCTCCTAATAATTGTAATGTCTACAATTTTATGTAACTAACCTTTTTCATTTATTGTATGCTTATGTTTAAAAAATTTGATTGCCACACCAACACAAACAGTACACAACAACACTTGATCTGCAGGTAATCATATTCAAAGTAAAACATGAGAAAATTTACCAGTTGCAAGCAAAACAAGTCCATGATCTAATATGAGCTATACTTGTCTACAAATAACCTCATGACGGTCGCTCTCTAATTTACTTGATAGTTATTTGTTAGGTCTCCATGATACCTTATTGAACATCATGATTGCACGGTATTAAAGACTTAGGAACAAAGGAACGGAACATGAGAATATTCTGAAAGCAAAACACCAGAGATTTCAAATATATCAAATAAAGACTGCTGAGAAGTCTCAAAGTGGATAGAATTATTAAAAATCACGGGAGCAAATTCTTTGGGTTGCCTATTCTGTAATTTAGTCAAATTTATCAAGAAACTCAATTCAAGTCACTGCCGGTTTCTGTAAAGAAAAAAAAAGTGCAAAAACATCGAAATGAATTAACAAATAAATAAAATTAACATGTCTAAGAATAAGATTGCATCAGTTGCATAAATTATTATATTAATATGCAGGAGCAATTATATGGAGGAGTAAATATTATTTCTCTCAAAGTGAAAAATAATTTGAAAACATGAGATAACATATGATCATACTATATAACAGTCAACACACCAAGTACAGACCCTAAACTTCTGTACAATTTTGGACAAGACTAGTTATAACTAGGACAAAGAGCGGCCTTGGCACAACAATAAGGTTGCTCCATTGTAACATGGAAACAGCCTTTCCGCACATGAGTAAGGCTGCATACATGTGACCGTCCTCAAACCCTACAATGGCGGAAACCTCATACACCAAGACACCTTTTTTTCCTAGTTATAGCTAGACCAGAGCAGTATTATCATGCATCCTTTTGGGCTGAATTTTTGTATTGAATTTTAGAATGAACACAAAATCTGAGCTGATACTAAGCAAAAGACAGAGCACAGAACAAATAAAATGGAACCAAAAAATAAATGTGCAGAAGTTTGAGAAATCAAGAATCCTACCCATACTTGCATAGCCACGTGCAACTAACAAGTAACAACTGTTTGTTAGCTTACATTCCCAGTGCAATGCATATTAATTTAAACTAGTCCATTTGAAATATAATTCATTATCAGACCTTAGGCACAAAGAGTTCTTTTAGTTTTAAAATACAACATATACAATAATTATTTTCTGGTAAAAAATACAATAATTACACATACAGCAGGAAAACAGAAATTCAAAACAATAATTTTTTTATATCAAAACACTAAATTTTTTATATCAATCTCTTTAAAGAAATCTTAATTTTAAGTCACCATAACAAAAAGATTAGTAAAATAATGACAATTTCAAGAATGAGGGCATAAAGCTTCAGCAGACAAGAATACACGCATATACTTGAGTAGAAAAACCTGTAGTGGAAAATTAGCACTATTATTTATAGGTTCCTTTTTAATTATATGATTTATGTAGATATGAGTCTCAAACACAGTGTTTGTTTTAGATGCCGGCACAATATTAAGCTAAAAATGAATAGTTTCTATACATATTGATACTAAAAAAATAGCAGCACAACTAATGAGGATTACAGATACAGTGCATAAAATCATAGAAAAGCAAATAGTTTGACTACAAAGAACTTGGGAGAACTAAAAATCGACAAGCAATGGGATGCCAAGATTCTTTAATGGGGACTCCTTTGCGTCAACAGCAGCAGCAACATCAGAAACTGGCTAGCTTTGTTTAAAACTCAAACAAGTGAGGCATTTACCTCTTCATCATCTTCATCTCCATCAAAATCCTCCTCGTCAGCCTCCTGCATCATCAGATTATCAAAAAGTGCAGAAGAGTCTTAGGTGAACTCAGAACTAATGATCAATGAGAAGAAATATTAATATTTGACAAAAAAAAAAGGAGTAATGGACAGAAGGGAGAACACTTGCATTATTAAAATATTTCAAAGGATTGGGCCATAAATCTTCCTTGATTATCTCTGCCACCTGCATCAGTTTGTTGTAGAGAAAACATAAGCAGACAGAAAATGTATGGGAAAAGAAGCTCGAGGTTTGAACTAATTCAAAAACTGAACAGGAATCTGCAAAGACAGCAGACTTCATAAAATAGGAAGATTAAAAAAACCAAGACAAACATCAAGAACAAGATGCCATATAAATTTCATTAATATCAGAAGCGTAAAAAGAAAATTGATTTGAAAGATTTGGAATAGTCCAAGCTCCAAATAATCAATCTTTCCAATGTAACTATGAATTATTACCTCATCTGTTACTCCATCTGAGAAATTTTTCAGTTCAGTTTCACCAAACCAACTAAAGAAACTACATCAAAAAATAAAAACAAAGAATGAGAAAACAAGTCAGATATCCAAGTATCATGCAACATATAATGATACAAAACCATATTCAACAAAGATTACTGTTAGGCTTGGGTTCAGAATCTTTCTATAAACAGACCATGAACGTAGTAGAGATGAGAATAATGGAATACAAGTGTGGTAATACTTGGAGAAACAAGGAGTGGAATGTTTACGCTAGAAGAGGTGCAGAACTTGCACTAAGGATGAAAAGAAGTGCAATTCACAGAAAAAAAAAGGGGGCATGTTCAGGACCAGAGGAGGCCTTGGCAAATGAGCTGCCTCGTTTCTGAGAGGAGCTAATAGAGGAGCTAATTAAAGGAGGGGAATCCATATTATGGAATACTTGGAAAGAATATTTATATGACACACATAAATAAGAACGGTCAAAATATTGAAAGAAATGACAACACAACTACCATGAATTATGATAGTTTGTTCAACATGACAAAACCAGTTAAATGTTCAGCTATTGCAAGGCACTAAAGCCAACCTTTCCTCAGTAAGGGGTCGCTTGCTTCCCTTCTTCTCATGACCATTACCATTGGCAATATCCTACAGATATTACAAAAATAAATAAATACCTAACTCAGAAAATTATCAATGAATATTGTAGAAGATATTACGCTTACCATTCCCTCCTTCCACTTGATGGTTGTACCGGTTATATTAGTAGTTCCTTCCTCAGTGAAGGAATATGTCTTCACAAGCTTTGTGTCCTCAAAATATGGGTTAGGAGAGAAGTTCTATATATCACAAACACCAAATCAATTAATTAAAAATAATAAATAACATCAAGATTAAGATTTTAAATCCCGTGGGATGAAGGTGTCCTGATATCTCCATGGAACAAGATGTCCGTTGTTCAGTCCCATCCCAATAACCGTTTCGGTCATGCATTCTATAGAGATCCTCCATCTCTCTCCCCTTCTTTTTCTTCTTTTTCTTCTTTTTTTTTAAATTTTCTACTTTTTTTTCTTTTCTTCTACCTTCCTTTCTTGCCTTTTTTTTCTTTCCTTTTGTAATCCCTTCCTTTCTTTCTTTCTTTTGTTCTTTTTTTCTTCTTTCCTTTTGTAATCCCTTCCTTTCTTTTTCTTCTCTCTTCCTTTCTTTCTTTTGCTTTTCTTCTTCTTTCCTTTTAGTTTTCCCTTTTTTCATCTTCCTTTCTTTCTTTCCTCTTTCTTCTTCTTTCCTTGCATAGATGGGTTTTGGAGTTCGATCCCGTTTTCTCATAGGAACAGGATGGGATGACTAGGACCCAGCCTCCCCTAGGGCTGAACAAATAACCGAAACCCGAAGAAATCCACCCAATCTGACCCAATAAACATTGATTTCGGTCGATTGAAAAACATAAACTGGGTGGAATCGGGTTGAAATTTGTAAAAAAATCGATTAATTACGATCGCGTCGATTCTTACACTCTTAACACATAACCTATCCGAAATTGACAGAATCCATCCAAATCCAACACAACCCACCTTAACCCGTAAATAAGCTTAAGTGGGCTAACATTGAACTTAAAATCAACATTTGATCAATATTAAAGTCCAAACCAACACAACCACCCGAACCTGCTACAAACCACTCACTTCAATTTCAAATGGTTTATACATGGTAAATAGTCGACAGCGGGTTGAATTTTCTTCAATCCGATTAGACTCGATCGGATGAAATTTTTCTCTTAATCCGACCGAACCCGACCCGTGCTCAGCCCTACCCTACCCCCCAAAAAAATAATAATAATAATAATAATAATCCCGCCAGGACGTAAAACCTTGATCAAGATACTTATTTCATAACAAAAAAATGATTTTTTTTAGTAAAAAATGCAACAACTCACAAATACAATGGAGTAGCCTGACTTCACATCCTTACAATCTTCAACATCTAATGAAACCAAGTACTTGAAAATCTGCATCAAAGGAAATTTATTAGCACAAGCACCTGTAAATCTATCAAGGGCCCCAAATAATATCAGATCTTATAGATCCACAAGAACCTAGCATAGGTCATAGAATGATATCTCAAGGTGATATAATTAAGATATTTATTCTGGATGCAGTAACAACTTCAACCACATCTAGTTTGATCATAGCATGTCATGATAATAACAGCATACATACCTTTTGGTCTTCCTCGGTAAGAAGATCGCTAAGAGCAGGATGACTCAAGAACTAAAAGAGTTGAGCATTTCACACAAAAATACAAGAAAGAAAGAAACAAATATTAGATGAGGGTGTTCCATGATAGAGGTTGTAGCTTAATTATAAAGCTGTTAACAAGAGATAGATTACAAACCGCAGTTAACCAAAAGTCTGGAATGGATTGGATGATCTCATTCCGTCTAATGTAGACAGGTCTGCGAACCTCATTATATTTTTGTTCCACCTCCAAAACTTTATCACTTGCTTCCTCATTAATCTACAAACATAAATGAGATTAGCATACCGCAGATATGGGCATGAGGCATACAGCTTTAGGCAGTAAAACTTGCCATACACTTAAACAAGTGAACCAAATCCATTGAGGTTCAATGAGAATAGCAACACACTCAAGCAACAAAACCAATGAACAATTCAACCTTTTATGCAGCTAACACTTCTTCCTTACCACAACCAAGAACATTGTAAATCTATGTTCGGTGAATGTATATCCAATAAAATAAACAGTTGAAATCTACAAAAATAGATTGGGATGCTTGACTATCAGCACATGCAATTTCATCAAAGTTTATACATGTGCTTGAGCATTTGTAATTCACAAGAAGGATCCTCCACTTGCTACATCAGAGAGCCAATGCTTAAAATTTGGTTTCCTACTTTTTAAAGGATTTCTATGGTGGGGAAACTTACGGCGGCTTTTTTTTTTTTTTTTGGGTACACAACAGTGGCATTGAGGTATTGATTGTTCAACTGCATTGTTAATATACAATTAGAATATTATAATAAAAAAATAAAAAAAAAACTGCTGCATAGGACTTTGAGCTTAAATTATATTTGAAAAACTAGCCTGTGAGAGAGGCATAAACGATGTATGTAGCTGTCATGAAGCAAGATCATGCAATCGTATATGTTTGGGCTTCTAAATTACTTTACTCACATGAGAGGTTGATGAGCATGGATAGAGGGGGATCGCTCAAGATCAAGGTTATCAAAACAGCCATCTAAAAGCTTATGCAACAACTTAAATAGCTATATGGTGCTGAAAAATGAAAGCACCACTTGCCTACATATCACGACCAGCCCGGTCTGCTCAAACATTTGAAGAGCCATTCAGTCCATTATAATTCTTAGATGACCATAAACTTACAATAACCATCACTAAGAGTTCAAACTGCTCAGTTATTTTTATGATTGCTATAAAATCACAATAATCCAAGATGTTGCTTTAATTCAAGACATTGCATAACCTATAATTCTTGCACGTACATACACCTAGGCATCCAGAGAAGCATTGATGAAAGGGGCTCAGATAACATGAAAAAATGCATGTTGATTTGAATTCATATTTAGCTCAAAGAATGCAATAGAGTGTATCAAAGTATCAGAAATACCACATGGTTTGGATTAAGCACAGAAAGAAAGAAACGACAAAGTCCAGGAAGTTTAATTTTAATATTCTTCCCAATAATATGGGATCTTGTCATTACATAATTATTAATGTTGGTCTTAATGTTCTATCTTGAGTAAGACTACTGTGCAGAGCTTGTACTTTAGGTAGCTATTAGGTCAAGGAACTTCTAAAGTCTTTAGGACTTAATTTCTAAAATTTAAGGAGCATTTTAGCAAGGCCTTACAAAACTTCAAATGTTCTATGGACCCCTTAAACATTCCTTTAATTCTGAAAAATAATTGTATGTCCAAAAAATGTTGAAACTCACATCGTATTACTTAGAAACATGTCCAAGATGGGTAAGCTAGGCGGCTAGCCCACCCTCTTTCCTTGAAAGAAAGGGGAAAAGAGGATATCTGTTTAAGCTACTTACTAAGGATTGTTAAGCTACTTACCACAAATTCTTTGCACCTTAAGGACTTTGGGCATGATAGCTTACATCTTAGATCCTTGCACCCCAATATAGCACCTCAACTATGACAATGTCCCTCCATATGCCTAACCTAATAGCCTTCCATCCAACTCATATCTATTCTAATATTCCTACCGCATATCAAATTCCTTCTACACCCTTCTTCATATTCTCCAAAACCAACCAACCACTATTTAAGGCTTGGTGCCCTCCACGTCACCTAAACCTACAAATCTTCAACATTTACACCTTCATCAGTTAGACAAATCCTTTTTTTTAACCCAAAACTCATTCACCCAGCTTGCTGCAAAACTTTCTCAGTTTGGAGTAATCACTACTATGACACTCATGCTTTCCACTGGTCCCAACATTCAACCTAAAATTTCATAAATTTATCAGATCTTGAAATGATGGTCTTGAATTCTAAGGATTGCATATATGCGTTGCCCAATTACCATGCCAGTTCTAACATGACAAGCAACTGCAAAATTGCAACTTATGAAAAAACTGATCCTCAACTAGAACTGGCACAGTGAATCTAGTACTACCATTCAGGAATTTATTTCCATAATTACGGTATCATAAGTTACACTTTCTTCCTGAAACAATTAGTCTTTCCACGTTATTATAAAAAATAATTGTTGAAATTCCTTGTACTGCTATCCAACAAAATAATAAGAATAACGATTTGAATGACCACCAACACTTTCCCATCAACAACAATGCATTGACACGATATCTAGTGGCATTATAAGCTATCTTGCATTCATAAATATATAGACCCTCATCCATTTAAATATCATAAAATTCTTTACCCTGCAAAAATAGAAATTGACATAAAATTCAACAATAGTAGGACCACAGTCCACTTCATCCGAATATAATGCTCTTATTGAAACATATATAAATGTGTTGATTGTTATGCCTCATAAGAATTCATTTGTTTCTAACAATTCTTATATGTTCCTGGGAGGCAACTAATCAATAGGAGAACAGAATAACAAATACAAGGACATACTGACTCCAACCAATATTCACAATTCAACAAGCCACCAAGGCATCTTGATTAAAAAAAGGAGCTTTGACCGAAAAACCTAAAATTCTCGCTAGCTACTGTACTTTCCACAGAAGAATGAGTGCACACTCAGCTAAACATCGTAAAATTCCATCCATTCAAAAAAAAAAAAAAACACAATAACATAACACTTGCAAAACAAAGAAAGAACCAAAAGACACTTTATGACATCCAAATATTAATTTTTTATAGCAGTTAAAACAAATGCATCCACTTGTTGCTGCAGGGACATAAAGCAACATAAAATTCACGAAAAATAGAATCAAAACACTTCAAGACATCCAAATATCAAATTACTATTTCAGGTAAATTAAAGGCGTCAATTTGCTACTCACGACAAGAACCCAATAGTCATTGATCACGTAACAATCAATCAACAGCGGAGAGACCATCCAGAATTCTAAAAAACGATTCTCTTCTATACACATCTGAGAAGTGAACTTTCTTAAAGGAGACGAAATAACAAACACACTGAAGTACAGACTACAGATTAAACCATCATTCAATACGAAAAGAATAAGCAAAAAATATCAAAAATGAAAGGAAGAAAACAAGAAATCCGAAGAAGCGTTACCTTCTCAAGCTCGTCTTGAAGCTCCTGAAGCTTCTCGATAGACAGCACAAGCTCTCCGTCAACGTGATCGGAATCCTGCTCCTCCCCTCGCTCCGCTACCTTCGACTTCTTCCCCTTGTCCGCCACCATATCTTCCCCCTTCGATGCCCGAAACCCTAACACTATCCTAGGGGGAGGGGGGAGAGAGAGAGAGAGACAGAGAACGAGACAGAGGAGTGGAGGCGATAAGGGTTTTGGCCACCGGAGAAGAAAAACCGACGAGGGACTTCGTAACCGTGGACATTTCGCAATTTATACCAACTCGTATGAGTTGAGATCCCGTCACTCGCGGATGCGCGTACCGCGTACCGCTATCTTCCATCATGCTCATCTGGACCGTCCGTAATGAAGGGGTTTGGGGTCTCGTTGACGGTGCTGATCGTAAGGGTGGATGCGGGGACGCGCACCGGGTTGCCCAGCGCCCAGCGCCCAGCGGGAGATATTTAAAACCCTAACCCTAGGAAGCAGAGCAGTGCTGCTGACCGTCTGATGGATGGGACTAATCGTGGGTGCTGCACAATGAACGGTGATGGACGGCGATGATGGATGGACAAAAAAGATGTCATAGCCGTCCAGTCGAGGGGCCCTGATGGATAAACCCGACTACTTGCTGCAACGGTCAGGATCGTCCGATCCAAATGACTTGGAGGAAATGAGTCAAGATCTGCCATCGAAATTATCTTCTTTTGTGGATAAATATCTTCTATTTTTTTATTAATCAATTTATCTATATTTTCATATTTAAAAATATAAAAAATATTTTTTCTTAAATAATATTTATCCATAAAATAAAAAATTTTTTACCCACCTATACTTTTAACCTTATATTATGTTATACTAATATAAGATATTAACATAATATAATACAATATAATATCATAATATAATATAATATAATATTATTAGATATTATAATATATTATTATAATATATTATATTATAAAATAATATAGAATATTATATTATAATATTATAATAAATTTCTATAATATACTATATTATATTATTATAATATATTATGATAATATAATACTATAATAATATGATAATATATTATTATATATAATAATATATATTACGTTATATTAAATATAAGATATTAATATAATATAATGTAATATAATGTAATGTATTGTAATGTAATGTAATGTAATATAATATAATATATCATGATAATAATATAATATAATATATCATAATAATAATATAATATATAGAATATTATATTATAATATTATAATATTTAAAAAATTATTATTATATAATATATTATAATATTATAAGATATTTATGAGAATATAATACTATAATAATAATATAATAATACATTTATTATATATGACTAATATTAATATTATGTTATATTATATTATACTATATTATTATAATATAATATATTATATTATATTATATAATACTATAGTAATATAATATATTAATATAAGATATTATCATAATATTATATACTATAATATAATATAATATAATATTATTATATTATATTATATTATTAGATATTATAATATATTATTCTAATATAATATATTATATAACATGATATAGAATATTATATTAATAATGTTATAATAAATTATTATAATATACTATATTATATTATTATAATATATTATGATATAATATAATACTATAAATAATAATATAATAACATATTATTTATATATGATATATATTATGTTATATTAATAGAATATTACATAACATAATTAAATATATATATCATAATATAATATAATATAATATAATATAATTAAATATATAATATATATTATAATATGATATATTATAAAATGATTATAGATATTATATTATAATATTATAATAAATTTCTATATATACTTATTATATTATCATAATATATATGATAATATAATACTATAATATATATAATAATTATTATATTATATATAATATATATTATGTTATATTAATATAAGATATTAACATAACATAATATAATATAATATAATATCTATATTATATTATATATATATAATAATATATTATATAATACTATAGTAATATAATATATTAATATAAGATATTAACATAATATTATATACTATAATATAATATAATATACTAATATTATATTGTAATATTATAATAAATTATTATAATATATTATGATAATATAATACTATAATAATAATATAATAATATATTATTATATATAATAATATATATTATGTTATATTCATATAAGATATTAACATAATATAATATAATATAATATTTATATAGTAAAGGGTATTATGAAAAATATGGATAGTTCTTAGTAACTTATCCAAAAAATTAGTAATGTAAAAGAACATGGATAACAAATTTTTAAATTATTTTTTCATGCATAAAAAAATATGAATAAATTATTTGTCTATCTAAATGTTACCTAGAAAATACTTATCTAGAAAAATACAGAGTCAAATTATCATCTTTGGTATGAAAAATAGAAGAAAGAGATGGTTAAAAAATTGATAGGTCTCATGCTTATTTTTCAAAGAAAGATGATAAAATAAATACCATGAGGGTTGGTATTTAGTAAATTTTTAAATGATGGTAATTCATATTTGATAAAAATATCCGCAATAAAGCTACATATGTAATCATTGATTTTATTTTAATATTCTTCAAATTTTATTTAATAAAAAATTTTTATAAAAAAATTAAGATGAAGATGGCATTATGCAAAGGGTTATGTGATTATAGTCATCATATAAAAACTAATTGAAGATAATAATACTATTTTAATATTAAAAAATATTTTATATTAAAGGATATATTTATAAATTTTGTTATATTTTCATGTAGAATTACCTCCAATCAAATATAATAATCTTCTTTTAGTGTTATTTTCTAAAGTAATTTTTTTCACCAACTAAATATAATAAAAAAAATTTTCTCCATAATTATTTTTTAAAATAAATAATTTTTATGAATTATTAAATTATCTCATAATTTGATATACCTTAATTAAATGAACATGCTGTCTGTTGATACATTATCTCCTGGGCTAGTCTACATGAGTTTCCTGGACCAAAGCCCAATGATACATTATCTCCTGGGCTTGGCCTAGTTATGATGCGTTAGCATTTGGCACGTCCATGTGAGTAAAAGTATGAATAGTTTATATATATATATATATATATATATATATATATATAAGAATAGATTTTAATAAGATTGATCAAATTTGAGTTACAGATTTGATTTGATCAAAATTAAAATTAAATACCGGAGGTTCTATATGGATGATTCTAATCCAATTTTATTTAGACACCACCCTAGCAGCGTATAATATTACAAGCTTGATTGAGTTAATACATTTATAACTTTTTTTTCTTAAGAAATCAAATCTTACTAGCTAGATGCTTTTCTCCACTTTCTCTTTTGAGTTGGATGTGAATGTTTATGGTGTATTGTAGTCCCATGCTTTTAGTAGTACCATATTAAAAGAATATAATCATAGTTTTATGAAAGGAACAGATTCACTCCATGCTTAGGTTCTTTGTATTAGCATGAGATTCCTAAATAGCATCTAAAGTTGGGTTCAAATTAAAGCACTTGGGCCAATCAAGGGGAGCTTGAGTTTAGAGTGGATTTAGCAACATCAAATGAACTTTACCTTTTTTAAGAATCTCTTCCCGGACAATTCTGATACGAAGGATGGGATTTTAAGTTTATATTTTCTTCGTATGTTGGCAATAAATTATATCAAGTTGAAAGAATTACAAAGTTGTGAAAGATGGCATGGTCACTAAGTTTGAGAACATAGCCAGAGTTTGAATACTAAACAAAAACTATATTTAGGCTATGTTTGCCATGTAGCTGTAGTTGTGTTGAGATGTAGCTGTGAGCTATAGCTATTTTAACCTAAATATTTGATAAAAATTATCTATATCAGTAAGTTATCATATACAAAATGATACAAAAAGATATAACTTTATTTTATTTATTTTTAACACCACTTCAATTATTCAGTTCAATTAAATATAATAGATATAATAAATATATATTAAAAATCATACCCCATGCACATCTCATGCACAAAACATAAATATTATATATATATTACATATAATATATTATATTTTAATATATACTTATATTTATAATATATATTATAATAATATAATATAATATAATATAATATTATTATTATATTATCATATAGTATTATATTATTATATTATTTTAATATATTATAATCATAATAGTATTATATAATATAATATTATATTATAATATTATTATAATATTATATTATATTATATTTATAATATAAATATATATTATATTATATAATATTTATATAATATATTATATTCTAATATATATTATATGATATATTATAATATTATTATAAATATATTCTTATTATATTATTATAATATATTATTATAATAAAAATATAATAATAAATATATATAAATATAATATTATGTTATAATATTATTATAATATAACATAATATTATATTATATTCTAATATATATTTATATTTATAATATATATTATAAAATATTATGATAATATAATATTATATTATAATATATTATAAATATAATATATAATATAATAATATTATTATATATAATATGTTATATTATATTATATAATTATAATATTATGATAATATATAATATATTATAATATATTACATTTTTATAGATAGACTTTAAAAAATAGAGGAGAGAGTAGGAAGCTCAAATATTAAATAAGTAAGTAATTTTAGAAAAAAATAAAAAATAAAATTAAAAATAAAAAATATATAGCTAGCTTTTGATTTTGAACCCTTGGATAAGGGAGCTTTCAATAAAAATTACCTTATGGAGCATAAGTTACCCTCCTTAAATACTAAATAGTTTAAATAAATTAAAGCTACCTCAAAAGCTATCCCAAAAGTTGTATGCCAAATATAGCCTAAGAGATGGATCCTGATTTTAATCTAATAATTATTAGTCACCCAAAAAGCATGGACACATGCATGAAAATATTAGTATCATGGAGTTATGCCACATTGGCCATGATCCTCAGGATTCATCCTCTGTCATTCACTACAGTTGTCCACGACATCGATGACCTCGACATACAACCAAAGACCATCCAACCAGTCTGGATGAAGCAGTCTTATTGACTTCCATCCGACCACCGACTTGGATAATGATTGACCTCCGGGTCGAGATCATGCTGACGAGAGGAATGAAACCATGCAAGCAAATGCCGATACAGGCACGTTCAGGATGGCCTTCAATCCGAACATCGATCGTTGACCCCCATGTCTGTCAATGACCCATGGTGTTCACTACCGACCTCCATCTCCAACGTCCATTCAAATCATGCCATTACTGGAGATGGCTGGCTGTACACTAGTCGAGATCACGTCAACCGTCAAATCCTAGTGGATCAGGTTGAAATCATTAATAGAGACAGCTGGCTATATGCTAGTTGCAATCACATTAACTATCAAATCATCGGAGGCCAAGTTGAAATTATTAATGAAAATAGTTGGCCGCTCGCTAAGTAAGATAGCATAAGCCACCAAGTTTCAAAAAATTAAGACAGAACTCTCGAAAGAATATGACCAGGAGACGAGAAGACCTCCCACCACTGTTCTCTTTTACGGCTCTAATCTTGGCCTATAAATAAAGAAAATCAAGGGATCTCAATGAGGTACGCGATCATTCCATTTCATACTCTTTCTCTCTCTTATATTCTATAGATTTTTGACTTAAGCATCACAGGATCCTCATTGGAGCCAACTCCAGCAAGGAACTTATTTTGCAGGTTCGATCGTAGCCACCCGCTGTGTCTCCTTCCACTCTAGCCCAAGTTGGGAATCTGCAGCAATAGTTAAAATTTATCCAATTAAGCCCCATCCAGATGTGGTCCATACTAACATATATCAAAATTTATTTTAGTTGGTTTAGTTTAATATTAAAAATGAGTCTCCAATAAAGTGATAATGATATACCTGATAGTTATTGTAATAAAGTTAAACTCTACATAATAATTATAAATAGTATCCATTTTAGTCTTTGTAACTGATTCATATATCGTCTCTAATGGATGGGGCATATTATAAAGGGACAATCTTACAGACTTCATCTTGTGAGGTTCTCCCCGGCCATCGGGAATACTCAGAGTTAGATTGGGAAACCAAAGTGCTTCTTGACGACAGTGAGGAGCACATCCAATTTAATTTCTTGTAGTTGCAAGTAGACTGATTCGAGAGATCATGGATGGCATTGATAGCTTCTTTTTTAAGTAAGTTCTATTGTCCTATATAGTTCTTGTGAGATGGTGGTAGTTTGCTGATTTGGATATTTTCTTATGAGATGGTGGCAGTCCACTAATTTGGACTCCTCCAGCGACTGCTAATTAGGACATAGCTAGGGGAGGGGCATTCGACTTCCGCCTTCTTTGCTACATTGGGGAGGGGCATCTGGCTTCGGCCTCCTCTGCTGCATCCGATCGAAAAAAAAAAAGGACAAAAGGGAAGAAAATAAGAAAATGTTTTTGAGTTTCGGATTTTGACCTATTAACCTGAATCCATTAAGTACCAATCCATTAGCCCTTTAATAAACTGATTGAATGGCTTTGGGGACTTTAATAATTTAGCTCCTGATAAAATATTTTATTACATAAAAGTCCTTCTAAAATTGTATTTATAATAAACTTTATTACATAAAAATCTTCAAATATTAATTTTAATCATGTGATAAAGTTTTATTACATAAAGATCCTTTCATAGTTATGATAAGATCCATCATATGGTTTAATTGTATAAAAGTTCATAAATTTGTACATTATATATTTTTATGTATCGTTTAATTTATTTATATACAAATAAAGAATTGCAAGCCTATTATCATATTCTTGATGATGTATTCATGCCATATTTTGTATATAAAGTTTATTGATACTATTTATAAAGAATTAAAATTTTTTTATTTGATTGATTCAATTTGATTACCAAAACAACCATGAATATGTAAATTCAAAAATTTTCTATAATGAATAATTTTGGATAAATATAAGTGATCCAGTAAAATTTTAATAGTATTATAATTACATCTAAACTACTGAAATATTGATCAACTCTCAAAAGAGCATCTTCATGTTTGATATTTAGATAGATAAAATGACTTGATTATATATGAGATCGAGTAACATTTTTATACCCAAAGATATGGTGTTTGCTTGTACTAATGTGCATGTTTTATTAGATTCATTAGTGATACGATATATCATTATATGGGCACTAGCATATTATGGCACTCATCTAAAGAAGAGACATAATGATGCATTTGGTTGCCCGCTAGAGTTAAATATAAAAAAAATTATTTACTTTAGATAAAGTTTAGTTTGTCTCATTGTTTGATAATAATGTGGGCATGTATTATTTACAGCATTAATTTCTATAATTATTGATAGTAGTATAGAAAAAAATTAATGGATCGAATTTCTTGAAATAAAAAAAAGAATATTGCTCACATCAGGATATGTTGATTTTAATCTAGTATTTCAAATGGATAAATTTTTACCACCTATGGATGAAAGTACATCAAAATAGAATTTTTTTTTTTAAGAAATGAGAGCGTTCCAATCATCTCAGTTTATTTTTAAAGAAATGTAACGTGGTACATTAGTGGATCCATCCTTTTATGTCATAAGGCATATGATTTCTTAGATGTTGGGGAGCAGTAATTTGTAAGCTTTGACAAGGTAAAGGCCGGCATATTTGAGCACATTATGGAGATGAAGAATATTATGGCATAATTATCTAGTATTAAAATTTCAATACTTTTTTGGTTCACTTTGTTCTCGCTTATCTTCTATCAAAGAATTACTGACTAGATATGTATAAAAGGAGAAGAGATTGAGAGAGAAGAAGATAGAGAGCATGAACTTTGCTTCACATCAAGTCAGTAGAAGAGCAGATAAAAAAAATGGTTGTCTAAAGCAAAAAGAAAAAAAAAATAGCTCTAGCATCATGTAAAATCAACAATAAAGTTATTAATTGCTTCTTCTACAGAAAGAAAGGCTAAAGAAAAACTGTATAAAGTATGAAAAGTGACTGCAAAAGAAAATATCATTTTTTCTTGCATGTATTTTGATTTTAATTTAGTAAATATTCATAATTCTACCTAGTGCATTGACTCTAGTGTATTTATGCACATTGCCAATAACTTGCAAGACTTTCTATCAAAAAGATCTCTAATTGAAAGTGAATGATCCATTGTCATTGGAAATCAATCATATTCACTTATTAAAGTTGGATGTTATAAGATAATCTTATATTTTGAAGTTAGTTTTCATATTCTTTTGAAAATTCTTCTATGTTATGACATCAGAGATTGGGACATATCTTTAAAGAAAGAATTAAAAGGCTAGTGAATGATGTAACCTTAGGATTATTAAACTTCATTGATTTTGTGCTTGTGTTGTCAGCATAAAAATAAAACAAACATACACATATAAGGAGAGTGCTAGGAGGAGTGAAGGAACTTTGAAAATCATTCAGATATATATAGACCTTTTTTTCTATGTCTAATAGTGAAAAATATTTTGTTACATTCATTGATGACTATTCATGATTTGTACATCACTATCTTTATGTGATAAGATTGATATAGAGGTAGAGAGATAATTAGAAAAAAATGATTAAAATAGTCATATCCGATAAAGATGGTGAATACTATAGAAAATATAGAGATGGGGCAAAGGTCAGGACTATTAGCAAAATTTCTAAAGAAATAAGAGATTATACCTCAATACATAATGTCTGGCACACTAGATATAAATAATGTAGCTAAAAAAAAAAATTGAATGCTTAAAGAAATAGTTCAGGCTATGATAAGTTATTCTATATTATATATTTTTTTATGAGATGAGGGCTCTAAAGATAGCTATATATATATTAAATAGGATTTCTATTAAGACAATTCAAATGAGTTTTTATGAGCTATGGATTGATAGAAAATCTAATTTATAATATATATGTATATGGGGTTGTTCAGCTAAAGTCAAAGCATACAACCCACAAAAAAAGTTTTTGATCTCAAAACAACCACTGATTTTTTATTGGTTATCTGGAGAGGTCAAAAGAATATGGATTTTATTGTCCATCTTGTATACTACAAACAATAAAAATTAATAAGGCTAGATTTCTAAAGGATAGCATATTTAGTAGAAGTGGAGAACTTCAAGACATTATCTTTGAGAAAATTTAGAAAATAAATTATGCACCTAAAAACCAGATGGAAGTGATGATTCTTATTATTATTCCTTGAGATAATATTCGAAAAAGACTACTACTTCATTTAGTTCTATCCCATGAGATTTCTATTATTAAAGAAGTAACTATCTAACTACCGCCACAAGCAAATCAAAGGATAGATCTTTAGAAATCTAGTAGAATAAGAAAATGTGCTATACCTCTAAATTATGTGGCATATCTAACTGATATGGATGAAAACGATATGATCCTGAAATATTCTTGAAAATCATAAAATGTGAGAATTTCTTATAATGTTTGAATGCCATGAAAGAAAAGCTGGGCTTTATGAATAACAACCATATCTGAAAATAAATTGATATACTTGAAAGGATGCAACTAATAGATTGTAAATGAATTTATATGACCAAAAAGAATACTAATAAAAAGATCGAACGGTATAAAACTAGGCTTATGGCAGAGGGGTTCAAATAAAGGAAGCATTGACTTTAAAAAGATCTATTCTTCTTTTAAGATTATCATGATCTTAGTACTTCATTTTTAACTTGGAGCTACATTAGATGAATGTGAGAATGGCATTCCTCCATGGTGATTAAAAGGAAGGGTTCTACATGGAACAACTCGAGGATTTTTGTGGTCAGTGAACAAGAGCACGATTTTTGCAGATTAAAGAAGTCTATTTATGGATTTAAATAGGTTTCTAGATAGTGGTATCTCAGATTAATTAGAAAATACTATTAATTAATATATATATCCGAAGTTCAGTGAGAGTAAGTTTATAATTTTGATATTGTATGTGGATAATATTTTGCTTGTCAGTAGTGATCTTGATCTAATTAAGAAAATCAAATAGTCTTTATGCCAAAATTCTGAGATGAAAGATATAAATGAAGCTGCGTATATTATCAGCATTGAGATTTATAAAGATAGATCCTTAACGGCTACTTGGACAATCTCAATGGACTTATATTTCTATAGTATTATATTTAGAATAGAAAAATGTTCTTCTCGGATTGCTCCTATTGTAAAGGATGATAAATTTAATAAATATCGATATCCAAAATTTGAGATAAAGAGAGAGGAAATAAAGTTTATAATCTGTGCATATGTTATTAGGAGTTTGATTTATATACATATTTGTATGCATTCGGATATTGCTTTTGCTATAACATTATCAACATGATTCAAGAATGGAACATCGAAAAGCTGCAAAAAAAATTATGCATTACTAGTAAGATAAAAAAGAATATATACTCATGTATAGTTGATCTGATCATTATAAAGTAATAGATTATTATGATTTAGACTTTACTGGATGCACCGATAATAAGAAGTCAACCACCGGATATATCTTTCTATTTATAATAGATGCTATATCATAAATGAGTGTAAAATAAGGTTTTATTTATTACATGCACTATGGAAGCAAAATATGTAGCATATGCTATATCATAAATGAGTGTAAAATAAGGTTTTATTTATTACATGCACTATGGAAGCAAAATATGTAGCATATAAGACTTTCTTACAAGCTATATGATTACAAAATTTTATCACAGGATCTAAAGTTATTGATTCTATTAGCAAATCAATAAAGATATATCATGATAAGAATTCTGCAGTGAATTTCTCTTACAGTACAAAGAGGGCAAGGACCAGCAGGTATATTGATGTTAAATACTTGCTTTTATAAGAGAATAAAAGATATAGTATATATATGTAAAACATATTAATAAAGAGCTTATAATTATCGATCATTGACTAAAGTACTCATTTTCAGGATTTTGAGGAAACATGTGGCTCATTAGTTTATTTTATGATTGATATGTATTAGACATTATATATAAAATCGTCATGTTTGGCTTTATAATAAAGTTCAGTTCATTTTATTTTATGCTGATCAGCTATTTATCATGTGATATAAAAAAGATTAAGGAATAGATATAAAGTTCTATCTATTCATAAAGTAAAATTCCATGTAAAGAACTTGATTATGAGGCATTATTGGTAATGACAATGCATTTGCTGCAATGATTTATACTGATAATTATTTGTAATTAAGTATACAGTGTAAAAGCTATGACGTAATTAAGTTTTTAAATATGGATCCATGTCATTTTTTTAGTTATCAGATCTAGAATAAAATGTTATTAAAGTTTTTTTAAATTATTTTATTAAATAATTAAAATAAAAATGATTTTGGCATGTTGGGTTAAGTAGAAAAATATTAGAATCGGTCTAATTAAGCCCCATTCAGATATGGCCCACTAACACAAGAAATTATTGCATGCACAAGGTGTAAGTGAATCAAGCATATCCTACATATGCATGGTGGAGAGCATGCAATTGAAAATTAGTGAAATACAAGAGGTAGCGTGGCGTGTTATCCATCGTGGGATTCGTGCGATCCAATTGCACTGCATGCAATACGGAGGCCACTAACATGCATCGGATTTATTTTAGTTGGTTTAGTTTGACCTGGACTTTAACTAAAGATGAGCTTTTAATAAAGTAATAAGGACATACTTGATGGTTATTGTGATAAAATTAAACGCTACATAACCATTATGAATAAAAGGCCCACTCACATATAGAGGTCAAGCAGATTCTATGTAACATACCATCTAACTAATCCAATGCATTCATATGGATATAAGTGATGACCCATCTAGGCCAACATTCTATGAATCATCACCTCTTTAATTTTTTGTTTCAAGTTCTCCACCTTGAGCTCCATCTCAACAGCACATCCCTCCAATAGCTTGACTAGTCCCTATGTTCCCAAATGCCCATGCGTCTAAACTAGTCCACCATGAGTGTATTTATAAAATTGTGACGTATGATGACCTCCCATGAGATGGCATGGTTGATTTTCTTTTTCTTTTCTTTTTTTTTTTCCCAACTTTGTTGAAGCTTTTTCTAAATTTTGGAGAGAGGAGGAGCTTTCTCTATCCTATTCCATTAATACATGGGTGCATATATAGACAGATGTAACTTATGGCTTTGTCCAGTAATAACAATTCCCTGATCGTCGATGCCTTCATTTCTTCGGAATAGGGCAAATATGTATCTTATGCTTTGAATTTGGGACACGCCCCAAGTTATTCAAAGAGTTCGAGCTTCAGAACCATTTGCCCCTTAAGTGGATATTTTTATTCCGGTCTTTTTGCAACATGCATGATATGCTAGTAAATACACATGCTCATTCAAAATTGGGACCATCCATCCAGAGGTTATCAAAGAAGCAAGCCCCCATTATTTACATGTTACAGCATAATGCAGCCAAATCCAAGCCTTAATTACGTCGAACAATTATCTGATCGGTTATCCATGGCCGCATTATAGCAAAAGCATGTAAGGTCTGTTGAGACGGTAGGTGTGTGGAATTGATCCAAATTTGAGTCAGTTTGCCACAAATCATATTTAATAGCAAAGTTTGGAACGTCAGCTGATGCTGGGCTTCCAAGTAGGTTGACAATCTTGCCACCCATTAGTTCTGCAAGCGTAACTTGGGAGAAGCAAATATGTTTAAGAAAATCATGCCAACACCATGAGATAATACTGGTGGTTTCATTCCTTGGGGATCAAGTACCGACCTTTTCTTTTCCAATAACAGGGAAAAAGAAAAACTTAAAGAGGGATTAATGTGCCATGAATCAGGCATCATTTGTTTCCTAGATGAACGTAGGAGCGATCCTAGCCACTTTGGTCTAGAGTGAAGTCATGAATTCATTCAGTCAAGTGCTAGCAATTGCGAATGGCGCCAAAGACATTGTCGGCACCAGGTTTCCAACCGGCAAGCTTCGAACCTAATGGTCAGATTAGCGGTTTGAGTATCTGGATAATGCGTGCTGGTTTCCACAAAGGAATGCAGTCGGTAGAGCGCAAGGCTCTTAACCTTGTGGTCGTGGGTTCGAGCCCCACGGTGGGTGTGTTCTTTTTCGTTGAACAATTTTGTTAAGCCTGGTTCAAGACGTGGATAAGACAGCATGGTGAGCTACAAAATCTTGCCAGTTACATGCAAATCTTGTGACTATCTCATGCTGTAACAAATCCTACGTATTGAGACCACCAAAAAGTACTGTAGATATACAACATAACCTAATAATGATAAACAAGGTATAGGATGCTTGCCCAAGCCATCGCACCAAATTATTATTGTACGGTTACCTGTGCCCATATCTTGCATGGCACCCCAGATCCAATAGAAGCGCAGATATATCTCTACAAAATCCATATCCATCCTCACATTACAGGTTAGAGACAAATTTCTTGCTAATATATACTTTCTAGAGCTGGTTCCAACAAAGTTTCAATGATACTTAACACATGATAGATCTGATCCCAAAACATCGCTTGCTGCAGCATATTTCCAATGCTGCCCAAAAATTACTACAAAGCAAACTTACTTGATACCTTTGTATGTTTGAGCTGCACAAGAAACATCAACCACTAGATGATAAAAAGACATTTAAAAAGAAAAAGGGAAGCACTAGAAACAAAATGGGATATTGGAGAAGGCTGAAGTCACAACAAACTGCCATAAAACTAGAAAAGAGAAAGGCGATTGATTATGCATAGGCACTTTTTTGCCTGGCAAACTCTACTGGCTCTAGGAAGAGATTTCTAGTAGGTAATCTTAAGTGGATTAAGTTCTCGTGTTCCAAATTAGAGGCCAAAGTTGCAGAGCGGGAGGAATTGCATTTCAGTATCTACATACTTGGTCCATAGATGCTTGTATTGGTTCAAGGCAACATCAAGCCATGGCTTCATGTTCCCATTGAAGTGTATGACTGCAGCTTTGCGGATTTCATCTGGACTAATATTTGGATTGTAACCAAGTCCCATCACATGCCATGATTTGTCTAATGGTCTAGTGGTTGTGTAAAACGTCATCAATCCTGCTGGAAGCACGGTCCCTGGGTTCCAGAGCATTCCATCTTCATTCTGTCAGCATAATAGCATTAGTTCAGATTCCATGTAAATCTAATTTCTTTAACCGGCATAACCTAAACTTGATGATAAGATGAAACATGTCAAATGCAAGTCTGGTGACATATAAAAAGATGATTAAAATCAAAGGCAAAAGGAAGACATAAAATAAATCAAAGAAAATTTGCAACCAAAATATATCATGAATATTTTGGTACATACGATCAGAACAATGAAAATAAGAAAAATTCAGAAACAATTAGACAAAAATGCTACAGTTTCTTCCAGCAGTAAGGGGATTGTTAAGGTTTTATCGCCCACCAAGAAGTGAGAGCAGGTGTGCATTAGTAAACCAAAAAACCAAACCATACCATATCGTACCGAACCGTATCCGGACCGATAGAACCAAAAAAACTGGCCGGAAAAATCCCCCCCCCCAAATCATAGTTGGAATGATAGTGCAGTGGCAAAGGGGAGAACACATACCTTAAAAATTTATGAAATATTCTCATCTCAGTGGCTAGGAAGGATGGTGGTGCGAGGAGGGGGCAGTATGGAGCTCTCAAAGGAGGAAAGTCGAGCTGCATTTTAAGGAACATCTACAAGTTTGGCTGATTTCAAACTGGATGAAAGATGTGTCGATGACTCTCTCAGAACTCTGATTTTTGAAAAGGTGCCCACTTCTGGGTAAAATTCCTAAATTTAAGAGCAAAAGTGACATTTGTTTGATTCGAAATGGCAATCAGGAGATGTGTACAGTTCGCTAACCAGAGAAGATCCTCACATTGCACTAATTGCTGAGTGGAGACTTGCATACATCTATCAACCTTCATGCAAGAAAATAACAACAACTATTCAACAAAAAAACTTTTAACTATGCTCTACAATGTGTAGAAAGTAAGTTATTAGGTGAAAATTAAAATGAGTAAATAAGGTTACAGAAATTATATAAGTCAACTGTCACTATTGTTTTCACAGTTAGTCATGAAAATTCCAAAGCAGACAGAAAAATAATTAAAGATACTTCAATAAAATGGGCAAATGCCAAGTGATGCATGAACAGGAAAAAAGTAAGCCAAAGTTATAATTCTAGATCAGAAAGACAACTAAATCAGAGTACAGTAGTATATGATATATCGCTGATAATCGTTCCAATAATTGGGCATTTAACAGCAAATCAATCATTAATACTTGACAACACATAAGATAATGGTACATCTTTCATGCACTCACAAAATAATCTTTGCTAGTTACATATCAAGAACTGGGGAGTGAAATCATACAGCAAAGGGTTTCTCCGGCAAAACATAATATATGTCCCAATTATGGCTGTTGGGGATAAATCCCGCTCCTGCCGAAGTTCGGTAAACCAGTAGCCACGGGAGAGCTTCAGCGGACGGATCTTAGCCGTACCCCTTTAGCCGGTCGAACTCCTCAGTGGCCGAGCTCCTTCGGACTCTCAGCGGCCGGACCGAACCCCCTCAACTGGCCGAACTCCTCAGCGGCCTAGCAGCGACCGAGCTACTTCGAAACCCTTCAGCCGGTCGAACTGCTTAGCGGCCGAGCTCCTTGGACTCCCAGCAGCCGGGCTTCAACCGAACCCCTCAGTGGCCGAGCTTCAATCGAACTCCCGTGAGAGCCGAACTCTCTCTACGCCCTTCCAGCCAGACGCCTGCAAGAGCCGAACTCCCTCCAAACATCTCCTTCTGCCGGACTTCTTCAGGAGCCGGACTCCTCCCAGACATCCCATTCGGCCAATCGGACTCCTTCCGAACTCCTCAGCGGTCGTCCCTCGGCCAAACTCCTCGGCGGTCATTCCCCAACCGAACTCCTCGGCAGCTGTCCCTCGGCCGAACTCCTCAGCGGTCGTCCCTTGGCCGAACTCCTCGGCGGCTGTCCCTCGACTGAACTCCTCAGCAGCCGCATGCCTTCTGAACTCCTTCAGCTATTGTTCTTCGTGGGTGGCCCTCTCTAGCCGTATTCTTTTCGGGAGCCCGGACTTCGAAATGGGGACACGTTAAAGCTCTTCAACCCTTCATTCGGCTCCGAGCAGCTTAATATCAAGACAGCCGCAGCCATCACCATCAGTCCGCTACAGGCGACAGCGACCCACTGTCAGACGGCGATGGCTGTCACCATCAACCTGTTGCAGGCGGCGCTGCAGACAACGCTTCCCCCTAAGACTGACTTCGCTGAACCTCGAGCGGCCCGCCACCATGCAGCTACGGCTGTCACCATCAAGCTCCGCCTATAAAAAGGATCCTTCAGATACGCTAACTGGGATCTTTAACCTCTAAGCTTTAAGCTCTAAGTTCTCCTCTTCTTCTCTAAGCTCTACGGAACTCATTCCCGAGCACTCCATTCCTGTTGGCCAGAGCTGATTTGATCGTCGGAGGGTCCTGCTGGAGTCACCTCTCATCGGCTCCGGACGGGACTTTGTTTTGCAGGTCCCCGGCGGCGACCTTACCCACCTCCACTCCAGCTGATTCCGGCAATGACCAGATTCTGCGTCAACAGATTGACGCTAGAAGGAGGGCTTGAACCTCTGAGGTTCCCTTATTTTTAAAGGAGTGCTCAGCGACGATTTCTCTCTCTCCGGAGATCTCTCTTCTTCCTCTCTAAAATTTCTTTTCGAAAAAAAATGCCCCCAGGAGAGCCTCGACCCGGCGATCGACGGCTTCCGCGGCCCGATCCCGTTCGGATCCGTCCGCTCCCGCTCCAGCCCCGGCGACCCAGATTCCATCTATAGTCGCAGTGGATGCGGAGCAGTTCAACCTGCTCGTCCAGTAGGTTCATGATCTCACGGAGGCAGTGCAGGCGGTGCACCAGCAGGCCCCAGTACCAACTCAACCGGCGCAGGATTCTCCAGAGCCGTGTAGTTCGGTCCAGGAGCGACCGACTTGGGCTACCCGACCTCCGATCCTCGGAAGGGGGAGGCAAAGGAGGGAGAGCCCTTGCTCGGACCATGGCTCGACCCAGGGAGAAGCTTCGCACCCATTCTACAAGATAATCTTGGAGATCAGAGACCGTGAAGATCTCTTGGATCAAAGGCTCTTAGAAATGAGCTGGCGAATCGAAGAACTTCGTCACACTCCCTCCTCACGTGGTAATGACATTTGCACTGACCCTCCTTTTTCGCAGAAAATCATGCAGGAACCGATCCCGCCGAACTTCAAGCTCCCGCAGTTCGAGAGTTATGATGGGACCACCGATCCGATCGACCACTTGGAAGCCTTCCGGACGACGATGTTGCTCCATGGCGCGCTAGACGCTATCTTGTGCCGGGCTTTCCCCTTTAACCTTAAGGGAGCCGCCAGGAACTGATACTCGGCATTCAAGCCGAGTACCATTTTATCGTTTGAGCAGATGAGTTAACAGTTCGCGGCCCATTTCGTCAGTAGTAGGCGGCCGCGCCGAGGTTCGGATTTCTTGATGGCCATCAGGCAGAAGGAGGGAGAACCCATCCGAGCTTATGTCACCCGGTTTAACACTGTCGCGTTGGAAATCCAGAACCTGGACCAATCAGTCGTCATGGCCGCCCTCAAGGGCGGCTTTTAGAAGAATGACTTGCTGTTCTCCCTGAAAAAAAAGTATCTCAGGGATTTTGCTGACATGCTAGCTCGGGCCGAAGGGTATGCCCGGGTAGAGGAGGCCTTCAAGGCCAAGGATGATGAAGCCAGTGGCAAGCGGCGAATCGACGGGCCCCGGCCCATTGAAGAAGGCAAGAAGAGTGAAGCTTGGTCGCGCTCCCGGACTCCTTCCGATCGTAGGCGAGCCCGAACTCCCCCTCGGACCCTGAGATGGGGAAGCCCCGACGGAAGGGCACGCTGAGGTTCTCCCCAGCGCCGAAGTTCTCCCTGACGAAGATTTCACAACTACGCCCCTCTTAATGCTCCGAAGATCTAAGTACTGATGGAGATCAGGGAACAACTTTCGAGACCGGAGAGGATACGTTCCCGCCCCAGCAAGCGCGATCCCAACAAGTTCTGTCTCTATCATCGTGACCACGACCACGACACTGAAGAGTGCGTCCAACTCCAGGATGAGATCGAAGAGCTCGTCAAGCGAGGCAGACTCGATCGATTCCTGTGGAAACGGCCTGAAGAGCGGGAGGGTCGGCTGAGGGCGCTACCACCAAGTGGAGAGAACCAGGAGGATTGGCCGCCTCTCGGCGTCATCAATACTATCTCTGGGGGACTTCAACAAAGGGAGGCCAGCGGATCCAGGGTTAGTGAAGAGGCGGAGGATCGCAGAACCCGTGGCCTTTACCGAGGCGGACGATTGGGGAATCCAATTTCCATACAATGATGCGGTTGTAATTTCTTTGAATATTGCTGACTACGATGTATGCCGCATTTTGGTGGATAATGAAAGCTCGGCCGATGTATTGTTTTACGATGCCTTCTCAAAATTGTCCCTGCCCGATGACCGCCTGGGGCCTATGAATTTTCCGCTGGTAGGATTCGCTGGCAACGCCGTACCAGTCGAAGGCATAATAATTTTGGCTGTAACGGCAGGGCAACCCCCGAAACTGGCCAAAGCGCAGGTCGACTTCCTAGTCGTAAGGACTCTGTCCGCCTATAATGTGATTCTCGGCCGACCTGGTCTAAATGCACTTCGAACGGTGGTGTCAACCTATTATTTGAAGATGAAATTCCCGACGAGTCGCGGGGTCGGAGAGGTCAGAGGAGACCAGGCTCTGGCGAGGCGCTGCTACTCAATCGCCCTGGGAGAACGGCCCGACCCTTATCTTGTTGAAGGATTGGACGTCCGCGACGACCTCACTGAGGAGCGGGGTGAGCCCATGGAGGACCTCGTCTCTGTACCCTTGAATGACGGAAACTCGGAGCATGTGGTGTAGATCGGCTCCAACTTGGCGGACGAGGTTCGGGAGCAGCTCGTCATCTTTCTCAGGAGAAACGCGGACGTCTTCGCTTGGACCCCAACGGACATGCCGGGGATTGACGCCGAGGTCATGGAACATCGGCTGGCCGTCGATCCAAGGCACCGGCCGATAAGAGAAAAGATGTGCCACCACGCCCCGGAGAGGCAGAAAGCAATCATCGAAGAAGTAGACAAGCTCCTCAAAGCCGGACTCATCCGGAAGGTTAATTATCCGACCTGGGTCTCGAACGTGGTTCTCGTCAAGAAGGCGAATAACAAGTGGAGGATGTGCGTCGACTTCAAGAAGCTGAACAAGGCCTGTCCGAAAGACAGCTACCCCCTGCTCAGGATCGATCAGCTGGTAGACGCGATCTCAGGCCATGAGCTCCTCACCTTCATGAACGTCTTTTCTGATTATAACCAGATACGGATGGCGTCCGAGGACGAAGAGAAGACCGCCTTCATTACTGACCGTGGTCTTTATTGTTACAAGGTCATGCCTTTTGGACTAAAAAATGCAGGGGCAACGTACTAGCGTTTGGTTAATAAGGTCTTCAAGGAGCAGATCGGCCGCAACATGGAGGTGTACGTCGATGAAATGCTCGTCAAAAGCCGAGCTTCGACAGACCACCTCGCCGACTTTAAAGAAACCTTCGGTGCACCTAAGAAGCACAAGATGAAGCTGAATCCGACTAAGTGCGCCTTTGGTGTGACTTCCAAAAAATTTTCGGGATTCATGATGTCGAGATGCGGAATCGAGGCGAACCCTGAGAAAATCCGAGCCATTCGGAAGATGACTGCTCTGAAGACGATCAAGGAAGTTCAGCGCCTGACCGGGAAGGTGGCGTCCCTAAATCACTTCGTTTCAAGGTCGGTCGAGTGATGCATGCCCTTCTTCCAGATTCTCAGACGACCCAAGGATTTCTGCTAGACGGCGGAGTGCCAACAGGCATTCGAGGAGCTTAAAAACTACCTCGGCTCACCTCCACTGTTGGTAAAGCCCGAACCCGGAGAAGAATTGTTCTTGTATCTAGCTATCTCCTCGGTGGCCCTGGCGGCAGTCCTGGTCAAGGAAGAAGCAAAGATGCAGCGACCAGTCTACTACGTGAGCCGGGTCCTAAGGGATGCGGAGACCAGGTACTCTAGGTTAGAAAAACTAATTTACTCTCTTCTAATTGCTGCCAGGAGGCTCCGACCTTACTTTCAGGAGTACACCGTGATGGTCCTCACGGACCAACCAATAAAACCAGTCCTTCACCGAGCGAATGCTTCCGGAAGAATTACGAAATGGGCAATCGAGCTCACAGAGTTCGACATCAACTAGCGGCCCAGGCCATCGATCAAGGCCCAGATACTGGCGGATTTTATGCTAGAATGCACCATTCCGGTCGAAGCCGAGCTTGAATCGAGCGAGACTGACACTAAAGCGAGACCGAGCTTGGAGAAAGCCGAGCTGTCGCGGCTGAACCTCCCCAAGGAAACCGCCGACCTCCTTGAAGGCACCTGGGCTCTGCATGTGAATGGTTCGTCCAACTTCGCTAGAGCTGGCGTGGGGCTGATCTTGGTCAGCCCCGAGGGAGTCGTCGCCGAGTACGCGCTGCGCTTTGAGTTCCCCGCGACCAATAATGGGGCCGAATATGAGGTGCTGATCGCCGGATTAAGGATAGCGAGGGAACTAAAAGTAGATTGGCTTCAAGTCTACAGCGATTCCCAATTGATGGTCGGTTAAGTTAGCGGTAGCTACGAAGCGTGGGAGGAAAGCATGGTGAGATACCTTGGAAAAGTGAGGGATTTGACCCCGGCCTTCGACAGTTTCGGCATTCAGCATATTTCGAGGGCGGAAAATGCAAGTGGCCACTTCAGCCCCGACCGAACTGCCCAGAGGAGTATTTTTGGAGACTATGAAGTACCCAACCCCAAAGGAATCTCAGATCATCCTGCAGACGAAATTCGAGCCAAGCTGGATCGACTCGTTAGTCGCTTACCTCAAGAAGGGGGTCCTACCTCATGATCCGAATGAAGCTCGGAAGCTCAGGAATCGGGCCTCCCGTTACGTTTTACATGAAGGCAGATTGTATAAGAGGTCATACTCCCTCCTGCTGCTGAGATATCTCCGACCATCGAAGGCCGACCTCGCACTGTGGGAGGTGCACGAAGGACTCTGCGGAGGTCACATAGGAGCCAGGTTCCTATTGCAAAGACTACTTCGGCAAGGGTACTATTGGCCGACCCTATTTCACGATTCCATCGAATATATGAGGAAGTGCGACCGCTGTCAGAAGAACGCCAACATACAAAGGCAGCCGGCATCCGAACTTGCTCCACTAAGCGCACCTTGGCCATTTGCACAGTGGGGAATGGATATACTCGACCCCTTTCCGACGGCGTCCGGACAGTGGAAGTTCCTCCTGATCGCGATTGACTATTTCACCAAGTGGATCGAAGTCGAACCACTAGCGAAGATTACCGAGATCAAGGTGCGGGACTTCGTCTGAAAGTCACTAGTCTGTCGGTTCGGTCTGCCCCGAACCCTGATAACCGACAATGGGCGATAGTTCGTCGGAGCAAGGTTCGCCGAGTTCTGTGAAGGACTAAACATCTCCCACCGCTTTACATCGGTGGCTCACCCACAGGCCAATGGGAAAGCTGAGGTGACCAATCGGACCCTGCTATAAGGAATCAAAGCGAGGCTCGACAGGACAAAGGAAGCCTGGGTGGACGAACTCTACCACGCCCTCTGGGCATACCGAATTACGCAAAGGGTGCCGATCGGAGAAACACCTTTCGCCTTGGCCTTTGGCACGGAGGCAGTTATCCCGATCGAGCTCAAGCTCCCGTCTGCATGAGTCGCGGGCTTCAACGAGCAGCACAATCCCCAGGACCTCAGAGTTGACCTCGACCTACTGAAAGAAAAAAGAAAGAAAGCCCGCATCCGGATGGCAGCCTATAGATGGAAGGTGGCTCGGTACTACAACTCCAGGGTTAAAAACAAGACGTTCAGAGTGGGGGACTTAGTGCTCCGGCAAGTTGCTGTCTCTCAACCTCAGAGTCAGAAAAAGCTCACCCCTAATTGGGAAGGTCTGTACGAAGTGGTGGAGGTCATCAGACCCGATACTTATCATCTGAAGGAGCTCGAAGGGATGACGCTTCCACGACCTTGGAACTCGGAAAATTTGAGAATGTATTACCAGTAATCTCCCTTTAGTAAAGCTGCTTCACTTTCGCATTATTGTCCCATGGTGCAAAAACTATACGATGACAGGAATGAAGCAGTTGATAGTTATCGCGTTAGGAACTGAAAGAGAACCTCGTCCTAATATGAGCAGGAGATAAGATCTCCGAAGCAAACTTGACTGCAGGAGATAAGATCTCTCCCGAGCGCCCGCATTAACCTCGACTGCAGGAGATAAGATCTTCCCCGAGGCAACTTCGGCAGTAGGAGATAAGATCTCCCCCGAGGCAAACTCGGCTGCAGGAGATAAGATCTCCCCCGAGCGCTCGCATCAACCTCGACTGCAGGAGATAGGATCTCCCTCGAGACAACCTCGACTACAGGAGATAAGATCTCCCCGAGGGTTCGGACCAACTTCGGCAGCAGGAGATAAGATCTCCCCCGAGGCAAACTCGGCTGTAGGAGATAAGATCTCCCCCAAGCGCCTGCATCAACCTTGGCCGTAGGAGATAAGATCTCCCCCGAGGGTCCGGGCTAACTTCGACAGCAGGAGATAAGATCTCCTCCGAAACGAACTCGACTGCAGGAGATAAGATCTCCTCCGACCGCGAGCGTCCGCATCAACCTCGGTTGCAGGAGATAAGATCTCCCCCGAGGCAACCTCGACTGCAGGAGATAAGATCTCCCCCGAGAGTCCGGACCAACTTCAGCAGCAGGAGATAAGATCTCCTCCGAAGCAAACTCGACTGTAGGAGATAAGATCTCCCCCGAGCGCCCGCATCAACCTTGACTGTAGGAGATAAGATCTCCCCCGAGGGTCCGGGCCAACTTCGGTAGCAGGAGATAAGATTTTTTCCGAGGCAAACTCGGTTGCAGGAGATAAGATTTTCCCCGAGTGTCCGCATCAACTTCGGCTGTAGGAGATAAGATCTCCCCCGAGCGTCCGCATCAACCTCGACTGCAGGAGATAAGATCTCCCTCGAGGGTCCAGGCCAACTTCGGCAGCAGGAGATAAGATCTCCCTCGAGGCAAACTCGGCTGTAGGAGATAAGATCTCCCTCGAACGCTTGCATCAACCTCGACTGCAGGAGATAAGATCTCCTCCGAACGCCTGCATCAACCTCGGCTGCAGGAGATAAGATCTCCCTTGAGGCAACTTCGGCAGCAGGAGATAAGATCTCCCTCGAGGGTCCAGGCCAACTTCGGCAGCAGGAGATAAGATCTCCCCCGAAGCAAACTCGGCTGCAGGAAATAAGATCTCCCCCGAGCGCCCGCATCAACCTCGACTGTAGGAGATAAAATCTCCCCTGAGGGTCCGGGCAACTTCGGGTAGCAGGAGATAAGATCTCCTCCGAAGCAAACTTGGCTACAGGAGATAAGATTCTCCCCCGAGTGCCCACATCAACCTCGGCTGTAGGAGATAATATCTTCTCTGAGGGTTTGGGCCAACTTCGACAGCAGGAGATAAGATCTCCCCCGAGGGTCCGGGCCAACTTCGGCGGTAGGAGATAGGATCTCCCCTGAGCGCCCGCATCAAACTTGGCTACAGGAGACAAGATCTCCTCTGAGCGTCTGCACCAACTTCGGCAGCAGGAGATAAGATCTCCCCTGAGGCAAACTCGGCTGCAAAAGATAAGATCTCCCCCAGGTCAGCCTCGACTGCTGAAGACAAAATCGTCCTCCGGAGGAGCTCAACCCTCGACCTCGACCGCATGAGACGAGATCTACTTCAACTTTAGCTGGAGATGAGATCTCCTCCGAGCTTCGACCTGAACCAGCACGGAGTCTAGAAGAGGACTTCGGCAGTCGCCTTTTCCGCACTCCCTTCCTTCGAGTTTCGAACTCGAAAGTGGGGGGAATATTGTTGGAGATAAACCCCGCTCCTGCCGAAATCCGATAAACCAATAGCTGCGGGAGAGCTTCAGCAGATGAATCTTAGCCGTACCCCTTCAGCCGGCCGAACTCCTCAGCGGTCGAGCCCCTTCGGACTCTCAACGGTCGGACCGAACCCCCTCAGCCGGTCGAACTCCTCAGCGGCCTAGCAGCGGCCAAGCTACTTCGAAACCCTTTAGTCGGCCGAACTGCTTAGCGGTCAAGCTCCTTGGACTCCTAGTAGCCGGGCTTCAGCCGAACCCCTCAACGACCGAGCTTCAGTCGGACTCCCGCGAGAGCCGAACTCTCTCCGCACTCTTCTAGCCAGACGCCTGCAAGAGCCGAACTCACTCCAGACATTTCCTTCGGTCGGACTTCTTCAGGAGCTGGACTCCTCCCAGACATCTCCTTCGGCCGACCGGGCTCCTTCCGAACTCCTCAGCGGTCGTCCCCTGGCCGAACTCCTCGGCGGCTGTCCCTCGACCGAACTCCTCAGCGGTCGTCCCCCGGCCGAACTCTTCGGCGGTCGTCCCTCGGTCGAACTCCTCGACGGCTGTCCTCCGGCCGAACTTCTCGACGGCCGCACGCCTTCCGAACTCTTCAGCAGCCGCACGCCTTCCGAACTCCTTCAACTATTGTTCCTCGTAGGTGGCCCTCTCCAGCCATATTCCTTTCAAGAGCTCAGACTCCTTCGAAATGGGGACACGTCAAAACTCTTCAACCCTTCATTCGGCTCCGAGCAGCTTAGTATCAAGACAGCCGCAACCATCACCATCAGTCCGCTACAGGCGACAACGACCCGCTGCCAGATGGCGATGGCTGTCACCATCAACCTGTTGCAGGCTGCACTGCAGACAGCACCTTCCTCCTAGGACTGACTTCACCGAACCTCGAGCGGCCCGCCACCACGCGGCTACGGCTGTCACCATCAAGCTCCGCCTATAAAAAGGATCCTCCAGATACGCTAACTGGGATCTCTAACCTCTAAGCTTTAAGCTCTAAGTTTTCCTCTTCTTCTCTAAACTCTATGGAACTCATTTCCGAGCACTCCATTCCTATTGACCAGAGCTGACTTGATTGTCGGAGGGTTCTGCCGGAGCCATCCTCCATCGGCTCCGGACAGGACTTTATTTTTCAGGTCTCCAACGGCGACCTCATCCATCTTCACTCCAGCTGATTTTGGCGACGATCAGATTCTGCGTCAATAATGGCAACAAGATTTTATGTTGAAATATTTGAAAACTAAGCAAATAAGATGATTCATCCATCCATCCATCCATCCATCCATCCATCCGGTAAGAAAGAATCTAGAAAACATTAATAAAACAAAAATAAGAAGAGAAAACTGAAAGTGCTCACCAAATCCTGGTACTCATGGAATTGCTCAGTGCACCTCTCCCTCCGCCATGCGTCGAGATCAAAGACATTCACCCCGTAGGCCCATGCGCAAGCCCTTGGGCTGAACCGCTCCTGGACTACAGGATGGGAGAAATTCATGTACCTACCGTACCTCCTGAAGCCCCCAAAGCACATCTCCACCGCCCCGTTCACCTTCCCGTCCAAATCCACCCTCCACAGCCCCGCCAGATCCTTCTGCACCACCACATCGTCCTCCAAGAACACCACCCGCCGCAGCCTCGGGTACATCTCCGGCAAGTAGAACCTCAGGTAGTCCAGCAGCGCCAAATCCCGCCGCCCGCCCTCAACTTGCCGCATCACCGGCGAGTAGGAGGAACTCAAGAACCCGAAGTTCGCCACCGACTTGACCTCCACCCTGGCGCCGCTGGCGGGCGGGCGAAGGGTGAACCAGACCTGCATCGCGTCGAGGTACATGGGGTCGGTCACGACGTGGAAGACATGCTTCCAGGGCTCGGCTGCATTCTGGATGGCGGAGTTCACGACGGTGGAGACGGCGATGACGTTGTCGGAGATGAGGACGTAGTGGTAGAGATCTGGGTCGGCGAGCTCCGGTGGTTCGGGGCCGGGCCGGCCGTAGGAGTCCGGGTGGGCGATGCGGTCCTCCATGAGGCGCATGGCGAGGCAGTGGAGGCTCTTGGGGGTGGATCCGGCGGCGATCCGGTTGGTGAGGGCGCCGAGCTTCTTGGCGCGGTGGAGCTGCTCGTGGACGGCGAAGATGGTATCGCGGAGCTTCTGGATCTTAAGCTGCGTGTCGAAGGACTCCTTGGATTCGGAGATGAGGGCGCGGGCGAGCTTGATGCGGTCCTTGGCCTCCTTCTCGAGGCGGCGGAGGGAGTCCTCGTCGGAGGTGAGGCCGGAATTGAGGCGGGCGGCGAGGGAGGAGAGGGAGACGGCGAGGCCCTCAAAGACGCGGAGCTGGCGGGAGTTGTCGAGCTTGAGGTGGCGGGCATAGGCGGCGTAGGTGTGGACGAGGGCGGAGTGGTCGGCGACCTGGCGGAGGAGGAGGTCGAGGCGGGTGCGGAGGGGGTGGGACTTGACGGAGAGGAATGTGCGGCTGAGATAGGGGCGGAGGGAGGCGCCGGCGGCAGAGGGATCACCGGCAACGGAGGAGTCCGAGGAGGCGGAGGTGGCGGCGGAGGACGAGGGATTGGTGTAGAGCAGCACCGAGAGGGCCGCCAGGAAGAGGAGGGTGAGCATGGCCGACACAAACACCCGGTAGCTGAACACCCCACGGATGCCTGTCGCCGGACGGCCAGGCCGGCCTCCCGCCATTGCCTCTCACTCGTATGCCGGCCTTCGCACCCGATCGACGCTAATATCTAATAATAATAATAAAATAATTAATAAAAGGCGACCGGCTTCCCTCTCCGTGACCGTGCTTCACTGAGACCAGGGAGTGGGAAGAGTGCGTGAGGTGGGCGGAGGAGCGTGATTTAATGGCCCCCAGGAGTGACGTGGACCGTTCATTATGCGTTGCCGACGGTTGGGCCATATCTGAACCGTCCCTCCGATTTACGTAACGATGATACCGTGCACTTCACTTGCTTTTCGGTTTTTTTTTTTTTTTTTTTTTGATGCAATTGTTTGCTTACTTTTTCGCATTCTATGATCATGGTGACGACGGCAAAACAAGCGCATTTGCTGCTGAGCCGCGATCGCGCAGCATCTGATGGTTGGCTGAGAGAGGTGGATGCCAACCTAACCCACCGGCGCTTGATCTGGATGCTAACCTAACCCACTGGCGCTTGATCTGGCCTTTAGACCGATGAGATGCAGAAAGTGGAACAGGCAGACTGCATTTAGGGATGGCAGATATGAATTAGATCAGTCCATATTTATATCCATCTTATAAATAAAAATTTTATGCTCATATCTATTTTATATCTATTTTAAATAAAATGAGAATGGTTCGGAACAAGTAAAAGTGCAGGTTAGATTGAATTGAATCAAATATATAAAAAAAATTAATTAAATTAGATCAAATCAAATATAAATAAATAATATAAAATTATTATAATTTTAAATAAAAAAATATATATTAATATTATATTAGATCGAATTTGAATCGAAGTATATTATTTTTTTTGCATCAGACTTGAATCTACATCAAATATTTTTTTAAAATTTATATTCATTCTAAATTTTAATTGGATTAAATAAAACTCATCTAACCTGGATTGAGTTAAGTTAGATATCCGATAGCTCGGATAAACTTATCACTTCTAACCATATTTACTAGAATTTCTATATCCAAATGCTATCCAAGGATATTACTACGAACGCGCATCAACTTTTCTCCCTTGGGTTTGACTTAAGAAAGCCCGTTTGCATATGTGAATAGAATTTTTCACCATCAAATCAATCAACCGTGTATAGCATCAAAATCCGAATATCAGAATGGTTGATCTGGTGGTGAAAAAGCACGTTCGCACTTTCCGTGGACAAACCTTTCTCCCCTAATTTGCATTATCGATTAACGTAAAGACGTCTAGGCCGAAGGAGAGTCGTTACTACCACTCCAAACACGGCCGTTAAAAAAAGAAAAAATAGTAGTCTATGCCTATGGCTAGTCGTGTCTCCGTCCAGGCGGTAAGCTAAAAGTTAGCCCATTTCTTCCTGGGCTCAGGCAATGGATCTAAACCCGGTGCGAACCAGGCTTCGGTTTGGGACACTTCCAAGAGCGAGTCAACGCCGCACCCGCATAAACCGCAGAGGCGGTAACGTGGTCCGCGGAGAACAAAAAGGATCCAGAAAGCGCTCGCTTTTCACCGCTGCCTCGCAAAAAACGCCTCCGCTTTCTCGAGGCGCGGTCTGTGGGAATTCCCCTGAAGGAGGAGGGCGAATTCCGCATCACCGAAGCTCTTTTCCTCTCGCTTCGATCGATCCACTCGCCAGGCTATCGCGTTAGTCGAAAGTTTTCTCGTTGATCCACTTCGCGTCGAAATCGAAGGTTTTCTTCTCGAGGTCATTTTGATCCGATCTTTTAGATTCTTTCTAATACTAAAAAATCGAAGGTTTTTTTTTTGGATTAATCGAATAGTTTGGATGGTAAGTATTATAAAATACATTCTTATGATCTCTCGTTATGTGAAATTTCTAAGCTTGACTGGATCATTTTGAGAGGTGTTGAAGTGTCTGTTGTGTTCCAGATGATGCGTCTCCCCTGGATTTCGGAGTATCTATATTATTTTTGTACAGTTGTTTTTTTTCCTTTTTTGGTATCTAAAGCCGTCGCTCAGGATATTTTTTTTGGTTTACCGTTCAACAGCACCATTATTTCCTGATAATGAAGTATTTTTACTAGATTTATTTGAACCAAGGTTTAATCTATTGCAAGATGGATGCCTTCTCTTTTAATGGAATTCGAATTGGGTGGGTTAAGTGGGGAATCATTTCTATAGTTGGAGCTATAGAATAATATATGCATGATGTTTGAGCATGATGGAGATGAGGATGTTGAGGCGAGACATATGAGATTTGCGGGGAAAATTAGGAGGGAAGGAAATGGAGCATTAAGCGGTGGAAAAATATGGTCTTGTGGCGAGTGATGAGGGTGACAAAATTTATAATGTATGCATGGCTATGAAGATTGACAGAAATCCTTCTTAAATAATGACCCGGGAGATCAGTCTGTGGATCCTTACAAGCAGTCCCCGATTTTTTTTCTTCTCTTTTGGAGGTGTTGCCTTGGAAGAAATCAACATCTCAGTTTTGTTATGACAATCATAGAACTAATTTGTTCTTTGGGAGTACACAGTAAGAATGCTACAACACTGAGCCAAAGATTCTGCCATAGAAATAACAACCCAACGATGCATCCGAAAACAACTATTAGATGAAGTTGGTTTACCATTTGTTCATTGGATATAGAATTTATGTGAAGGATTCAAATGGATGTCCAGTACCATTTAGAAAGAAACATTCTGAAAAGGAACATTCAAATGGATGTCCGGTACCATTTAGAAAGAAACATTCTGAAAAGGAACATAACCTTGAAAAGAAGGCTAAAATTAGGTGGACAAGCTTTGCAACATCTCACATATGATGCTAGTTCTCTTAGTCAATGGCACCTAGACCCACATAGCTACTAAGTCAGATTTTAGCTAGTTTTCATATTTGCAGATATGAATCAAGAATATGGTTAGGTAGGAAATGTTCCTTTATAACAAGTGAAATAAGAGAAACTATAGGGAGTACAATTACAAAGCTTTTTGTTAGGTGAGTGAAGTTAAAGATGTAAGCATTGTCTACCGTACCTTTCTGTACTGCCCGATACCGACCTTACCTTACCATATTAGTAAGGTGATTGAGGTTTGGTTTCGCATATGAGCTGAATTGATCCATATCAGTCCAAACCGAGTGGAACCATCTTGTACCACCCAGTACACACCGGTGCCGTCCAATTTTGCATGGTACCTTGGCTGAGAGTGAGAAAACAATTGTTGGAAGCCTGTCTCCATACGGGGTAAGGTACTGGTACAATATTGAGGTTTGGTTCGGTATATGAGCCAAACAGATCAGTATCGGTTGAACTGAGTGAAACCATCCTGTACCACTTGGTACCGATCTGTACCACCCAATTTCAGATGGTACCTTGGTTGAGAGTGAGAAACAAGTGTTGGAAGCCTATCTCCACACAGGGATATACCTTACGGTACCTAACTATATCATATCAAACCAATGATGTACTGATACTGTTCTTGCTATCGGTTTTGTAGACCTTGGATGGAAGTAGTGATTTTGATTGAATCAAGAATTTTTGATGAGCAATCACCTAACCATATGATCATTCTCTCTTCAAAATTTTTCCCAAATTTTAATATACCTCCCATAAAATGTTTTGCTACATAGCCACCAGTTCAATGTTGTAACAGAGGGATAGAGATGGCTTTTACAAGTTTTGGTTCGAAAATGTATCTGGAAAAAGAGTGAGGGAGGGATGTTGAATATAGAGGTACTTGAGTGTGAGAGGTGAGAGTATGCATCATACACAAGGACATGAAAATGGCTAGTGACAAACTATATGCCTCTATATACAAGATTCACAGAGATGATAGGAAATGATTAGCATGCTGACAATCGATAGGAAGTAATTGTTGAACATCTGGATGTTTTGTTGTTTGGTATTTCCTCTGCCTTTATAACTTCAAATTTCTATTATTTGCATCCATGATTCATTTGTTTTTTTCTGTTCACAGGTTCCCTGATTTCCAGTCTGCTTCATCAGTTCATTTAGGATGGCATTTGCTCCATCAACAACTGCTGTTGGTCCTGTGAGCACACGATTGCATCACTTGTATTGGAGTGGGGATGTATCTATTTCTTGTTTCTCGCAGTCAAGATATAGAAGATCTGACAAGAAGACAAGAAATGGATTCTTGTTTATGGATGTAAAAGCTGTTGCTACAAAGCCAGATATAGATTTTAAGGATCCAAACTGGAAAAAACACTTTCAGGAGGACTGGGATAGGCGTTTCAACTTGCCACATCTAACAGATATTCTTGATTTGAAGCCAAGGCCAACTACCTTCTCTCTCAAAAAAAGGTTGTCATGTCCTGTTCTATTTTAACTTTTGTCGTCCCCACATCCAGCTGAACTGATTTGCCTTCTCCAAAATAATGTTAAGATGCTTTGCTGTTCTTGTTTTCAGGCAATCTATACCTGTCAACCACTTGTAATTAATGTATATACTCAGTTGTATCCATTATTTTTCCTTTTCAGATCAAAGTGAAGTAATGTTTTTGTCTGGTTTTGACAGAGGCTCTCCTAAAAACATAGATGGTGCATCGAATGACAGGAGGAATGACTATGTGTACAACGATGATAGGGCACTTCTGAAGGTCGATTCTTGCTAGACCTCTCTCGAAGTTTTCTCTCAACATACTTTAAACAACAGTAACCTATCAACTTGAACAGAAATTTTTGCTTTTCCTGGACAATAGAGATTCCAAATTATGCAAGTGCTTTGTAGTTCTTTTTTTTTAAAAAAATAATTTTAAATAAATTTCATTTTTTGAAAGCTATGTCTTCGACCCAAGTCCAAATCTTCTGTTAATATTCATGAATTATAGAAAGATTAAGGGATATAATAGAGAAGATACAAGCTGGACTAGATCCTTGTATAACATTGAATGACTATGCAATGTAATTTAGAATTTTATAATGTACAATTTAAACTAAATGGAATATAAATAATTCAAAATCATAGTAATTTTTTGTTTGATGTAAATATTTTGAAAGAGAATACAGTTCACTTATTAAATATTATAAACAATGATGGCATGGAGTGGGTACTGTACAAAATAAAGGCAAAATGGAATTGTAAACAGGCTTCGGGGTATACTTGTTTTAGCTTTATGTATGTATTTTGTTAATAACCCTGAACTTAAAATCAGGATCACTGAATTCAAATGATTCCTTTACTCACACTCCAATTCCAAGTTGTAAACAACAGAATATCTACTTTCCTTCTATTTTGATTCATCAATTTTTAAACTGTCATCCAGTTCTGTAATTCAATTCTGATTCTAATTAGTTCATGATTTTTAGACCTACAATTTAAATATCATTTGATTAAATTCTTGAATAAAACCATGTTGGATATAACTGGGCATGCTCAATAACTTATTAATCTCTGTCAAGCCAACATAAACAAAGTCTACCAAACAACAGTGTGTAATTTTGCACAGGCAAAATTACTTTAGCATATCTAGCTTCAATATATCTGAGAGTAGAATTTTTTTTTTCTTAGTGGGGATATTCTTGCAAGAACTAGGTATCCGAGTGTCTCAGATTTCTGCCATGTTAACCTCTAAAAAATGCAACACAGAACATTTCCGTGAAAAAATATGCATCAACATCATTGTCAATAAAGGCCTTTTTTAAGGAGGTCTCAATGTATACCTCCTAATGAAGCCATGTAATATCTTGTGTTTCATATTATGCTTAACATGGGGAGCACATGCATTAGACCTTGATTATTTCAATGACTAATGGAAGGACAAGGATGAGTCTATTTATTTTTTGTATGATTCTGTGCATGGGCCAAATTCAAAGCAGATTATTTTTTGCAAATTTGCTTCTAGATTTATGTATCTTTGGTATATGTATTGCTGGATCTGCACTAAACAATGATCAGTAGCAGATCTTGAATACAACTCAATTTGTTTAGAAATGATATTTCCTTTTTATATATATATTTCTTTTTAAAAGGATAAAAATTTGTGAAGCTTATACTTATTCCTCAATGTTGATTCCTTGGTTCATTTATTTCCTTATGTCTCCATGTTTTGAAGCATTTCTGTATATCTTCAAATATATGCATTAGATATACAGATTTAATTTCATAATAAATAAAAACATCAGAGTATTGCTAACAATGTAACCTTCACATATTAAATAAATTTTAGTATGGTGAATTGCAATATGTAATGTTCATAAGCAAGTCGTTTAAAATAACAATATCCATGAACAACTTTTTAGATCAAAATCCTTGAAGACAATACTGCCTGCACTGTCTTTATGCTGTATTACCAAGTGGTTAAAATCATTGGCATGTTGTTTCTTGAACAAGTCATTGTCTGAGTTAACATCATGGGGGCTGCTTATATCAGAATTCTGATCACTTGTTATTGGTTGTATGCTTATGCATAAAGCTTTCTTACAAGTAAAACTGGTATGAGCAAAACTGGTTTCAAGGTGAGAAGGCATGCTGCTGAGGGAACTGTTCCAACAGATGGTCAATTATTAGACTGTTCCCCAATACCTTCTCCTCGTTGGGCACCTTAGCAGCTTCCCTTTAGAGTGGACAGCATAAGTTATTGTAAATGGTTTTGTATGTTAAAATTTTAAAGGCGAAAAAAAAAAAAAAATCAGTAGTGGTTTAATTGTTCAACAAATACATTGGTTATGAAAGCCCAAACAAAGTGTTATTTATTTGAAACTTCGCTAGTCAGTTCTTGCCTCTTTGGTGCCATTATTGTGAACTATTCTTAAAGTTGTAGGATCAGGAATCTGTATACCCTTAAGGGAGCTTGATATGCATATCCAAGACAACCATAAAGTTCTTTGAGGCCTTCTAATTGAAAGAGGGATAAATGCATGAGCTGACAAACATGTTCGGTAACATCAGGAGTGCTTTTGAATTGTATAACCATGAGATGATCATGGGAAGTTGCATCTTTTGCCTCATTTTATTTAAGCTCAAAAAGAAGTCAAATAGTCCAAAGCATGAGTTTGCTTATTGCCTTCAAGAATTTTGCATTCCCCCTCTTGAATGTGCATATTATGGGCCATTGCATGGTGCAATAATAAGGGTCTAGGGTTGACCGGTTCAGTGGCATAAGTTCAAGTCCTAGAGCAGCCACTTTGTGCAAGAAAATGCCAAATATTAGGTCTATCTCTGGTTTGCCCCTTCTAGGACCCTGGATTGCCGGGGTCACAACTGGGCAATATACTTTTCTACTTCTTGAATTTGCATATTGGTAAAACTTATCTGGTTTTTTAACTAGTTATTATTGCTGAAGCTGCTGTAAATTCGGGTGTAAGTATGTTAAAATTCATTCTCTTGAACTATTAAACCATAACAGATAACTCCTTATGACCTGCATTTTCATTCAGATCAAGCTTAATAGGCATCTTCTGCACTTGCAAGTTTCCAAGTTGAAAGTTAGACCAGAGATAATGGTATACTCTTGACTACAAGCTGGTCTACAAGAATAATTAGATTCAAAACTTATTGCTGCATACACAGTTCAATTTTATGTTGACATTATATTAGTGATCCACCACAGTTTCATGCTACTGTCCTTGTGCATATTTGGTGCATATAGTTGTTAATTTAACCATTTTCATGATTTTCTTTCTCGAATTACTGTGTTACATGCACTTTCTGGTCTAGCTAATGCTCAAATCTTCATTTTAGTGAAAGTTGTCTGAAACTAAGAAAATTTCACATTGGTTGTCATTCACTAAAATTTTCATGTAATTACAATTTATTTTATTTCTATCAGGTGATCAAGTATTCTTCACCAAATTCTGCTGGAGCAGAGTGCATTGATCCTGATTGCAGCTGGGTGGAGCAATGGTATTATTGAGGAACTCTTACCATGTTGAGAATAAGCATCTTTTGCTATATGAATGGAAGACCACTATTTGCATCTCCCTCTTTCTTGTACCCTCTTCACCAGTGTTGCAGTCCTTTTCTATTACTTTGGAATCCCGTTTGTAAATATTCTTGCAGTTTTTAAAATCTGGTTATGAAGTTCTTCAAGAAAGGTGTTCAGCTGCATATCCATTTGTAACTTCTAGCATAATACATGCAGAATGATGATATTTCTATTTTATTTCCTTCTTGTTCTTTCTATGGATTAGTGATTCTCACATTACCCTAGGGTGCATCGTGCGGGGCCACGTAAGCAAATATATTTTGAGCCCGATGAAGTAAAAGCTGGAATTGTTACTTGTGGAGGGCTCTGCCCTGGTCTTAATGATGTCATTAGACAGGTCAGTCTCTGTTTGGTCATTTTTTATGTTTTGTTTTAGAGCATATCTTTTTTTTTTTTTTTTAAACACCAGTCTAAATGTTTAAGATGCCTTTATGCACATGTGTTTGCTAAAGTGAATAGGATCCATGTGACTGTTCATGCTCATTGATCATTGGAGCTGATGATTAACTCTCCACCATTTCAGATCTATTGACTGCTAAAACACCATCTTTGTGGTTTGTAGTTTATACAATCTATTAGCAAGTTATTTAAAAGACAAACGAAACAGAATTTCCATTATACATCAAACTCTATTCATATTCTTCTCCAATAGAAGATAAGATTGTTGTCCAATGGTCACCAGTTCATGATCAAGTGTGATAGGTTTATAAAGATCAAGTGCAATTGGCTTATACTAAGTTTTAGCTGTTGGTAAGGTCAAAAACGTCCATTATGGCAACTAAGAATACTGAAAACCTGTTGCTTGTCCAGAAAAAGTTGTTGGTTACTAGCCTAAAACATTATAATCATTGAGAAACTGTACAAATGCAAATCATCTGCTAAAACTTTGATAAGTTTGACTTTTGAGTATCTTAAGTAGCTCTATGTTGAAATCCAAACTCGAGTTTGACATTCAAACATCAGGAAAATGTCAAAGAAACAATAGACTAGAAAGCTTTATTTATTGATATATTCATTTATATAGGCTGCTATTTAAGTTCTAAGAAGAAATTGTTTCTAATATGAATATCTATTATTGACCCAAAACTCAATCCAAACTCCATAATAGATGTTAGATGGAAATCCAATCTTTGGATGTGCATCCGAAATGGATCCAAACCAAATTTCACCTGTTTAAAGCCCTTGGTATTCATGGTGATGATGCTATCCTACTACATTCTACTTGATATTAAATGGTACTATTAAAAAAAAAGTAGGCACTCAATTAATATTGAGACTGGATTTGCATCTGAAATGGATCTTACCCAAATTTCACCTGTTTAAAGCCCTTGGTATTCATGATGATGATGCTATGCTGGTACATATCACTTGATCTTATTTAGTATTATTAAATAAAAATAGACATTCAACTATCTTTGAAATGAATTTATAGACTTATTTTCACATTACTTCTATGTGATAAATTTGTCTAAAAGAAATTTCTTTGGTAGACTATACTAATGACCACATATTCATGTGTATGGTTGTATTTGAATACAAACCAAATCAATGTTTTCTTTATTGTCTATTTTATTTCTAGATTATGTTATGTCATGTTTGACAATTGAGAGATGCACCCTTTTCAGAATTCTGTAGCCATCCGCATGTCAACCATATACTGTTGCCTTATGACTGGATGAATACAATATATGTTTGCATTGATATTCAGCGATATCGGGGTGTCCACAATTTCTTCCATAGAGTATGTGCTAGTTTCTTACAGAGAATATCTTTCTTCATGGTATTTAAGTTCTATGAATGAGGACAATTCCCCTACTTGGAATTACTGATGAAACAGGAATTTGTTCTGTAAAGAAATAGTTTGTTGTTGATTTTGGAAAATTTTGCAATGATTCTTGCTGCATCATTCTAGTTTCTACATATTAATTTTTTGATGCTTCAGCCAATACCTTAAAAATCGCCTTGACCACAGAAATTGCCTAGTTCTGTTAGGATTTCTGTAGATGACTTGTGATGTGAAAGTCAGGCATGTTTTACAATATCTGCTATTAAAATAGTGGTTCCAGACATCGGGCTGGCTGGAAATGGAAATCTTGTTTAGAAAGAATCCACTGATTGGTTTCTTCAATGTTTTCTGTAATTTGATAAATCATAGAGAGCAGTTTTGATTTGCTTTCTTGTGATTACAGATAGTTTTCACCCTTGAAAAATATGGTGTTCAAAGGATTGTTGGAATCCCATTTGGTTATCGTGGTTTTTTTGAAGAGGGTTTAGAAGAAATACTGGTGAGAACAGTTCCCCATAATGCTCATGGTGTTCATGTGGTCACATATATATAACTATACTGTAAGACTACCGTTTGTTTTTTGTTCTCCAGTTGTCACGTAGAGTAGTTCAAAACATTAATTTGCAAGGTGGGAGTTTGCTGGGAGTTTCTCGTGGAGGGCCTAACATTAGGGAGATTGTAGATAACATTCAGGTAAGCTGAATTGCTCACCAGTTTACAGGTGATAGTTTGATTGAATATAGATTTTTTTTTCCAGCATTAATGTGCATAAAACTTTTTCTTTGAGACTGTGTCGATAACTTTTTCAGGCCAGGGGAATTGATATGCTTTTTGTACTTGGTGGTAATGGTACACATGCTGGGGCGAATGCAATACATAATGAGGTGCTTATCTTTGTTTCTTCATGCTTGAAATTTTTATCATTCTTCTAGCTAAACAATTTACATTATAAAATCTCAAAACTTCCATCTGGTGTGAGCATTCAACTGCTATATTACCCAGTTGTAATCAACCTCCATTTGGTCCACTTCTAATTAAGAATGAGTATTTCTAATTTATATTTTTATTCTTCAAGGCACTCTAACTTCTCGCTCATCTGCAATAAGACACGTTGTGTTTTGGTATACATTATTACTTTTATGCTCATCTACAGTCCCTTTGGTCTGCAGTGTGGTAAGAGAAGAATGAAAGTTTCGGTTGTGTGTGTGCCAAAAACCATTGATAATGATATTCTCCTGATGGATAAGACATTTGGTTTTGACACGGCTGTAGAAGAAGCTCAACGAGCAATCAATTCTGCGTATATTGAGGTAAGCTGTTATATTGCAATTTTCTAGTTCCTCCTGGGCGACTCAGATTGAAAGGGGAAAAAATGATGTGGTTCAGATATTTGTTGTTTTGTTTCTTGTAAATTAATTCTTTTCTGCTGCAATCAGGCACATAGCGCATATCATGGTATTGGGCTGGTGAAGCTGATGGGAAGAGATAGTGGGTTCATAGCCATGCATGCATCTCTTTCTAGTGGGCAGATAGACATATGTTTAATACCTGAGGTGTGTAGTTTCTGTATCCAGTTTCCTTTCTTATGCTCATCTGCTAACAATTCCACAACCTTGGGATGAAGGTACCTTTTGCTTTAGAGGGACCATATGGTGTCTTGCGGCACCTTGAGCATCTGATACAAACCAAAGGACATGCTGTGGTTTGTGTTGCTGAAGGGGCAGGACAAGTAAGTGAATAATCTGTATAGTAACTATATAAGGTTTCTTGAATGACATGTGGATTAAAATCAATTGAGAATATTAGAGTCTATGTTTCTCCAATTTGTATTAATTATTACTGTATCTTTGTTTTCACAGGATTTTCTGCAAAAGTCAAATGCAACAGATGCATCAGGAAACGTAGTACTTAGTGATATTGGTGTCCACATTCAACACAAGGTTTATGCCTTACTATCATTAGTATGCTTGTTCTTCTTTTTGTTTTAATGAATCTAGTGAGAACATTGGTTGACTGGGGTTTGGTATACATGATCTACAGCAATTGTGAGGAAAGGATTAGATAAAGTCCATTATTCTTGTTACAGTAGCTTGTTAGGAAATTATTATTATTATTTTTAAAATCAATAATGAACTCGATATAAAATTTAAATTCTTAACAATTGGAAATTGAGACATTTTCACTGATTGATTGTTCAGGATTTCTTTAAATCTTTATAGGAAAAAGGCCTCTTGATCAGAAAAGAGAAACTCTGTACCTCTAGCCGGTATTCTTACCATCCAGTCATGTAAGGTGTTACTATGATTGAAGTTGGTTTCCTTTCCCATGACCATTGGTTGTGTCTATATAATTTTTAGTTGGAGATGGTTTGCCACTAGTTTTCTGATATATAATTTTGAAGTTTTTCAGGAGTCTACGGTGGTTGGCATTTGAATCATTGTTCTTTCTTTTAATCGGGGTCTTGCTGGCATTTTTCCATCCATTCAGAATTTAGTAAATGTGAGCTTAGAGCCAACATTTGAAGAGAATTCTTGTTATAGCTACCTGCAGGACTCAATAATGAACTTTGTTATGTGAAGGAACCTGAATTTTTGTGAATTGGTGAAAAGAAGGTTGCTTATAAAGGAATGTCTAATTGTTGATGAGATCACACAGATTAGAAGTTTTAATTTTAGTTTTCATCATTTACAAGGGAACTGTGTGACGTATCATAACCATGACCATTAAGCGATGTCCCAACAATCTAAGGCTGACAAAAGGATCTACATAATTTGCAATCAAAGAAGTAACCCTAGCTGAAGGATATACATAATTTGAAATTTAAACTATCATTTGCAATTGTGGTCATTGTCAGAGATGGCGGTGGTGGCAGCATCAAAAGCCTAACCCTAGCTGAAGTTGAGAGGGAGGGAGAAAGTGATTGGGAGGTGAAGTGATGCAAGGTCACATCGGGGGTCTTATAAAGGCAGCGAACTACATGAACTGCCTGAATCTAGCAGAACCAAGTGGTTCTGCTTGGTTTGGGTCGGTTCAAGCCGGTTCGAGGGCTGTTTCAAACCAAACCTGCATCTCGACCTAGTTTTCCATCCGGAATTGGTTGGTACGTCCCAAACCGGTAAGTTCGAGTCAAGATAGCTGACTTTGTATTCATGCCTCTTGCCATTACACATAAAACAAGTAAAACTATACATTCCCTTTCAGCCACTATCCTTGTACTATCATGTAACAGATTGATACAGCCACCAAAACTAACTACTAGTGCCTCAAGTTTCTTAGGAGAATGTTAGAAGTTTTCCACATAACTGTAATTTATCTTGATTAGTAAAAGTGGAAAAACATGTTCTTAGTACAACTTTCCATCAGCTTCAACACGCTCATTATATAGGGATGGGGAAGGCTACAATCTCAAAAATAATTTATTCCATCTTGCATTGCATCTATTGCACCTCAATGTCATTAGCTCTGTGAAAAGCCTACCAGAAGTTCCGTAATTCTGTATTTTGTTACAGATTTTGTACCAATTTTCTTTTCAATATGTACACAAAAATATCTTTTTATCTGCAGTCTTTTCTTTCAATCACATCATGGTATGTTCTCAAAAGGAGTAACAACTGGCTTTTGATTCTATGCAGTTTCCTGGCTGCATTTATTTTTAAATATCAGTCATTTTATGGAATGATTGCACTATTTATCATGAACAATTAACATATTTCTTACAGATAAAAAAACATTTCAAGGACATCGGTGTTCCAGCAGATGTAAAATATATTGATCCTACTTATATGATCCGAGCGTGTCGGGCCAATGCATCTGATGCAATCCTCTGCACTGTACTTGGACAGAATGCTGTAAGAATCATTCCTTTTTCTTATATGCCACCATATGTTTGCAACTTGCCTCAGAAAAGAAGCCATGTATCAATGCATGTTGTGAAGAATGATTAAGGTACTTGTTCAGTGCTGCTGGCAAACTAGACAATGGGGAACTCATTCTCCTTTATTGATCTCATTCTAAACTTGTAACATCATTAGATGATTGTGAATATCTGTTGTATGAGCCTGTTTACATCTCCTGTGTCATGAAGACAAAATGGTTTCTTTCATATATCTTTTCATTGTCTGGTACGATAAAAAATTGCAGCAATTTGGCTTCATCTTACTAATATGGTTTTTACCCAGTGGTTCTGCTCATCATTTTAAATTCTTTGCAGTGATTTTCCTAAGAACAATGCTACCTGGACACTTGTGTCCGGGCTCCAAAAATCGTGTCGAATACATATCTGAGTCAGATATGTATCAGACACTTGGATACTTGTCTAGTTCTATGGTTGCCACTTTCAAATATTGGTGGAGGGTTGGAGTCTTGTACACATGAATTTGACCCTCCATGTTCATGTTAAAAAGGGGTATTCATTCGTTTTAGTGATTGGCTAAGGACGTAGATATTGAAATAACTTTGCAAAATGTTATTCTCTTATCCTTAATTGCAAGTGAGAAATATATGTCCTGGAAAACCTTAACAAACAATATCTTTTTATTATTTCTTGTTAATATTTAACCAAACAACATTAAAGGTATAAATGTATTATTTTATTTAGTTAAAATTACACTGTATCCTATGTATCCCGATATGCCCCTTATTCTCTCTTACTGAGTCTGACACTTGGATACACATCTGGATCCAATTCTCATATCCATGTCCATGCAACACTAAGTACTCTATATGACTTTTAATATGTGGCTGGTAGGTTAATTTCGGTGACATATCCTAATAGTTGCAAGTACTCTTCTTGTTTATATGTATGTATATGTATACTGAGAGAATGTTGAATGATAGATTCGGTTATTACATATTTTCTTTGAGTTCATGTAACTAAATCTCCTGTTTCCTTGGTGGGTGAGTTTACTTATTTATTTTCTCCTAGTGGTTTCTTATGAATTTTTGACTCAGTCACATTATTGCTTAACATCATCTATTATATGCTCGAGCATTATAAGAATAAAGATCACTTTACCAGTTCCCTGTGTGTGAAAGTGGTGAGGTATATCTGTTGTATGATAGCCTTCTACCCCTGAGAGTTGTGACAGAATTCTCTGAGACAGAAGGCTTGAAGGAAAACAAAACTAATAATAAGTGCATTGAAGGCAATGCAGAAGTTGCACCCAATTGGATTTTTTGAAAACTCCAACTAACATAGCCTTAGCATGGATGATAGATCTGAGGTCTCAATAAAGAGGGAGTAATTATCCTATTCAAAATGGCCGCATGTGGGTCTGAAATCCCCTTCCCCAACTATTTTTCTCACGTAAATAACCAAAACCCATGTACGAGGTAGTGACCGATACAAGAAAAGGTGGACAGTGGATCCTCCGCATGCAGGCATTTCAGAAAATGATAATTATTCAGAAGTGTAGCTCAGGTTTGTATTGAGAGTTAATGTAAATTAGGGGGGAATCTTCAATAGCTCGATAAAATTGTTCAGGATCAAGATATTACAATGATACCAGAATAGGGAGAAAAAAAAGTAATGAATGATTCATAATTTGAAATAATTGGAATTATTCTTGGTTATATTTATGTTGTAAAGCCCCTGGGCCTATACCTATCAGCGTTGAGCAAATTGCTAAATCTGTTATAGATATTTTCATAAGATCAAGTTATTTTATATATCAAGAATATTATCTATATCTTTATTCCTTTTTCTCCTGTCACTTATGACTGCAATTGCTTATTTTGATTGCTTTGAAGTTTGTGAGGCATGCTTCAGCTTGTGTGATTACAGTTGCATGTGTTTTCTTTACGCAAGATGCCACTTGAGCAGCAATGTTCATTTTCTTATATCATGATATGTTCAGGTTCACGGTGCATTTGCGGGTTTCAGTGGTATTACAACAGGCATTTGCAACACCCACTATGTTTACCTTCCTATTCCAGAAGTCATTAGATCTCCCCGGTGTGTGGACCCCAACAGCAGGATGTGGCACCGATGTCTGACATCCACAGGCCAGCCAGATTTCCACTGATCTGTCGGTAGATCTTGTTTCCTCTGCCGAGCTGCACCATATATGGTTCATTGCTCTTTCGCTGGCATTCATCAATTCAGGGTTGATCAGAATCGACAATATTAACTGAAGGGAATTGGAAGAGTTTAAATAAGGATTCAACTTTTATGGCAGTTTATAGCAAACAAACAATCTTTACTGGATTTTTTAAGACAGTAATTTTTGCTGCAGATTCCAGATTTTTTCCTCTAGCAAGAAACAAGTCAACAGTATTATTTTTGTTATTACAGTCGTCCTGTGGGAAATATGTGGCTTGTAACAACTATTAGCAGCCACATGAACTGTATTTCTGTATGATGTTCCTTTTTCACCATTATCCTCTTGATTGCTGTATACTTCAATGGCTAAATTATTTCATCAGGGTTGTATTGCTGCTTCAGGCGTCGAATTGTTCATATTGCATTTTGTTTATGGTATAATTTTTGCTTCAACACTGCAGACCCAAGCAATGGCTAGAGGAACTTGCCAATCCTGAACAACAATATTTCTCCCGTAAAAGTCATATAATTGGGTGGAAAGAATTAAATATCAGATTTCTCCAAGGTCCAAACGTAGTGCAAATTGAGATATAACCGATTGATTATAAGAAAAATTGGAAACAAAAGGAGAAGAAAGAGAAACTCGAACAAAGTTGGAGCCGACGAACTTTAAGGATTCTCGATATGGAAAAGATCAGCAGAGGGGATCTCAGGTCCGGAGCTTCGACGAGACCTCTTCTTCTACTCCATCAGCGGTGGCAATTGGTCCTCCAACCAGGCGAGAGAAAAAGGAGAGTGGAGAACCGGGAAGGAGCCGGTCCCTATTATCGGAGATTCGTTTGCCGAGTTCTCTTTCCTCTTCCAAAGCAACGCGCCTCTCCACTGATGATTTATGCGACCTTGTGGGAGAACAGGATCTCATTTAATTAAGCAATAAATCAGATGTGAGGTTCTCCATCGGCCGTCCGATGACATACATCGGATCTGGTCTGAATTGGTGGTCAGTGTGGATTCCGGTGGAGCAGGGGTGGTGGACGTGGAACAGGATCACATGGTCTTGGTAATGGTTATAAATTAGGACATGCGTCCTCGGATTTATTGGATTGAGCAACAGGAGCTATTTTTCTCCTTGTTAATGTGGGAATAATTTAACGGCTGGATGTTGTAATGATATTGGGAGATGGGCAGCCTGGTGTCGTCGACAACGGAAGGAGTAATATTTGTCTACGAAAACACCCTTCATGTCCAACAACTACTTGAAATGTGTGTCACATATGGTTAAATGGCTTTGTACAAAAGATTCGTTCCATAATTTATTTAACAAAATTTTATATAACAATTTATTTTTTTTTTGCGCAGCCATTCTGATGTAGTGCTAAAATTTGCGACAGTGCAATTGACCTTTTCTTTTCAAGTTTTGTTTGCAGGTACAATCTACAGGGAAAAAAAAAAAAGGCATGAAGTTTGATTTTATAAAGTGAATAATACTTTATCTTTTTCCATGAATCAAATTATATATTAAGATATAGCCATTTTGTGTACCTTGAACCTGTCAAATTATTATGATCTATGAAGCCACGAGATAGCAATGCACTAGGGTCCAGTTTAAGAAAATATGACTTCACATCTGATTACGTTTTCAAATTATTACCACCACTTTTGTTTTTATCTTGCTGAAGATGAGCAAAAAGTGTCCGTTTCAATCTAACAATTATCCTTAGTCAGGAGAACCTAAAGACTTATTTTGGACAACTAATCCAAATTTTTAGGATGTGTGTATAGCTTTTGGATATTGTAGACATTTTTGTATACAGCAGGTTTTGCTCTCTCATAGCATTGGATGTCATTCGAACTAAGATGTGTGCCATTGGTGCAACTTGAGACAAAGTCGAGGCATTTCAAGAGATATAAATTGCAAAGATAATAAAAAATTATAGTTGAACTTTGGAATAGATATTAATAACAAGCATTCATATAATAATGATGATGGTGACAGCGGCAACAATAGTAATACTAACGACAGTAGTAGTAGTAGTAGAGAAAATTAATAAATTAGAAGTATTGGAGAGATGATCCACCCAAAAAAATTAGCAAATATAGATGCTTGGAAATGCTCCAACCAAAAATCAAACCTGCAACACTCACGTGGCAAAGGAATGTGATCATCGCATTACCTAGTTCACAAGGTTCGCTTGATATAGACGTTGCCTTGAGATTGTTTCAGAAAAAATACAGAAATTTTTGTTGCTGTATCTTGATTTAGTTTTTGTTTATTTTTAAAAGGTCCTCATTAGTTGAAAGGAAATGCTTGATGTTATTGAGAAGTAAATCTGCTGGCAATACTGTAACTTGAGTGATTAACAAAAGTATTGGCTTCTTAAACAGTCATTGAGCTTCTCTCTTTTCTGTGGCTCGCATGCTCTAGATCAACCATATACTTCTCTGTATGAATTATTATGGCTGACTACTTCCTTGTTTTGGGTGGTCACTTGTACGAGTGACAAAAGGCCTCAAGCTAACTCATTTGAAAAAGAGAAAAATACGGGTTATAACAAACTGAAGCTCAGAGAAAAAAAAAAGGACCTTATCAATCCTGTTCTAAACCCACTTCAGCTACATTTCAGAGATCCACAGGAGTTCTTTGTCCGGGCCAATTTCATCCACGGCAAATTAAAAAGGACAGCCTCTACTTGTGTCCTAGCTCGTCTAAGAGCTAGATTTGCTTCAATTGCTTGTCTCTTATCCTTAACTCTACTCAAGTTAGCTTTACAAGTAGTGCTCACAGGTGGATTGCAGTGGCCATAGAAGTCTATATCATTTGTGGATTATATTAGGTCGATATTTAAGACAAAATGGAGTATTTTTGATCATTCAATATGGATTATATGCTATGGTAACATATGCTTATATGTATCTTAGCAGATGGATCAAATTGGGTTAAGAGGTAGAAGTGCACATATCTGGTTCCACACAAGGATATTCCCAGCCTTGGCACTGCAGATTGGAGAAACAGTAAAACGATATGCAACATCACAGAATATTAACTTGACAAATTTAATCTTGGCAAATTTAGAAGCTCCATGAATCAAAATTAACGCGGCTTTCATGAGTTATCTCCATAGTTTAAGAATAGTGGTATTTCATATATAAATTATTTTCTGGCGGGATTTGATTTATTGAAAGTAATTGGAAATTCTGAGGATAAATTTTTTACACCTCATAACATGTTTCCACTGCAAATCTTTACGAGATTTCAAATTCAAAATCATGTAATTATGGTCATGCATAGAGCTTTTTGGTTGTTGTATCTACGGGAAATCAAGCTCTAGACTTAATAAAAATGCCAGCTTCCTCTGTTAGTATGGACCTTATTCTGTTACCGAAGTTTCAAGCACCTATAGATTGTTTTATCTGACATCAAATTAACTTGAGTTGATCACTTCTTTTCCTTCCGGTTTTGATTCAAAAATATTGAACTGGGGCCCTCAAGTTCTCTGCTAGCCTGGTCCAAAGCAGAGCAGGAGACATTGCTTTGGAAAAGTATTATAAAAATGCCTCCTCCTTTAAAAAGAATTACTGCAAAGAGAAGGCCGACTCATGAAAATTCCTTGATAGACCTTTTGTTTTATTTTTCTTGCATCACTCATCTTTCTTTTACTGACCCTCCTCCAACAATGATCACCACCTTGTGGGCTTGTATTGGAACCTTAATAGAAGAGGAGTATTAATGTAAAGTACCAAAACTCACAAAAGGCAAAGTAGCCGTCCACCGTCACCTATTTTGTTAACGCACGCTCTCTCTCTCTCTCTCTCTCTCACACACACACACACACACGCACGCACGCACGCACGCACGCACACATACACACATGCGAGTGCGGCAGACAGGATTTGGATTTAGGCATGCTAATATGCTTTGATATGTGAAAACTATCTTGTTCTATTTCATATCTAGAACTTTTCACGCTTGTCAGAATATTAATGTTTGTAATTTTCTATACCAGAGAACTTATCAAATGCATATGTGCTGTTAGAGTGGCAATTTTATCCGATTCATCAAGTATCTAAGTATCTAATCTAAATGGGATGAATTTTATTCGATCTGATTGAAATCTAGGATAGATATTTAGATTCTAAAAAAAATATTCGAAGTGGGTTCAGAATAGATACGGATAACGGTATGCCTCAACCTAAGATAATCTTAATACATATTCCTCATTTAAAATTATGATAATTTTATATTATTTATATATATCTAATCAGACTTGACTCGACCATCAATTTCTCTTAATCCGTTGTCATTCCTATATGTTATGGTCTTCCCAAATGTTAATTATTTATTTTTTTGACAAACAAAGGAGACTTTTGTGCGTCAGCACAGCAGTCGCCAAAATTTATTCAAAGAGTTTGCATGTAGAGAATATACATACAGGATTCATTCAGGAATTTACAAACAACTTGACCTCAGCTAAGATAAAGTAAGCCACAAATTTATAGAGGAATTAAACATGAAGAGCATGGAGGTTTAGAAGAGTATCAAGAGCATGGTAGAGCTTCTGAAACCATAGCCTCCAAGACGCCGGTTGAAAGGAGTATCGAGCACAAACATGAATGCTACTTTTCTTAATGAATGATATATATGCATAATATACAAGCCTAAGTTTTTACTGAGACAATAAATTTTCAATGGACAAATACAAGTATTATATGGTTTTTTGCGCGCTCTATTCCAAATATTTTCTACAATACAAGCATACCCCTCCCAGATGAGGTTTAGTGGTGGCACAGAACAAGCCATGGAAAGCAGCAACAGCCATCTTTTGCTTTAGTACAAAGTTGGAAAGCCCACCTATAGGTCGCAAAATCTGAGTTGGTCTTGGCTTGGACCATGACCAGTCCATCTCAGCTCCATGGAAGCTCCTCAATTTTTAATAAAGTGAGGGAACTTGTGCTTTAGGAATCCTTCAAGCTGCATGCAATTACCTGTAACAAATATAAATACAAAGGAACAGTTAAAGGGGAAGCTGATCTGCATAGAGAAAGGAGAAAATTAAAGAAAAAGGGAATTACATGGAAAAATTACAGGAAAGCTTGCTGCGATTCTCTTTGAAGCTTTGAATGGGGGTCTGGGGCCCAACAAATCTAAGGGAAAAGAGGTAGGTTCGGTTGCAAGGATAACAAAGAAAAGCATAAAGAAAACTCATTTAGCACAAAGAAACTAGGTACTTTTGTTTTTTGCTGCATGGATAGGAGTGCTTCTTGGTGCGAAGAGGAATTTTCTAAAGCATAGGAAAATCACAGGGAGGGCATAAAGCAAGCATTTCGCTTGTTCGGGTCCTATTCCCCACTTCTCTTTTTTAAGGGTTTGCTTAGAGAGGGAGAGAGGGGAGGGAACCAGTGGAAAGATACTTAGCTTCCCAAGGATTGTGTACCAATGTCTTTATTCATGCCTGTCAGAACCTTCTAAAACAGCCTTTAATTTTGCTTGGCTTGCAGGCATATGATTGAAGTGAATCTAAATTCTCTAGGTGTTTTTGAGTCACTAACCTTCATGCTTTTGGACTAAGAATCCAGTAAGTGGTAAACACTAGGCCTATATCTACAGGAATGGAGCATACCAAGACGAGGATCGTAGTCTCGGAGTGGCGTATATTTTTTGAAGTTTAAGAAGAAATACTTCCTCTCTCTCGCTAGGTGGTGGAGCAATGGGCTTTCACACTCCAAAGCTTCTTATTTTCCTTGTTTTTATTTGTTTCTTAGCTTGCCAAGTAGAGAAGGTCTATGGTATGAGAAACATAGATCTTTTCTTCAGGTGGAGTGAAGAACATGGGATAGCAGGAAAGAAGTCACGGATACTCGCCAACATTGATGTTGTCAGCCTTGACGCCAAGAAGAAATCAGCAACTTCACCTTTCTCATTTGATCCTAATCAAACCAGCAAAAGAAGGGTTCGAAGAGGATCTGATCCCATCCACAATAGGTGCTGATGCTTTGAGTCAGAGTGCAAAGCCCGAAAGGAAGGGAGTTCCATGGACAAAGCAACAACATCTATGACGTGAAGAAACTGCAAGGTGTTATGCTTTCAGAGTTTGTTTTCTTTACTCATTTGGGTTGGTCGGTCTTCCCTATCTTGTTTAATAATTCGAAGGTTCTGCTATGGAGATAATTGTACAGAGCTATTACTGAAAAGGATGCTCGAGGATCACGGTAAGCCAGGCCGAGCAACTTACAGAAGAAGTTTATTGGCGACGATGCTGTATTTTGCTCATCCAGCAGTTTATTTTCTTTAGAAACAAACATGGAGAGACTTTTAGTATGTCAAACATTTACATCTTTACTTGTGCAAATCTTAGTGAAATTCTGAAAATCTTTTCATGCCTCTTCTCTGATTTTCTTTGGACAGATAATGCTAAGACTAGCTGTCAAGTAGTTTCAGAGTTGGTCTTGAAAGAATTTGACAGCATGATGATTTATTATTTTTCTCATCTGTAGTTATCTTGCGTCAGTGTCTGTTGCTTTATACATTAAATGTGCTAGATGAATAATTTATTTATATTTTTTTGCTCATCTATAGTTACCTATTTTTCTTGGTAACAACTACAAAAAATTCTTGAAGTAATCGCTTGCATAAGAATTATGCTGCCCCCACCAATTTACATTTACCACCGTCCCATTTTGATCATCCAAAGTACATTTTCACCAAAAGATAAAAGAAAAAAAATCCAATTTGGTATATATTGAAATTTATAAGAGAGAATCATGTAAACTAACAACAAGCTCTTATAGGTCTTTACTGAATAAGTTAAACAAAGTTGTGAAGCCAAAGGGGTTCTAATCAGTATATTTTCCTTCTAAAAGACTAATCCTAATTAGGCTGAGGTATAAGACTTCCGTACTTTCATTCTAGTTCCCTTACTTTGTGAGATGGAATCTGTTCCCTTTGAGATCTTGCAAGCAACTGCTTCCCAGGTCATCTGAGCAGCATCCCCTGCTTCGACGGATACTGATACGCAAAAAGATGCTCAATTTGCACTGATCTTTTCCACATTTTAGTCCATTTGTTTCAGACTCCCCTAAGTAGCTCAATGACATCGCCGACAACCATAGGAATATAGTTACCCACAAATACAAGATTTTAGATCTTATGGGATGAAACTATTACGGTTTTTCTATGAAATGGGATGTACCATCGTTCCACCACTTGGGACAAGGGATGCTTCACCACTTGGGACGGTGGACTTTCCGATCGAGATGCTGGGATGCTAGCGGGATGGTCCTATCTCGATATATAGAACGGTATTCCATTCTGATATCTCATACGATATTCCGCTGGGACCTAAATTCTTGCCCACAATAGCATCAAAGAGGCAATTCGACCAAGAGGCAGGTCTTTGATATCTTAAATTAGAAATTTCGATACATGTCTGCTTCCATTTTCCCTGACACTTCCTGAAGGCAAAATGCCCATATTTCTCTTCTTGTAGAAGTTGATAAACTTTCTGGTGGATCATGCCACTTGGAACACCAACTAAAACGAAATTGTTTAATTGATGGGTAATGGAATGACATCAACGAGGCCTAATAACGAACAAAATATAATAACCATGTAGAAAATGAATACATAGCAGTATTATTGTGGTTAGAAAAGGAGTAACCTAGCAAACCAATTTTTCATTTCAATCAGTGATCGTATATTACTCTGATTGTATCTCAACCAATAAAGCTCGCAATTGGTTGTGCCCAATTAACACCATACAGAGCAGTGGAAAAGTTCAAAGCGGCCACTATTTTTTTTTTTTTTTTGAAGAAAACGGCCACTGAAAATTGACAGAACAGAACGTAGAATTTTTCCAAACCAACCTACATCCCTCTCATAGATTGCTCCCTGGAAATAGGCTAAGATAAGGTGGTCTTCACATGGTACTGAATCACGGAAGCAGTACATGCCTGTAAGGAGAAATAACATCCTTCTTTAGATTAGCAGTCTATCTCTCAAAATCTGCGAGCAGAAACATGGCTGACCCAAACTTCCTTCTAGTCCAACATGATGTTTGGATGATGGGCTACAATAAATGATCCTTTCCATCCCCTCTTCTCGACTCCTCCAGTTCACGAAGTGGTCCACCGATTCATCCTGCGAGAGCTTATCCCAACTAATTTTTTCCTTTCCATGAACCGTAGAATGCCGGTTGTAGCTTAATGGTGAGAACGGTGCAAAGATCACATCGGCATGAAACGAATTCATCCCTCTAACTGCTGTGCATGGCTGGATTACACCCGACGCGTTCGAAGGGAGAAGATCTAATGTAAGCTTTGCTTGATATCAGATGCTATCCTATTAAAATATCGGTACACATCTAGTATGGTGACCAGTTTGACGTATCGAGCATCGGTTTGTGTCCTATATTGTGCATCATTCCAGTGCTGATATGATATGATAGGATTTATATTTATCAATATCGGTCGGTACAGCAAACCTTGTCTGATTCAAGCTGCATCATTTCCTTGCTCCTTCGTCAAGGACCATGGTATTCCTTTTAGAATTGGAACTTCGTCCAATGCAGAGTTGAGTTATTGTGGGGAGGCGGCAATGAGTCAAGAGTGCTACCATGCCTGAAGATGTCTTATTGGCAAGCACTGACATACGAACTGATTCAGGTATCAGTTAATTATTGCTGGACCTCAAAACAGTGAAACCAGAGCAAACCAAGAGTAAGATGGACAGGGACACAACATAGAAGAGGAATCTTTTGGTCTCAAAGGATAATGCATCATTCTCTTGGCATGGACATCAACACAGAGCACGCTATCGAGGTGTAATTGTTAGATAGAACTAATAAAATAAGAGTTTTAGATCAACTGGTGAATCACTTGTACCACCCGAAACAGGACGTGATTACAAGCAGTACATGTTACTAAATTTAACTTAGAAGAGAGAGCAGCAAAACCCTACACTTCTATGGAGAATGGGACCCTAACCATTGAGGGATGCTTGCATAATCCTGGGACCATCCATTGGTTTCGGGCCTTCAAGGTGAGGCTGACAGCACAATCAAAACAAAGGGCTGCAGAATTTGTCGCCAAAGGCGCCAGGGTACCGGCACCTTTCTGCCTGTGATATATTTTAAGATATCCGGTATATATTTGGAACGTCATTTGGAGTGGATCCTGGAGGATCTCGGGAAAATAGGAGTCCCACCACAGGTACAAGCTCAGACACTTTCCCGTTTCCCAAAGTTTTTGATGGAAGTCACGTATTAGAGGCTTTCTAACCTCATGCGACATGAAAAGATATCGTATCCTGTGATGTACCGTACACTATGTATCTTCTTCAGAGGAATTCGAGGTCCCACCCTCGCCCTTGGTTTGGTATAACGTCCACGAGGACTGCAATTCATTAGCAGCCTGGCATGGGCCAGTCTTGGCATGAAATGCCAGGAGAAATCTTTTCTCCATTATATATGATGGAGAAAAAAATATAAATATTATTTTATTATTGGATCATATAATATATATAATTAATAAAAAATAGTTATATAATATAATTTAATTTTTTAAATTTTTTGATCAAAATATTTTTTTAAAATATAAAAAATCAAAATCTATGAATTATATCTCAAATAATATTATGATACACTATGCCATATCTGATATTCGCATGTTACCTTCCGATACTTGTTTATACGATGCAAAAGGATGTCATGATATATCGTAACGATATTATAATATCTTATTATTTTCTATAACATCATGTAGGATGCAAAAGGATGCAGTCATAGTATATCATATCATTATTATAAAGTCATGTTATCTTTTATGACATTCTATTATAACTTTTGAATAATTATTAGAATATAAAAAAATAATAAGATATAATAATAATGGTATGACATTCCATTATATCCTACGATATCCTATTACATCTTATGAATAATTATTTAAATATTATAAAAAAATAATAAAATATCATAATAATGGTATGATATCCTATTGCAACTTATAACATCCCGTTGCATCTTATGAATAATTATCGAGATGTCATAATAATGGTATGAAATACTATTTTTATGACATTCTGGTGCATTCTATAAATAATTATTAAAATATCATAAAAAATAATAGAATGTCATAAAAATGATATGATATTTTGTTGCATTCTATGACATCCTATTGCATTCTATGAATAATTATTGGGATGTTATAAAAAATAGCAGAACATCATAATAATGATATGACATCTTATTGCATATTATGACATCCTATTGCATACTATATATGAACAATTATTGAGATGTCATAAAAGATAATAGAATATCATAATAATAGTATGAATTCCTATTGCATCCTATGACATCCTATTACATCTTATGAAAAAGCAATAAGATGTCGTAACATTATTCAGTAATGTCATAGCATTCAATAGAAAAAAATATTTTGGTCAAATTTGAAAAAACTAAATTACATTAAATATCCACTACTACAGAACAGGACTATGGTAGCGATTCACAATCATTGCCATAGTGGTTCAATAACCGCTGCCATTATGACCGTCGTCATAAATCTATGGCAGCAGTTTTTGCAACGATTATGATAACCGCTGCTATAGATAGCTTATGACAGCGATTCAAAGAATCGCTGCTATAGACTAACCTATGGTAGCAGTTATAAATCGCTACTAGATCTTATATGATAGTGATTTTATAACCACTACCATAGTATCTATGGCAGCGATTACAAAATCGCTACCATAAATCTAATGTAGCAGTTGGCATGCTTACGAAAGCAATTTTGCAACCATTGCTGTAGATTTTGAATAATAAAAATATAAATTTTTTAATTTTAATTTTTTATTTAATAAATATAGTTCAATATATAACATAAAAAAATATTATAAACATAATAATATTTCTGAAATGATTAAATTTTATTATTGAATAAAATTTATTATAATATTTAAAAAAAATACATCAAAAGTCTTCTAAATCTATATCTAAGTTATCATCATCGGAAGAAGATGGAGCATGAGCTGAAGGGACTGGAGCTGGAATATTGGCCAACATATCCCCAAGATTCATAAAGTCAGCTTCAAAATACGTGCTGAGCCTCATCATCATAGCAGTCACGAGGTCCTATAGCTGAGCAGTCCATTTTCTAGCCTGATCTGCTTGCATCCTAGTCTGAGCTGCCTGCGTCAATGCTTCCTCAAGCTGCTCCCGACTGACGATATCAGAAGCATGTAAAAAGATACTTGCCTCAGACTAGTAGCTCATAGACGTATGTTCGAGCCTGCATCGGATCCTTCTAGAGTGCTCAGGCTTCAAGACATGAGACAGATGGTCATGAAGGCCAAAGGTGTTCGGACTCTCACTCACGAGCGTGTCGAACTACTTCTATAATTATAAATTTAAATAAAATATGATAAGAAATGCTATAATACTAATCATACTAATATATTTATTACTTATAAAAATTTTTTCGATCATGGCGTTCATCGACCTGTTCTTCTTATTTGTATGGTTGGATTGGAAGATCTTGCTATGGCTGGACATCATCCCATCTTTCATCAGCTATAATAATGGATCAATTTATTAAAAATATATAAAAAAATATTAATTTAATTTATCTAATAAAATTTAAAATTTATTATCTCTCTATGCACATGACTTGTCATAGACTCACGGTCAAGAGTGTGCATGTACTCCTGAGCTATTCGGTTCTTCCGATTCTGATGGAAGACAGTCTAAAAAAATATTTAAATAAATAGTAAATATTTAAAAAATAATTAAATATAAATTTAAGTATATTAAAAAAATTAAAAGTTAGAAATTAAATTTTGAACTCCTGGCTCCTCCAATGCCTAACCATCCCCATCCGCTGACTTGGAGGATAGTCCTGTATCCAAAAAACAAGCTTCTTTAGAGTGTCTCATCGGAGCTCGAGCTATCATCTATGGAGTTTGACCTTATAGTCCTAGTATAACTCTCCAATCTTCTTCAGTCGGATACCTCAAGCCCTCTCGTGATCTAGAAAGTCATACTTTCTCTACATAAAATTATCAAAAATCAGTTATAAAATTATTCTAATCAAATATAGTATAAACATATCAAATACATAAATATAATAAAGATATACTTATCCATATCTCCTCCCATATCCGATCTCTAATACCATCGTCCATCAATCATTAGTCTATGGGTAGTACTGAAATGATGTCGGACTGCCTCACAAGCACTCTAAAAAAGGAATGGATCTCCCATGTGGTCTGTCCTACTGACTTTTCTTCCACACCATACTGCACAATCATTTGATGCTGGAGGTTCCATACATACGGTATATGTGTGGGACTGTGAAATATCCTACTGGATGATGCATCGATTTACAATAAAAATATATTATGTAAATATATAAGAGTTTACAATAACTATATAAATAAATAAATAAATGACATAATAAAAACATACACTCACTAGCCATGGGATTATGCAATGTGAATGCCAGTAGAGACTCATCAATGGGTGGAGCATGTGTCGAAAATGTGGCTGACATTAGAGGCTCAAATGTTGGTGGAGGAATATATGCCGATGGAGGAGTAGATGCCGATGGTCCCTAGGCAGCCGATGTAAAGATGGATGGAGTATGCTCTGTTTGTGACTCAAATGTAGAGCTCCACGTAGCCCATCGAGAGGTGGAGGTGAAAGCTAATCAATATAACATGTTGAACAATAATATTAATAGAGCATCAATAAATAGTCTCTAACTAACTGAAGTCTATTTAAATCTTATCACACTTACATTATGCTCTATTGATAGGAAAGGTTAAGTGGGTATGCGATACCGAGCTTGGTATTGTATAGCAATGCTGCTTACCAAAGCACGTATTTAGTAGAAAAAACAAACATTATCTAAAAAATATTACATTAAAAATTAATATTAAGATTTATAACTTTGTTATAAATTTATCATAGATATCTGAGAAATTGCAGTACATGATGAGGAGAGTTTTCGATCCTCCCCCTCCAAGCGGAGTTGCACCACATATCAGGCAACGGTTAGCATGCCTACGGTAGCGATTTTGCAACTACTGCTATATATTTTGAATAATAAAAAATATATTTTTTTAATTTTTAATTTTTTTAATCTAATAAATATAGTTAAATATATATAACATAAGAAAATATTATAAACATAAGAATATTTATGAAATGCACAACTTTTATTATTGAATAAAATTTATTATAATATTTTTTTAAAAAAAAAATATCAAAAGTTTGCTAAATCTATATCTAAGTCATCATCATCGGAAGAAGATGGAGCACGAGTTGGAGGAGCTGGAGCTGGAGCTGGAGCTCAGATATCGATGGAGTAGATGCCAGTGATCCTTGGGCAGTTGATGCGAAGGTAGATGGAGTATGCTTCACCTACGACTTAAATGCAAAGCTCCGTATAGATCAAAACATCTGGTATGCGATGCAACTCTACTTGAAGGAGGAGGATGATGGAAAATATGTAGGATTTCATGCATAGATTTCAAAATATTTTCGAAATTAAAGCAATGGAAGACATAGATTAAACAGTTTAATCTACAATATGCATGTAATCAGATTACAAAATCCAACATCAAAGATCTATAATATGTCATGATGTAAATATAAATATGAAAATAAATTAATCACAAATGGTATTGATCATATCAATACCTAGATTTAGAATAATTTTAGATCTAATCCTAGATCATAAATAGGTTACCAAGAGATCAGATCTTTTATCTTTGCATGGGTCGTAAACTCCATGGTTGATTTTTCATTATTGCTTTTAGAGCCGCACACGCATCCGACCTCTATAGGTGATCCATACTAACCTGCAACACAGATCGAAAATTCGTCAAATGAAAATCTGCTCGAAGTGCTAGCTTCTCACGGATTTCTCCTGATGGTTAATCAAATATATGTTCTTTGGATCTCTTGGACACTCCAAGAGATGAAGAACATGAGAAATAAAAAAGAAATCCAATCCTTAAATTTTTCATAAATCAAAAAATAAAATAAAAAAAATAAATTCTAAGAGAAGATAAATCTTCTCCTTCAGAACATCAACAGTTGATGTCCTGAAAATATCTCTATACTAGGATAAGAAGAGACATTCTCCTTCAAAATTTTTTTTAAGTTTTCAGATCTAATATTTTTAATTTTTATCATATAAAATTTTCATACAAAATTAGAGAAGAAGGGTTCTCCAAGAAATCCTAAAAGAAGACCGTTCTTCTCTTCTCCTTCTCTCATCAGAACATGATCAGATCATGTCCAAAAAGAATATCATGCCCTAACAACTTGGAGCACTTATCCTCACTCCCTAATCCTCTCACTCTCCTAGATTTTATCACATAAAAATCACTCAAAGAAATAAGAGAAAAAATATATGAAAGAAAAATAAAGAGAAGACAATCTTTTCTTACCTTGTCTCTTCAAGACATCAACCTTTGATGTCATAATTGAAGGCTCTTCTCCAAGAATCTTGGCATCCCAAAACCACCATGCCTTCTCCTCCTTTTTCTCTAATTTTCCATGAATTTTTTAAAATTTATCACATCCTCAAAGGGCCTTGAAAAGTGGCATGGGTTAACAACCAAAGATTAGGTCAAAGACTAGTCTTAGAAGGACTCTTGGTGGCATCCAACTTTTGGATGCCACCCAACCAGCAAAAACATTCCTAAAAGGATGAGAAAAGGGTGCACAACAATATGGGAGGCGTGGAGTTTATTTCCATAGAGAGAGAGAGATAGAGTTTTAGGTTTTAAGGACTCTATCAAATAGAATCCCATGCATAACTACTTTCCAATTTTGACCAATTCAAAATTTATTCCAAAACCTCCAGATTATGGGGCATGAGAAATCATTCTTAAGTATGTAATTAAGTTACGTTAACTTTTGAAAATGAAGTATGGGTGTGGGCTTTCTTAGGCGTAAGGAAAGAGAGAGAGTTCCAGTCGAACTAGAACTCCTATTTAACTAGGTCAAAATAAGTTTGAACCCAATTTAAATCTCATTTAAATTAGATTAAATATAACCCAATTAAGGATGATCCTAATCTAACTAGGAGTCCAATTAAATCAGATTTAAACCATATTTAAATCAGATTTAAATTTCAAGTCAATTTGAAATTAGGTGCACTTAAGTTCTAGTCTAACAAAGATTTATTCTTCCTTGCAATTGGCTTATCCAATAAACCAATTAAACTTAATCTAATTAAGTTCAAACTAATATTCTAATTAAATTTAATTTAATTAAACTTGATCTCAGCCCAATTGCTTAATCAAATTGAGTTAATTAGCAATCCAATTGCTAATCGATCCTCCTGCAATATTTGCATTAGGTCAAATATCAATCGCATTGATAGTTTGACCTTAGAATGATTCTCAATCGTCGATTAATCATCTGATCAAATTATAAGCTCTAATGTGTGTGATCCCATAGGTTCAAACCTAAGTCAGTAGCATAGAAATCAATTTTTATACCAATCGAAGTTATCATCTAGCAATGATTTTCGACGTTCGGATAGATCGAATGTATGCAAAGCAACATTCTTAGAACCCTGACCTCATGGTTACCGTATAATTCATCCCAATGACCAATAATGCTCAAGACAACTTCGAGTACGCTATCAAATACTCATATAAGTCATCTCTAAAGTATCTCAAAATTTTGTATTGGGGATAATTCCCACTCCCGCCGAAGTTCAGTCTAATGCTTAGCCTAATGCAATTAGTAATCATGAAAGAGCTTCGATCGAAAATTCTTCCTACAGCAATCGAACCCCAATCGAACTTCTTTAGCTGTTGAACTCCAGCCAAACTTTTTCAGCGGTCGGATCCTAGCCAAACTCCTCCAACGGTCGAACTCCAACTGGACTTCTCCTTCAATCAAATTTTTCTAGGAGCCGAACTCCTTCTAGACTTCTCTTTCAGTTGGATTCCTCTAGGAGTCGAACTTCTTCTGAATTTCCTCTTCAGTCGGATATCTTCAGGAGCCAAACTCCTTTCGGACTTCTTCTTCTATCAAATTTTTCCAACGGATTACTTTCAGATTTCAGTTAGCATTCCTCTCGGATGATCTTCTATAGTCGTATTTTTTTTAGGAGTCCAAACTCCTCTGAAATTGATATACGTCAAAATTCTTCACTAACCAATGCCTGCTTCCTCCAAACTTCGACTATTAAATCTCGACGAATGGGCACATCAGTCAGACGACACCTCTTTCTCCATAATAAACTCCATGCAGCCCCGAGTGATTCACTATCGGACGGTTATGGCTGTTACTATCGGTCTGCTATAGGCAACACCTCTTTCTCTCCATACCAAATCCCATGCGATCCTGAGCAACCCACTATCGGATGGTATAACTGTCACTATCAGTCCGCTACAGGCTCCATCCATAAAAAAGGATCCTCCAGATATGTTTTCTCTAAGCTCTCTTCTCCTTCCCAAAATTTTGCTGAGTTTTTTCCTGAGCACTCTATTTTTGTGGGCCAGAAGAGCTGACTTGATCGTCGGAGGGTCCTACCGGAGCCACCACTACCGACCTCGGAGAGGACTTTGTTTTGCAGGTCATCAATGGTGACCTCTTCTTTCTTAACTCCAGCTTGATCTGACGTCGACCAGATTTTGCACCAACAGGATTAGCATTAGAGGAAGGGTCTTCTATTTTTAAGGTATCCTTATTCTAAAGGAGTGCTTAACCGATCCTATGGATCTTCTTCTTCAGGATCCATCTCCATCCTCTCCCTCAATTCCAAGAAATGCCTCCAAAGAAGATGACTATCCGAAGATCTACCACTTCTACTGTCAGATTCGAGCTAGATCCATCCATTCTGATTCCAGCATCGATGCTTCAACCTCCTCTTCCATCAACGGCCATAGTAGATCCGGAGCAATTTAACCTACTGATGCAGTGGATTCAGGGTCTCACCGAGATGGTGCAGGCCATGCGGCAGCTCCCAACGATGATTTCATCAGAAAATCCACCATCGGTCTGATGATCATATCTACAACTCCATCTCCACCGGAAGGCGATCCACCTCTCGCTCTGAGACACAGCACGATCTAACACATGCACGCCGTCTATCGCCCTTAGCGGAACAAAGGCGCAACATTATATACAACTTACCAACTAGAGATTGGAAATCGTTGTTCGGATGCACTATCTATCCTTCGACGTAACGTATAACGTAATCCTTCACCCTCTCACAGGAGAGTCGAGAACCTGTTCCGCAAGATATCTACCGACTCGACCACCAGATCGACCGTCCTCGATCAGACGAAACTAGCGATGAGGGCACTGGACATCAGTTTCGCAGAGAACTCTGCCACGTTGCTCCGAGCCACCTGAACTCCCGATCTCATCCGGATGCACGTAATGCCGGGCGAGGTTGATCGTCAGACTAATCTCTATACACTACAAACTCATATGCAACGGAGCCACGCCCATTCCGCGTCCGAAGCGTCAAAGAATTCACGTCCTCCACTTTGAGCACACGCCTCATCGCACCTGTGACACCTCCGTGCATGCACCTCGATCATCGATCGCTCAACTGCGCGTCGCACACGTTATCACTGCCTTGCTCACTCTATATATCACTCACTACATACTCTCGTCGTTATACCCTCGCTATGCGAGCCGTTTTTCGAAGCTCCTCACATGTAGATAACCACTCCCGTAACTCATATGGAAAGACATAGATAAATACTAATTGATCTGGATCGATCCGATCGGCATCTCTTTCTCTCCTTTCCTATAAGCTAGATGAGCCATCAGTTGCTAGATTCACTTCATCAGCAAAGCGCCACAGTCCGCACCGAGATCAGAATTATATAGGAATCATGGAAATCAAATGAGAGTAGAGGAATGCGTATTTGGACATGTCTCACTAGGAGTAGTGAAGATGATATGAGTACGAAACTTGGCGATCAGTCTGTCTGCCAACATGAACAGCACTCTTAAGGCGAAGTCTCACAAGAAGAAGAGTGAGGAGTTTCGATCTTCTTTTTTGGAGAACGGGACTGCACATCAAACCCATTCCTGGCCTCGATCTTGCATAGCATTCAGGCACCTAAGGTGAGAATGCATGCCCTCGTACCACACTACGCGAAAAAGTGCCCGCGCCGGAGGGCTGTGGCTCACGCAACGCACAGTCTCTTGAATCAGAAAGATGAGGAAGCTAACCAGTGCCGCTGGCCGCAAGACGAGTCTCAGCGGAGCGAGCGCCCACTGGGCGAGTTTAATCAAACCATCAGCGTGACAGTAGAAAAGTATACCGCACAGAACGCAAGCTGCGCTACTCGGCCACGAACTCAAACCCCGGACTCACATGACCTCGCGAGAACGAGCAAGAAGCCTGAACTACATCGCTCGAGCATTGATCACGTCAAACGAGAAGATCGCGACGCTAAGATTGACAAGGCACCACGAAGGAAGTTCATCAATTCCTAGAAGCAGCAAGGTGAAACACGTCTTCCCCTAATCAAGATGAACGTGAACCCCCCAAAAGGTCACTGTGGTGCTGATATGAATCAAATGAATCACAGGCGAACAACACGACACTGCGAAATGACATCTTACAAGTCCAAGACGAAACCGAACTCGAGAAGAGCTCCGATGAAAGGCGAGGCCCGCGATCGCCCCGACGCGACCTGCCTTCATGATGCCAACTTTCGACGAGACGGATGAAGGCCCGACTCCAAACCACCCGCAGACCCGCCTATTCGACAGCCACAGACACAGTGCAAGCGAGAGAGAGGCACACCCAAGAAGAACCCTCGACCCGCCAAGTGTGCCTCGATCATCCATCCGAGTATCACTCAATCTCTAGCCGTGTCACACTGTTGCGAGGGAGCGCATGGCATCTCGACGACCCGTAGTAGCGCTACGTCGAGCGAGAAGAGCCTCTGTCCGAAGTAGTCGTGAGAAAGAGATCGGCCATTAGAATATCGAGAAGGTCGTTGCGGCACACGCCCCAGAGCCATCCGCCGGCTGCGGCATCACCTGAAGGTGCAGCTTGAGGGAATAACGACACCTCCCACGACTCCTTCAAATTTAACAAAATCTTAAAACATGCTGCTCACCCAATAATTTCTCCATAGAAACTTCTCCATTCCACACCCATCTAAGGTGGTGTTTCTCTGGTAACACAGAAACCGAGCACTACGTCACGACAGCCTAGGAAAAACCCAGCAATCACACCAACGCGTCTCGACACTCAGTCTATAATACGGCAGGCTGCAACCTGATGTGCTGAACACTGCGATGCGAAGTGCTCGAAGACTGCCTGCATAATTAAGTATGAGAACGCGAGCGCGTGAGATAGCGGAGGCCACTTCGAACATCGCCGTGTGCCACGATCGTCGCATGCGCCTACGAGTTACTCCCTTAGGTGTAGCGAGATAAGGATGGAACAGGAAAACGCTAACATCCTACTATTATCCCAGATAAACCTCGAAAGACTCGACATACGTGTGTGACTGTAACACAGACCTACGCGTCGTGTGAGACCGCACCGACCTAAGGCGTTGTTTATAGGATGCTGAGTGAACGAGTCTTGATGTGCTGTCTATATGCGTCGATTCGTGAATGAGTGTATATATCAGAAATCATACGTACAAGCTGTGAACCATGAGGTCCAGAGTGTAAGCGCTGTGATATCGTTAAGCGAGATGAGAGGATATGACATACAAGATTGGCTGCGCTGGGTATGAATATAATTAGCTGCCTCTAACATCATACACATAATATATAAAGAGGTAGTAGAAATATCAGTTGTGTGTGGTAATGTGATGTGGTCTGCAGCAAATATCTCTGTATGATATGTTTGAAGAAATAATCAGATTGATATATACCTGCTCTATCTATGATCTGTCCTGTGTACCTGCGAATCCGAGTATGCCTCTCGCCTCGCCGCCGACGACCATATCAATCCCAGAAGCTTCTCTCCTCAACTACCTCAGAGCAACGCAAGAAGTCCTATCTAATCTCTTCGTTTATCTATCTATCTCTTCTCTCTTTATTGATATATAAGAGCCCTGATATGATAGCTCTTTGATTGTGATGGGCGTGCCTAGCTATGGCGCCCTGTACGCAGTCTTAGAACAGGATGTAGCAGACGCTGGCGTTGATGCGCTCTCACATGCACGGCCAACTCGGCGTAGATGGCTCTAGACCAATCCGTTCATTTCTATCACCTCTGCACATGGTATGGAGCACAGAGGCGCGGTAACAGAGCGGCGGATCCTGTATGGTGTCTCCCGGTCACCTCTCTCACATAGCATGAACTCTCACCGATGTATATCGTGTGAGTGTTCGATCAAGTGCGGCGTGACCGCATTCCACTCTACACACACTTTACGAGTGCCTGCGTGAGCAGATCGAGTCTGGCGCTGTATGTGATGAGTGACTTCGACAGTCCTACTCTCTCCCTATTGTCCTCACGAATGTCTCAAGAGTCAAGATATATATATTCGTTTTTAAACGTGACTCGAGATTAAAATGCCGCGCGCACACCCACTCTCTCTCCCCTCGCTCTGATGCCCCACACTCACAAATCGAAGCCTCCTCTAACGCAGACGACAAAGATGAGAGCATCGCGTGCTGCTCCACTCTCATCACTTTCTCTCTCACTCTCGCCACTACATAGTACCTCTCCTTCCTTTTGAGTCGTATCAGCGTTCTCATGCGCCTCTCAACCGTCAATACCACATTCTGCTCCATATAAGATCACACCTCACATAAGTGCGTCGTCTTAGAGTGAAGAACTCTCTCCCAAAATCACTTCAAACACCACTCACAAACTCACACCATGTCTCAACTAGAACTCAGCGCTCTTCAGCACTCCACGCTCGAATAAACAACTCCGCACATAAGTACTCGCGTTACGTGCTATATATAATAATACGAAGCTGGTGTCGAGAGTCATCGCACACAGATAACTCTGAATATATAATATACATGACTGCCACCCACCATATATATCTCTTCGAAAGTCTCTCTGTAGAAGTTCGGAGATGGTGCCAAATTGTCAAGGTAGGAAACTTAGAGACATATATAATAACGAGTCGGGTTGTGAGTGATGAGAAGAAGTTGTGTGCGCGCCACGCATCTTCAGACGGCTTGATCTTTCATCAGATCTCTACACTACGAAGACCCTACCTAGAAGCGCATCCAGCTCCAGCGGACAGTCGCTTCTATCAGAATACCCATATAATCAGCGCGGCGAAGAAATAAGTATGAATACGAGCGTAAGGTTCATCACACGTAAAATGTATTTCTTTATAAGTCCCTGCCATCATCAACCGCAGCCTCACAGAGTTAGGCACGTAACAACGCGTCTCCGTGTGCGCTATGGCGCCGCCCTCGAAGCAATCAACGACGGGTTCCCATCTCGGCCCGCTCGCAAAATACCCCCGCTCCTCGTGCCTCGCGCACGGCCACACCCCACAAAAAGAACTCCCCCCCTCCACACCCCAAGATCTCCTTCTACACGAACGCTCGGTGTGTGGCGCCGGATCTCCTCACCCGGCCACCCACCCCCGCGCTACAACAAGCGACGCCAACCGGACCACGACCACCCCACACCATGCAAAAGCCAAACAAACATTGGTTACAATAGGAGAAAGATCTCCTTCAATATTATTTCATATCGACTGGAAAAATAAATCTCCATTCGACGCCATTCAACTGTTTCAACCGTCAACATAGCACCTTACTGTCAACAGGAAGCGATAGAATAAGATATCTTCCATTTCAAACCTCGAACCTGAAGATTTTAAGATCTAATTCCCAAGCTCAACAAGTCTTCGTAACAGGCTCATCAACAGCATAGATTAAGAAAATTTTTTCCTTCACCTTGTGTGGGATCTTGATATATAAAATCTCCTTTGTATTTTCAGCTTCACGAGTTTAACATCAACAGGAGATAAAGATCAACCTTATCAACCTCGGCTAGAGAGAATAAGGAGACTTTTCCCGAGCTTCAACGCCAATAGGAAGATTAAAATTCTTCCTTCAACTCGTTGGAGAGTAAGATCTTCTCTGAAGCATTCAACCTGAATCTGGGGTGCCAGAGTTCACGGAAAAAGGAACTTTCGACCAACCCGGTACTAGTTAGCTTTTTTGACTTTCTTTTTGTTTTTTTGAATTTTTAAACCGAGAGTGAGACAAACCATTCTGTTGGGGACCAAACATCCCTACACTCCTCACCAACTCAAACACAACAAAACGCCCTCTCAAGCCCTCCTCCCATTCGCCCATGCTTAGCCTAATGCCATGCAATTAATTATGAACCAGCACTCCCAACTACCCTAGATACGAAAAACCCATTCTCATACAACCTCTAGAACCAGAACCCCCACCCCCCTCCCACTCTCGCCCCAACACACCCCCCCATAAGCCCCCCCCCACAGACACAAACCCCCTCACCCCACCCTCACACACCCCCGCAGTATAGCCCCCTAGCGAGACCCCAACACAACAGACAAACTAAACCCCCTAACACAGAGGCTAGGAAATAACTCCCCTACTCGAGACTTACTCCTCCCTTAAGCATTGGACTCCCTCACACCATCCGTCACCATCCGAACCCCCTTCCTTCCAGGCCGTCTGGGCGGCACCCCGCCGACCCCGCCCAATGTAACCTCTCAGACCGTACGTTCCAAATATTAACCGACCGTCGGCCGACCCTAGAACCTACTTATGAATTCTTTTTATCAACGGCCCTCGTAGAGCTTAACCTAACTGGGCCGACCAGATAAAACCCAATACTTCCCTAGAAACTCTCCTTCTAACCACAGCCAGCGAGCGGACTACCACACTCCAAATAGAACAGGGTAGACAATAATTTTAGAAATTATTATCTACAGTAGGCCCCAGGAAATAATATCCTTCAACGCATGCGTCCCCCACCCGCAACCCTTAAGCTTACAGGTGCGGCGCACCCCGGACTCTTTACGGCTCCATCCCCGCGCTCACGTACATTCAGATCGCATCACACACACCCCCCATCACCACAGTCCGTCTTTCATCCGTCCACCCATCTACAACGCAACATACTCTCTCAACCTACGTCTTAGGTAGTCCACCCGCGCCCCGCCCCATCCCCCGCCCCCTAGACTAATACCACGCACTCCTCAGTTAACGCAACTAATGCGCACCTCCTATATAAGTTACAAATATAAAGCAATATCAACGATGGCATTCTAACCACTCGAGTCAATACTTTATATTATATGCGTCACAAACGATCTCCGCAGACTCGTTGCAATTCGGGAACTTAAACTCCTCACTCTACGCACCCGCACTTACTCAACGCGACCTTACTCTCCCTAACTTAGAGCATCCGTACACACTCACTCGCACCACGCTCGCGCGTATTGCGATTGTACAACCGCCATCTTGCTCACACACACGCTCGCTATGTCTGACGGCCGGTGCACCCACCTCACTCCCTCTCCGCACTTCCTCCCGCACACTCACCTTCTCTATCAATACCACTTCTGCGAACACACACGCAGCCACACTCCCCTCGAGACATTGTGTCCAGCGTGCTCCCCAGCATGACAGCGTCACGCGCCCATGTTGACCCATCATCTAAAGACAATACTCACTGCACAACTGAGCGTACAACAACCGCTCGCATGAGTCAAAAAATCTATATATAGCATGCATCTCATCTACGCTCACCTCTACTCGACAATAGACCTAGTCACACAGTATCTAGTGACTATGCAATAGACATAATCACGCCTAATACACTAGTAATCTCTCACGCGTCCAACTCTACAAAATAAAGTGAGAGGCAGCACATGATCAACACTCAGCGCATATAGAAGCTGTCACAATCGTAGAATTATGGATCCGGAAAAGACCGCTTCTATCACGCGCTCGTACATGTGCTGCCAGCCTCGATAGCTCTCACCACACGAGTAAATATTCAGTGATCTACTGACGTCCATCGCTAATATATATCTCTATCTCACCCGACACATCATCACTGAGGTGAAGTGATTCCGCAGATATTCATCGTCTGTCATGCTCTTCTCTCCTCCATTATTATAAGAAGAGTGGGTGGGAGGTTCGTAATACTCTCTCTTGAATAGAAGAGATAATATGCATCCGGCACTGTAAAATCGTGCCATAGTGTATAATATTCATTAGTATATAATTTCTATTATATCATAACAATAAAGAGATAAGCGATCTATATCTCTAACTGCATCGCGGAACGCTCTCACTCCTCTCCTCTCTCCTTATATATAATAGCAATAGAGACTCACATATCTCCTTGTATATAATATATATATATATATATCTATCTATCTAGGCATATGCGGTCAAACACCTCACACGCCATACAAGACCCATCATCATACCTGGATCCAATCACAGACACAATCTCAAATGACCGGGAACGCAAACACATTTTAATTGTTCACAGGAGCGATACTCCTCAACGCGACTCGGTCAACGAGCTCCTGACGGCTGACTTCGACTCTATATCGTTAGCACATATATAGATCCGACTCACATCTAGTTGCTATACATCATTCACACAATAACAAGAGACCGAACACATGTTATATCATGTCACATATCTCATCCTAGCTCTCTCTCTCGATATAGATAATGCTGATCGTGACTGATCATACCTCTACATCACCTCTCTCATCTCGTCTTATATCCCCGGACCCCCGAGCAGTTGTATATGCTCTACGACTCGCATACCGATCACCTCCTATCTAATCCGAATATATGTATAACTGCGCTACAAAACGAGAACCAAAAATATCTCTCCGCTCTCTCGCTCTCATCTCCATAACAATAGTATCTATATTTATATCCTAGATGAGGAAGATCTATTATATCTATTATATATATATCCCTATAACTGTGCGGAGAGAGTCGCAGTGAAAAGATATAGGCACCGCTATCTCCAGCCCTTACTCGAATATAGAAGATATATCTCTAAATATGATATTTAGGAGCTCTCCCCAAACTCCTAACTTCACGGCTCCATACTGTGACTCCTCAACTCGTCTCGACCAATAGAATGATATAGAGCGAATGTATTTAAAATAAAATATATCTCGATGTCTCGATCGATCCTGATCTCATATCTCACTAAGAGAGTGAGAAGATTCAGTAGATATTGCGAAGCCGAGAATCTCTACAACTCTATGCTAACAGATCTACCTCCACAGTTTCATAATATCAGAGAACATTAACAGTCTATAATATCATCATAAGTAGGTCGATAAACCCTATAACATCAGACAAGAAAGCTTCACTGTATATTGAACGATAATAATTATACCATAAGACTACAAGGCCCGTATGAAAGTGCTGAGACAGACAACAGATGGCAGTGTCTAATAAGATGTATTCATACCAGAAAAGTCCACAGATCCGTATTCGAACACATATACACAAGTAGATACTAAAAAACGCAAAGAATGAACAGCAGGTCGGAGCATCATAAGGAGATATAATAATCTATTTGAAGGTCACGTACGGTGATCTCAGATCGAAGGGACACTTATACTCATTGGCCTTAGCTAGCTATTTTTGATAGTAGAGTGCTATACTAGTCATGTTCAGTGCAAATATACTCCTATATTTCACCTGGATGTCATACCAGTGTTTTCACATTACTTGATTACGAGGACAACCAACGCATATGGCATACAGTGATCTATACTCGATAAGTTATCATCCTTATTAATAACTTATTATTTGATCATAAATAATTTAAGAACCATCCGATAAATCCTCCTTTATCGATTGATTATGGTTCTAAGGATTCATCATAATTTAGGAGTTGATTTAAAAAAGATAAAATTTTTATGATGAATCAGTCAAATAACTATTATTATTAAATAATTTATATACTAATTTCAATCATCTATCACTTAGATGATTGACTTTAGGACATATTTTTTAATAACTCCCACTTGGACTAAAGCTAATCAGAATGATATCAAATATTCTATCTTTCACTTGAGTTCATAGAACTCTTTAGTTTCATGACCTTAGCAGATAGGTCAGTTAACTTCTCCTTTTACATCGATCTTTTAAAGATCGACGTCATCCAGATCTAATATCTAAGGTGAAAGCGATGCAGAATATGCTGGTTCTTTGGTTCTTTAGTTTGAGCTATGGCTTCAGTGCTACGATAGGACTGGACCATCGGTAGAGAATGTCACTTCCAACCTGCTAATGAACCTCAACAACTATACAGCTTATATGACAGCATCATATGCTACGATGTACTCTACATCACTAACTAAATAGGTTAAAGTATACTGCTTGAAATCTTTTTAGTAGATTGCTCCTGCAATTAGGATATGATTCAACATTCTCTTGTTGTCATCTTGTTTTGACTGAAATTAAAACATCAACATATTTTAAGTCAGTACTTTCATATTTGAGTTACTGAATCTTAGTAATTTTCAAATATTTAAGGATTGTCTATACAACTAGTTGGGTATAAATCCTACTCCTGTTGGAGTCCAGCTTGATGCTTAGCCTAAAGCAACTGGTAATCATGAAAGAGTTTCGATAAAAAATTTTCTTCCAGCGGTCGGACCCCAATCGAACTCCTCCAGCGGTCGAACCTTAGCCGAACTCCTCAATGATCGAAACCCAATCGAACTCCTCTAGCGGTCGAACCCCAGTCGAACTTCTTCAACGGTTGGACTCCTCCAGTAGCCGAACTCCTTCCGAACCTCTTCTTCAGTTAGATTCCTCCACGAGCTGAACTCCTTTCGGATTTCTCTTTCAATCGAATTTCTTGAGGAGCCGAATTCCTTCCGAACTTTTTTTTTAGTCAAGTTCCTCCAGAAGCCAAACTTCTTCCAAATTTTTTCTTTAGTCAAGTTCCTCTAGGAGCCAAACTCCTTTCGAATTTCTTCTTCAGTCAAATTTCTCAAGGAGCCGAACCTCTTTTGAATTTCTCCTTCAGTCATGTTCCTTCAGGAGCCGAACTTCTTCCGAACCTCTCCTTCAGTCGAATTCCTATAGGAGCCAAACTTTTTCCGGATCTCTCCTTCAGTCAGATGCTTATAGGAGCCGAACTTCTTTCAAACTTTTTCTTTAGTCAAATTTCTTCAGAAGCCAAACTTCTTTCGGATCTCTCCTTCAATCGGATTCTTATAGGAGCCAAACTTCTTTCAGATCTTTCCTTCAGTCGAATTTCTCTAAGAGCCGAACTCCTTTTGGATCTCTCCTTTGATTGAATTTTTTCATGAGCCAAACTTTTTTTGGATTTTTTCTTCAGTCGAGTTCCTCGAGGAGCCAAACCCCTTCCAGATTTCTCTTTCAATCAAATTTTTTCAAGAGTCGAACTCCTTCCGAATTTCTCCTTCAGTCAAGTTCTTTTAGGAGCCGAACTCCTTCTGAATTTTTTCTTCAGTCAAATTTTTTGAGAAGCCGAACTCCTTCCAAATTTTTTCTTCAGTAAAATTTCTTCAGGAGCCGAACTTCTTCCGGACCTCTTCTTCAGTCGGATTCCTACAGGAGCCAAACTTCTTCCAGATCTCTCCTTCAGTCGAATTTGTACAGGAGCCAAACTTCTTCCAGACTTCTTCTTCAGTCAGATTTCTTCAGGAGTCAAACTCCTCCCAGATCTCTCTTTCAGTCAGATTCCTATAGGAGCCGAACACTTTTCAAATTTCTCCTTCAGTCAAGTTCCTCCAGGAGCCGAACTTCTTCCGAACTTCTTCTTCAATCAGATTTCTATAGGAGCCAAACTTCTTTTGGACCTCTCCTTCAGTCGAATTTCTATAGGAGCCAAACTCCTCCCAGACCTCTCCTTCAGTCGAATTCCTGTAGGAGCCAAACTTCTTTCGAATCTCTCCTTCAGTCAGATTTCTATAGGAGCCAAACTCTTTCCAAACCTCTTCTTTAGTTAGATTCCTTTAAGAGCCGAACTCCTTCCGAATTTTTTTTTAGTCAGATTTCTACAAAAGCCAAACTCCTTCTGGATTTCTCCTTCAGTCAAGTTCTTTCAGGAGTTGAACTCCTTCCAAATTTCTTCTTCAATCAAATTTTTCTAGGAGCCGAACTTCTTTCGGACTTCTCTTTCAGTCAGATTCCTCCAGGAGCCAAACTCCTTCTAGATTTTTTCTTCAGTCAATTTTTTTTAGGAGTCGAACTCCTTCCAAATTTTTTCTTCAGTCAAGTTCCTCCAGGAGTCAAACTCCTTCTGAATTTCTCCTTCAGTTGGATTCCTCCAGGAGCTGAACTCCTTCTGGACCTCTTCTTCAGTCGGATTTTTTTAGGAGCTAAACTTCTTATAGATTTTTACTTCAATCGAATTTCTTCAAGAGCCAAACTCTTTCCGAATTTTTTCTTCAGTCAAGTTCCTCTAGGAGCCAAACTTCTTTCAGATTTTTTCTTCAATCAAATTCCTCCAGAAGCCAAACTCCTTCAGAATTTATCCTTCAGTCAAGTTCCTCCAGGAATCGAACTCCTTCCAAATTTTTTTTTTCAGTTAGATTCTTTCAGAAGCCAAACTCCTTTCAGACTTCTCCTTCAGTCAGATTTCTTCAGGAGCCAAACTTCTTTCGAATTTCTTCTTCAATCAGATTTCTTTAGTGGATTACTTCTAGATTTCAGCTAGCATTTCTTTCGGATGATTTTCTCTAGTCGTATTTTTTTTAGGAGTCCGAACTTCTCTAAAATTGATGTATTTCAAAGCTCTTCACCAACTAAGGCCTGTTTCCTTCGAACTTCGACTATTAAATCTCAACGAACGACCACATCACAGCAATGGACACCTTTCTCCATAACAAACTTCACATGATTTTGAATAATCCACTATCAGACGGTTACGACCGTCACTATCAATCTGCTATAGGCTCCATCTATAAAAAGGGATCCTCAGATATATTTTCTCTAAGCTCTCTTTTTTTTTTCGAAACTCTGTCGAACTCTTTTCTGAGCACTCCATTTCTGTTGGTCAGAAGAGCTGACTTGATCATCGAATGATCCTATCGGAGCCATCACCATTGACTCCTAATGACACTTTATTTTATAGGTCACCGACAGCGACCTCTTTCTTAGCTCCAGTTCGATCCGACATCGATCAGATTCTGCATCAACACAATCTTTCAGTGGCTCTCACTTGGATCAGATTGGTATCTACTCACTACCTCTAGTGCGTATACTATGTCTGATCTGTATATAGAGAAATAAGATGATAGCTAAATCTTTGTTTCTTGCAATGCTGGAATATCATTTTTGATTAAGAAAATTTCATCCATGGACAATACAAGAAATAATACTGTAAAATATTTTATCCACTTATTAATATAGGGTTTATCTTTGTTCATAATAAAGCCATACGCTCAAAATGTATATTCTAAAACTGAGATAATAGCTAAATAGGCTTTACAAGTCTTTACCTTTCTATCTATGCTACTCCGATCTTTTTAAAAATTCATTCACGTCCAATGGGTTTTATCCCTTCAGGTGAATCATCTAGTGTCCACACACTATCGATTTTCATGGATTTTAATTTGGATCATGTGGCTCCAAGCCATTTCTCAAAGTCAGATCACTGCATTGTATTCTTATAGATGATTGGATCCTTATTGTTCTCATCGAGTTCAACAAGATCATCGTCCCGGACCTAGATACTGAAGTATCTATTCGACCAATATGGTACTCTATCGAATCTCTTTAAAGGTAACACTTTAGTGGACTCCGGATTTAATCTGATCAAATCCAATTCTGTAAGTTTACCAAATAACGTCAGTTCTTTTCTACTGATCAAATTTTTATAAGTTCAACTTGATAGACATCAATTTTTTCTCTAAGAAACTCCTTTCCAAAAAAAAATATCCTACTGCTGATGAATATTTTATGTTCTTTAGCATAGAAAAATTAATAACCCTTAAATACTTATTGGACTAGGATCCAAATTTATCGGTGTGCAAATATTTGACATAGGCCGATCAACTCCAAATTCAAAAGTGAGAGAGTCTAGATCTACGTCCGATCCATATTCCATATGGAGTCCATGCGACAGATTTACTCAAATTTTTTTTAGAGTAAAATAAGTAGTCAGTAAAGCATAATCCTGAAATAAGCAGACTAGTAAATCCTATCATGGATTGAACCATATCAACAAAGTTTAATTTCTTCTTTTAGATATACTATATTCTGAAAAAAATTCTACTGAGAGAAAATCCAATTCTCCCCTAGATATGTCACAAACTTCATTGGATAAGTATTCACCTTCTTGATCTGATTAAAGGATTTTAATACTTTATCCAATTTATTTTTCTATTTTATTATTGAATTATTTGAATATTTTAAATGATTTATCTCAGATGCACCCATAACCAGATGATAGCCTGTAATAAAATATTAATATCTTTCTTTAGCACTTAAATTTATAGCTCCACATACATCACTATGTATGAGACTTAGAATTTTATCGACTTATCCATCTTTTTCAGTAAAATGTGACTTTATCATCTTTCCAAAAAGATAAGATTCACAGGCTATCAATGATTTACAATCATTACTGTCAAAATTTTTCTCTCAAGCTAATTCATTTATCCTATTCTTGTCAAGATGACTAAGCCCATAATGCCAAAGATAGATATCCATGACATAATCTAACTTGGATGTGTACATTACACTTAACATGCTATGTAAATGTTAAATGTCATTTCTCTGTTATCCATGTATTATTGTAACATTATTCATAATAATATTACAACAATCTTTTTTATTGATAAATGATAACCATCTCTGACCAAAAGACCATCAGAGATCACATTTATCATAAACGATGGATAATAGTGACAATCACTCAAAATGACATCTATTGAAAATAAGCTTAAAAATTTCTAAAGCTAGGATTAGAACAAGACTTCCATCCCCAATATTTAGGTATTTCTCACCATTTTCAAATATCCCACTTACTTGTAGTCTTTGCAATAAATTATATAAGACTACCGACATCTAATACCAATATAGTAGAATTATATATAAAAAAATTTTAAGTTGTTATCATATAACATTCTTGATAAGCAACTCTTACTCATTTTTCATGTTCAGCCTGTTATGGTCAAGAGAAGCAAGATAATTCTTCTTTCTATGACCCTACTTCTAACAGTTGAAGCACTATGTCTGATTTAGATCAATTTTAGACTAATTATTTTTACTGAACTAAGATGTCCAATAATTCATAATTCGTATTACTGAATCAAATTCAACTTTCGATACTAATTATCGAAGTTGGATCCTATAAGTCATTACTATCTAATAGTGATATGAGCAATTAGGATTTAGCCTTATTTTGAGAAAAGAGAATAATGACCTAAGTATATGAATTATATTAAGCCTAGAGACTCGGACTTTAGTCTTAAAGTTCTTTCACTATTTTATTCGAATTGATAGCCTCTATCTTCAATTCAAAAAATTACCCTAATTTCTTAGTAGATACTAGAATTCACATGGACTACACATAAGTCCAACTACGGTTGGTCAACTCATGTACATCTAAGGATAGATTCATAATCAATTAATTTTTTAAATAATTTTTAGTAATTTAATTTTACTCCAGTAACTTAATCAGTAGGCTAGGGCCTCCACTGTAAGAATTCGATTACATCCAACCATTAACATGATTATACTTGGTCCCAATTATGGTTGGTCAACCTAACCATCATTAGAGAGATACATTCAAGTCATCATATGATGAATGATAATTTCATTAGTCAACAAGCATCATGCCTATGGGCCTCCAATGATTATTGAGTTAATGGACTCATTATCAAACACCTTAATGGGAGGCTATTACTCAGTGATCCCCATAACTTTATTATTTTAAGGATCTAATAATTTTAGAAGATTTAAACTATTAATGATTTAAGGATAGAAAGAACATGGACCAATTTGCTTCCACTAACTTCATCAAGTCAAGTCCTCCCACTGACTTCTTAAATCATCAACAAGGACTAGGATCAATTTCAGTCCATGGGCACCTAGATCATTCTCATTGAATGAAATCAGTCTCACTAATTTTCTATGTGATATGGGTTAGCATGAATTAATGAGCAACCTAATCAAAAGCTGATTAACCATATTAGCCAGGTAAGTGAGATCGGTGGGAGGATCTGCTAAGGCTTGCTTTAGACACCATAAAAAATGGCTAGGTAAGCAGACTGTCAATTAAAAATCATTGGTCTAGGATGTCAGACTTACCTTAGACACCAATCAATTTATTAGTTTTGATTTGGTCTGCCTAAAGATTCAGGCTCAACCACTAAGCCATGATCAATATCCATTTATTAGATGTATGAACTTTGATCAACTACAACTATTGAATTGATCTAAAAAAATAATCTAACCTAATTAACTATTAATTAGATTTGATCAATTTCTTAACTAAGTCCATATTTAATCTAATCCTAGGTCTAACCCAGTTAAGGACCTGATCAAAGCTAACCTATTACCCATTAACCCATGTTTTATGAAATTATCTTAGGTTCTTCAAATCATAAACTAGATCCTAAATAATCACTTAATTCTCAATTAAATTCAAGCTTATGAGTTTGGATTTATGAAACCTCAGAACTAATTTTTAATTTTATTATTTAAAATATTTTTAAATTATAAATACTTTATTTTGAATCAAATTCAAATGATGGTTTTAGATCTGATTTATTTCAGTATTTCGATCATGTCCTAGGATTTTGAATCTAAGATTTTACAGAAAGTAAGTTCACAATTTAAATTCTATAAAACTTATATGTCATACATATGCAAACTAGATTCATAAATGAAGCTACATATCAACGTATGCAACATGAAGATCTAGATCAAAACATGAAATATATCACATGGATCTCATCTAAATAATCAAAATTAGATTATAAATTATTTAATATTAAATTTAAAATTTAAAAATAAATCATAAATTATTTTAGATCTCATCTAAATATTTATGATTTAGATTTTTTAAATTAGTACATACCAGGATAACCTTTTCACTGTAAGGGATAAATCTTCCAGCAAGACAATCTTATGACAGCATATGCAATCCTGATATTATTTAGATCTAATCTAAATAATTTGAAATAAATTTAATATTTATTTAATTTTAAATTTAAATTAAAAAAAATAAATCATAAATTTTCTTAAATCTAATCTAAATAATTCATGATTCAGGTTCAGATCAGCACATACTAGAACAACCTTTTCATTGTAAGGGGTTAACTTTACAACATAACAACCTTATGGCTTTTAATTAATTTTAAATTTTAGATTTATTTTTAAGCATACATGAATATGTTATAAAAGAATCTAGATGCTCTGATACCACTGATGGAAAATATGTAAGGTTAATTTCATGCATAGATTTCAAAATTTTTTCAAAATTAAAGCAGCGAAAGACATAGATTAAATAGTTTAATCTATAATATGCATGTAATCAGATTATAAAATTCTACATCAAAAATTTATAATATATCATGATGCAGATATAAATCTAAAAATAAATTAATCATAAGCGGTATTGATCATATCAATACCTAAATCTAGAACAATTCTAGATCTACTCCTAGATCATATCTAAGTTACCAAGAGATCAAATCTTTTATCTTTGCATGGGTCGAGAACTCAAAGATTGATTTTTGTTATCGCTTTTAGAGCCATACGTACATCCGATCTCTACAGGTGATCCACATGAACCTGCAACATAGATCGAAGGTTCGTCAAACAAAGATCCACTTAAAGTACTAGCTTCTCACGTATTCTTCCTGATGGTTAATCAAATATATGTTCTTCAAATCTCTTGGATACTCCAAGAGATGAAGAACATGAGAAGGAATAAGAAAAGAATCCAATCTTTGGATCTTTCATAAATCAAAAAATAAAATAAGAAAAAATAAATCCTAAGAGAACACAAATCTTCTCCTTCAAGACATCAATAATTGATATCCTGAAAACATCTCTATACTAAGACAAGAGGAGACCTCCTCTAGAATTTTTTCTAAATTTTTAGATCTAATATTTTTAATTTTTATGATATAAAATTCTCACAAGAAATTAGAGAAAAAGGGTTCTCCAAGAAATCCTAAGAGAAGACCATTCTTCTCTTCTCCTTCTCTCATCAAGACATGATCAGATCATGTCCCAAAGAATATCATGCCCTAATAACTTGGAGCACTTATTTCCATGCCCTAATCTTCTCTCTCTCTCTCTCTCTTAGATTTTATCACATAAAAATCATTAGTAGAAATAAGAGGAAAAATACATGAAAGAAAAATAAAGAGAAGACAATCTTCTCTTACTTTATCTCTTCAAGACATCAATTGTTAATATTTTAATTGAAGGCTCTTCTCCAAGAATCTTGGCATCCCAAAATCATCATGCCTTCTCCTCCTTTTTCTCTAATTTTTCATAATTTTTTTTGGATTTATCACATCCTCAAAGGGCCTTGAAAAGTGGTATGGATTAACAACCAAAGACTAGTCTTAGAAGGACTCTTGGTGGCGTCCAACTTTTGGATGCCACCCCATCCCTTTCTCAATGTGGAGAACCAGCAAAAATAGTCCTAAAAGGATGGAAAAAGGGCACACAACAATATGGGAGGTGTGGAGTTTATTTTCATAGAGAGAGAGAGATAGAGTTTTAGGTTTTTAAGGACTCTATCAAATAGAATCCCATGCATAACTACTTTCCAATTTTGATCAATTCAAAATTTATTCCAAAACCTCTAGATTATGGGGCATGAAAAATCATTTTTAGGCATGTAATTAAGTTACATTAACTTCTGAAAATGAAGTGTGGGTGTGGGCTTTCTTAAGTGCAAGGAAAGAGAGAGTCTTAGTCGAACTAGGACTCTTCCTATTTGATTAGGTCAAAATAAGTTTGAATCTAATTTAAATATTATTTAAATTAGATTAAATATAACCTAATTAAGAATGATCCTAGTCCAACTAGAAGCTCAATTAAGCTAAATTTAAATCATATTTAAATTAGATTTAAATTTTAAGTTAATTTGAAATTAGGTGCACTCAAGTCCTTGTCTAATAAGGACTTATTCTTTCTTGCAATTGGCTTATCCAATAAACTAATTAAATTTAATTAAATTAAATTTAAACTAATTTTAATTAAATTTAATTTAATTAAATTTAATTTTAATCTAATTGCTCAATCAAATTGAGTCAATTAGCAATCTAATTGCTAATCGATCCTCTTGCAATACTTGCATTAGGTCAAACATCAATCGTATTGATAGTTTGATCTTAGAATGATTCTCAATCATCAATTAACCATCTGATCAGATTACAAGCTCTAATGTATGTGACTCTATAGGTTCAAACCTAAATTGATAGTATAGAAATTAATTTTTGTATCAATCGAAGTTACCATCTAGCAATGATTTCTGATGTCCGGATAGGTCGAATGTATGCAAAGCAATATTTTTATAATCCTGATCCATGATTACTGTGTAATTCATTCCTATGATCAATAATGCTCAAGATGACTTCGAGTATGCTATCAAATATTCATATAAGTTATCTTTAATGTGTCTCAAAATTTTGCAAATATTGTGACACCCTATGAGGATTACCCAGGTCTAAATTTTGCTAAATTAAAACACAGTGAGTCATTCTCTTCCTAAAGTTAATCAGGAGTGATCAATCCCATCTTGACTCATATATCGACTTCACAAGTACTTGACTGTATCCAAAAATCTTTCGAACCTATATTAAAAATACAGACAGTTCGGCATCAAAGTATAGTGAGTTGCTTGTAAGTCACCGTGGTAATCTCAGATCGGAGAAACACTTATATTCATTGGCCTTAGCTAGCTATTCTTGATAGTAAAGTACTATATTGATCACGTTTAGTGCAGATATACTCCTACATCTTACTTGGATACCATATCAGTGTCTTCATACTACTTAGTTATGAGAACAAGCAATGCATATGGCATACAGTGACTTACACTCGATAAGTTATCATCTTTATTAATAACTTATCATTTGATCGTGAACAATTTAAAAACCATCCGATAAATCCTTCTTTATCGATTGATTGTGATTTTAAGAACTTCGTCATAATTTAAGAGTTCATTTAAGAAAGATAGAACTTTTATGATGAATCAGCTAAATAACTATTATTATTAGATAATTTATATACTAATTTTAATCATCTACCATTTAGATGATTGGCTTTAGAACATATTTCTAATAGAGAAAATTCTCTACATCATGTATTGTAATTTATCGGATATCTACGATGAGTTCAACCTATCCATATAGACATCTCAGAAGGAACAATCATCTAGATTAACCAAAATGAACTTTTACAAACTTTAACATTGATTTTCAATGCAATATTTTCTAGATACTTATTTTTCCTACTGGATACATGCTTTGGTAAGCAGCATTATTAATTGCTTACCAAAGCACATATCCAGTAGGAAAAATAAGTAGTATCTAGAAAATATTGTATTAAAAATCAATATTAAGATTTGTAAAAGTTCATTTTGGTTAATCTAGATGATTGTTCTTTCTTATGTCTACATGGACAGGCTGAACTCATCGTAGACATCCAATAAATTATAGTACATGACGCAGAGGGTTTCCTCCCATTCCAAGTAGAGTTGCACCACATACCTGGTATTTTGATCTATGCGAGATGGCATTTCGATGCCATCGTGATCTATAATGTTTATTATCCATAGAAGCGCTACACGCATGGAGAATGACTTATTCATCAAAGTATCAAAAGTTGGACCATCTTAAATACTCCATAACTATTTCAGCTCAGTAATAAGAGACTGCAAATAGATATCAATGTCATTACTTACCTCCATCACTTCAGAGATGAGCACTATCATAAAAGCAAAGAATTTTTTCATATACATCCATGGTGGAAGGTTGTAAACATGAATAAACACTAGCTATAAACTATGGACGGTATTCATGTACTTGAATAGATAGAAATCATCGTATGACAAGCTCAACCTCACATTACGTATCTCTTATGCAAAGTCGAGATGTATTTTATTAAACTTCTATCATGTCTCTCCATCAGCTAGATGCCTCAATGCATCTTTTGTTCGGTCCTCTTTATGTCATCTCATGTCTTTCGATGTCCTTACTAATATAAATAATTTTTATAGTTTCAGAATCAAAGAAAAATATCACATCAATTTTTGAGGTATACAGGTTGATGTGCCCATCTTTATTTTATTTTCATCTTGATACACCGCACCTCATGTACTCATTTCGATTGACATCTCTATTCCAATAGAGCATGCAATCATTGGAACATGCATATATCTGGGTGTAAGTAAAGTCCAACTATTCAATAATCTTTGATGTCTCAGAATTATTCTTCAAAATTTATGCATTGTCCAGAAGAATATTCCCTAAAAGCTCTAGTATGTAGTTCACTCCATTATTATTAAACCTATTAGAGCATTTCGCATGATACAACTAAATTAAGAACTCCAGCTTCACCATCTTTTCACATTCGAGGTACAACAGAATATTAGCATTCTCTATCAACTTGCGGACCTTCTCCACATACTCACTATTTGTCATTCCACCGATCACAGGATCAGGCATGGACGTAGATGCATCATCATTATGGCAAACAAATGAAATAATATCATGAATTATTTATTCCACTCTTCCATCATGTTGATCGCTTCCTTGCAGCTGCCCTCACAATGTTGATCCCAATAAATTTTATAATCAACTTTAAAGTCATAAATAATGAGGTGATCATTTACATCTTGACGAGGTAGCCACGGTCCATCCATATACTTCTTACAAGGACATTGGATAAGTTTATAATTTTTAAATTTTTCTATAGTAAAATTAAAAAATTTTTGAAGTCCAACCTTATATTCTGGTGAGAGCCTACTAAACTTCATCCATCTCTTATCTATTTTAAAAATGATGATACTGCAATTAAATCATGGAACATAAATTATGTACCAATATATTGTAAACAGCTCATAAGCCATAACAGACATTAAATATTATTTTCATATATATTTAATTAAATGCATCCTATCACTAACTAATAGGTAAAAATAGATTCTATTTTATTCAAAAATTATATTAATTCTATAGATTTATTACAGTAATAAAATGATATACAACAGGGATCGAAAAAAATTTAGACAACACTTTTTCTTAGTTCTCCCATGTAGGAAAAACAAAAGAAAAATGCTGTCCAAAATTTTTTTCAAAATACTCAGCATACCATTTGATTACTATAATTATCTATAAAATTATTTATAATTTTTAAACTATCCAAATTAGATAATCAATTGATCATTATATATAATTCTTTCATCTGTATAAAAAATATATAAATATACGAGTGTCGGAGATTATGTACACTAATTAATTCACAGATCTATCTTTATGCAATGCAATAAATAAATGCAATAAGATATAAATATTAATCTAGAAAATGTTATGTAATAAATTCTACAACATAAATTACATCCATAAATATTAAGGAGCAATAAATTATAATTTCACTTTCTATTACTTGTGAAGGTTCTCTTAGCAATCGGCACATACCACGATCACGGGCACGACCCAGAACCCACCGATGGGGGAGAGGATTTTCTTAGCGGTCGACATAGCTCATGATCGTCGGCATGGCCCAGAATCCATCGACATGGGTTTTCTTTTCGACTGGCATAATCTAGGACCATCCATGGTCACTGACACGGCATGGCCCAGGGCTGCCGGCATGGCTTAGGGTCGTCCACGACCATCGACACAGCATGGTCCAAGATTATCGATCCAATTCGATCCAGAATCCACTAGTACAATCTAGAACCAATCGACAGGAGTTCTCTTATCCACCAATATGACCCATGATCAGTGGATAATTATAATATTTATAATAAATATTTATAATATTTATTATAAATATTATAAATAATTAACAAATATTACTATAAAATTTTAAAAAATAAAATCATACATGTGACTACAAAAAGAAGATCGCACAGAGCTCCGAGGGTCGCCAGCGACAGCGCTAGAGATAGCCTGCGAGAGAGATGCAAAATAATGAGATATAGAGAGAGAAGAAAAAGAAAGAAGAGAGAAAGAAAGAAAGAGGAAAGAGAGAGAAAGAGAGAAGAGAGAGAAAGAGAAAGAAAAAAGAGAAAAAAAGAGGGAAGAGAGAGAGAAAGATCTAGAGAGAGTATGAAGGGGATGGGTCAGGCTAAGGAAAGAGAGGAGAGAGAGAGTAGGGAGGGGGTAGGTCGGGCCGAGGGAAGAGAGGAAAGAGATAGAGAGAGTAGGGGATCGGAGCTAGCGACCGGGTCGACCAGGGAGAAAGGGGGAGGAGATGAAGGTAGCAGAGCCGACGAAAGAATCGATCAGGAAAAAAAGAAGGAGGAGAAGGTGGTGGGGCCAGCGATCGAGCCGACCAGGAAAGAAGGGGCAGGTAGGGGAGGTGGCAGAGCCGATCGGGAAAGAAGGAGGAGAAGGGGGAGGTGATGGGGTCAACGGCCAGGAAAGAAGGGATAGGTAAGGGAGGTGGTGGAGCCGGCAGTCAGGCCGGTCAGAGAAGAAGGGGCAGACGGGGGAGGTGGCAGACCCAACGATCAGGGAAGAAGGTGGAGGTGGCACCGACCGAGGAAGAAAGATAAGGTAGGGGAGGAGGCGATGCTACCCGGGGAAGAAAGAGAAGGTGAGGGAGGAGGCGACATCGGTCGGAAAAGAAAATAGAGGAGAGATGCCTCACTAGTGGTGGAGAGGAGGGAGAGATAGAGAGCTCGAAGGGAATGAATTTGGGGGAGGAATTTGGTAAAAAATAACCTAACCTATAGCAGCAATTTTCGAACTACTGCCATAGGTTGGTAATCTATTTTTTTTATTTTTTAAAATATTAAATAATTCATCATTCATTATTTAAATGATTATCATTAGAGTATTGTCAAAAAAAATCATCTCGATCCGATTACCCTAGCTTCATTGATCAGTAAAATTTAATTTCGACGATCATGAGTGACAATGCAATGATCTGATAGATGAAGATAACTGATGGATTCGAAAATCTATAACGATGATCTCGGTGCCATTTGTATCACACTATCAAAGTTTTACTTCAATCGGATATCGTTATTATGGTCAATTTAATACATGATGATTTCGATCATTAAATGAGAAACAAGTAATCAAAGGATCAGACGACGTTTGATTATGAGATAATTTTTTAAATAAATAATTTTAGCTACTATTTTAATCATTTTTATGGTGGTGATCGTAAAATTTAAACCATGGATCTAGAAACTATCCAAAACTATACGTTGCTCGATACCTATTCTTAAACTTCTTTAGTAATTATGCTTATGCTTTTGTAAGATATGCTTAACATGAATAGTTCATATAGAAATGATTTGAATTTTATGATCATCGATGTGTAAAATGATTAAAATTATAGCTAAGATCATTTAACTAAAAAATTATCTTGTAATCAGATGTCGTTTGGCCTTTTGATCATTTATTTCTCATTTAACGATCAAAATCATCTCATACTAAATTGATCATAATAATGATATTCGATTAAAGTAAAATTTTGATAGTATGCTACAAACGTCACTGAGATCATCATTATAAGTTTTCAGACCTATTGCTGATCTCCATCTATCAAATCATCATGCTGTCATTCATGATCGTTGAAATCAAATTTTATTGATCGTTGAAGCTAGGACTATCGGATCAAGACGATCTTTTGTGATGATACTCTAATGATAATTATTAAGATAATGAATGATGAAGATGAACATTAAATTTTAGAATTATATAATATTTTAAAAAAAAATATGAAAAAAAGATATAGCAATGGTTATAAAGAACTGCTGCAATAGACTGGACCTATGACAACGGTTACATAAAACTGCTATAATAGATCGAACCTATAGCAGCGGTTATAACTAACCACTACCATAGGTTGGATCTATAGCAGCGGTTCTAACTAACCACTGCCATAAGTCCAGTCTATTGTAGCGATTATATCTAACCGCTATCTTTGTGGCAGAATTTATGGCAGCGATTGATTAACTGCTACCATAGGACTAACCTATGATAGCGATTATTGTAAACCACTGCTATAGATTGTCCTATAGCAGCGATTTTATATAACAACTACTATAGGTCGACCTATGGCAGCGGTTTAGAATAACTGTTGCCATAGGTCCGATCTATGATAGTGATTATATGTAATAGTTGTCGTAGAGTTTATGACAGTGATTTTTAAAATCGCTGCAATAGCAAATGCTGCTGTAGTCCCATTCTATAGTAGTGATTTGTCCTTTTATTAATTACGTTATGTAGCCTAATCTGGTGAAGTAGTATATTTTTCTCAACTAGATGTGGTGGACAAAAAATTTCTCCTAATACCATATGCATATCCTGTAAATAAATATCAACTTGCCTAAAATTAGTATATAAATATTAAATCAAAATATAAAATAAATAAATTATTTAAAATAAAATTTGAAGATTGAAAAAAATTTACTCCATACATGTAGTGGTCACTAGCCAACTTCTATCAAAGCGTTGAATTCTACAAAAGAAAAATTATTTAAATAAGAAGATTTACTTTTATGTATTCAATGTGGACTAAAAAACTTTTTAAAAAAATATTTGAAACTACTAACAAATAAGGAAGATACGATTGGTTTTATTTTTATAACTAGCCCAATACCTATTGCGCAGGATGGATAATTACAACCTATAATTATTAAAATTTTTAACAATAATTATTCATAATAAATAATCTTTAGCTTTTTTAATATTTTATTTTATTTATTTATTTATTTTATATATTATATTTTTTTATTATTTTATAAAATAATATTTTATTATTTTTTCTTCCTTTCTATTATCATATCTTCTCCGTGCCCATTGGTGCCGCCTCACCTTCCTTGTTGTTCCACTATGGCTCTCCTTCTCTTTCGATAAACACCGATCCCGATCGCACCCCCATCTCCTCTCTTCTTCTCATATCTTCTCTACGTCCGTCGGTGCTGTCCCATCCCTCCTACCGTCTCACCACTGCTTTCCTTCTCTCTTGGTAAACGTCGATCTCGATCGCACCCTCCGACACCTCTGGTGCCACCACCACCCCTCTTTTCTCCTTCCTTGCCTCTTGCCCAGCCTCCTTCCTACTGCAACCAACATCTTCCATCCCAGCCATTCCTTCTTCACCTAACCCCCTTCACATGCTCTTGCATTTTGAATTCTGCTCGTACCGCTCCATGATCCAATAGGAGGGCTAGTCTTTGGTGATGCTGCCAGTGGCAGAAGCCATGGTGTGGGCCTTATAGTTGCAGACCTTCTTGTAATCGCGAAGGAGGTTGTCCCACTTATCGTTGCACTAGTTCTGGTTTTGAAGGCAGGCATTTTTCTAGCAATAGTTCTTGATCCACTTCCACCACTACTCTATGGAGTGGGAGGTGAAATCGTCGAATGAGGAACCACCATCGCTTGTGTAGTGCTTATCATCGAGGCACTTGGCAGTCATTAGAATGAGGGTCTCATGGTGGATCCAATTTTCCCTTCCAGTAGTTGTCGACCAGGGCGATGGAGGAGGAAGATGGAGAGTATGCCGGTGGCCATGGGTGGTGATGGCCAGGGATGGTGGGGGTGGGGGTGTTCCAAAAGTTCTAAGGGGGTAGTGTTGGAGGGCTCGGACATGGCTTTTTTGGCACCAATGGCGTTTCAAATATGAGGATCCTCTATTGCCCCTTCACAATGATGGATGGCGGAAGGTGGAAGTCTGACAACAATAAAAATTATTCTCCTATAGGATCAATTAAAAAAATAAGAATAGTAAAATAATAAAATATAAATTATTTGATTTAAATCTCTCACGATTCATCATGTCCACTCCAAGTGCCTTAGTTTTAAAAAAAATAAATTAAATAAAAAAAAGAAGAAAGTCTCTCTCTTCTTCTTTGTTAAAACAAGGGATCGAGGGGTTATTCTTTGAAAGCTAGCCACCTCCTAATCCAAGTTTTTCTAGACACCTGAACCCTCCACTAGCCAATAAAATCTCTAGAGAGAGAAAATTTTAGAGAGAGAAAGTAGAGAAAAATTTTTAGAAAGAGAAAGCTGAGAGAGAAGAAAGAAAAAGAGAAAATTCTCTTATTTTTTTCTTTCCTTTTCTTTTCTTTTTCTTTTCTCCTTTTTCTTCTTTTTCTCTTTTTTTTTTCATTTTTGGTTTCTTGAAAAAATATAGGAGACAACCGAGCTTCCTTCTTAGGGGTGATCGCGACCTACGGTCAGTGACCCCCCACCCCTGACAGCAGCGGCGACCTCTTCTGCCCTAACTCCAGCAAACCCCGATGATAGGCCGACTTTTGGCTGCCTGAGCATGGCTAATGGCCGATTGGATGGGAGAGAAAAGATAATGAACAGGGCACAGCCCTGTTCCTATTCAAATCTGGCATCTCATCGGCCAAAACTAAGAAACAGTAACCTCGGAAGAAGGAAAAAGATGGACATCGACCTTACCTTAGCTCTGGTGAGATTGAACAATCGATTTGTCGAAAAGAAATCTTCAAAGATTTCTATGAAAAAGTTAGAGAAAATCCCTTTTTTTGCTGGTGATCTTCTCCGATCGAAACCCCAATTCTTAAGGATTCTTAGTCCCCAATTCAATCATATCTAGGGGTGTTGCTCTCCCGATTTGATCCCTAGGGTTAGTTCCAAGATGAGCGTCGTGGGCTTCGACATCGGTAACAACAACTACATGATCACTGCCGTGAAGCAATGCGGCAACGACATCGTCCTTAATGATGAATCCAAGCGGGAGACCCCGCCATGGTCTCTTTCGGCGAGAAGTAGCGCTTCCTCGATAGCACCGGTGTCGCTTTCGTCGCCATGAACCATCGCTCCATCATCTCCTAGGTGAAGCACCTCATTGGAGTCACGAGAAGACGTCATACGTGCCGTACATCAAAAGAGGTTCCGATTCTAGCACTGAGAGGGTTTGAGAAGGTTGAAGACTCATGAGTGATCGGGGTGCCAGGTTCGAAAGAACAAAAAGAAAACAAAGGTCAATAGGATTTCAAAAAAATAAAAACAAAATAAACATGCTGCTCTAAATACTTTTCAAATCGCATAATAATAATTATTTAAGAAACTGAATTGACAACATTATAATATATTTTTATAAAATATTATTATTATTATTATTATTATTATATATATATATATATATATATATATATATATATATATATATGATTTAAATGATTTAAATTGACCGAAGCATTCCAGAATCGAATCATAACATTAGCTTGGGCATCCAAACCTTTTACTACCGTACCAAGCAGTCCATGATGTTGACTTTTTAATTAATTGTATGATTTTTATTTTATTTTATTATTTTTATTTTGATTTTTGTTTTTTTGACACTGTGGTTATAGCCATCTCACATCACACACGGATGATCATTATCAGGAGATTTGGCCTTACTAGCTCAACCTAAAGATCCAAGATCCAAACTTGATTGATATTATATCATATAATGGGTATGATAAAATATGATTTTTTTTTTTTTTTTTTTTTTTTGACTTTGCAATTATATGTATTAAACTACATCAATTCTATTTTTGTAGTTGTCTTTGGCTTCTAAATTGACTCAATAATATCGGCAGCTCTAATCCTGGCTCTCATAAGTAAAGGTGAATGGATGTTGATGAAACAAGAATATGATACTGAGATTCTTTTAACTTTAGCGACGGTGCAGCTTGTTTAGCATGTGGAAGGTGCTACTGAATTGGTGAGTCAATTAGGGCCCCTTGAGTCCCCTTGAGTTGGTGTCTTTGAATCATTTTGCTCGTGGCAATGTTAAATGGATTCCCGTAACAAGGGAAGAGGTATCCGTATATTGCCTGCACCATGTGGCTATGAATGCCACCAATTATAGCTATTTATTCCTGTAGCATCATACTGAGATGCATGTATATGAATCAAGTTCATAGAAATGAACGATTGTGATAGATGACATATACAATCATGTGGTGGATGCAGTGCAGAAAATAATATTGATGGGTTTTAGAAATTTTCATACCTATTTTTTTTTTTATTAAACGGAGAAGTTTTTTCCTGGAAGCTATAAGTTTGATCATGTTATTACACTTTGCCTGTGACCTTCCTCTCGAACCCTAACCCTACCTTTAACCCTTACCCCAGAACCTGTGGTTCGGAGCCCTTCACACTTGCACTTCCCCACCCTCTTCTCTCTCTCTCTCTCTCTCAACCCAATCCATCCCCACCCCCTCTCTCCTATTTTTATCCTTCCTTCCTATTCTATGTTTCAAGCTAACCCTAAAAACCTAACACTAAGAGTCCTTCCCCTGGCGTAATGGACCCCTCCCCAAAAATCTTAGGTCCGGATGCCAAGCCCAGGCCCTTCTCCTTCTACAATGGCGCTCTGAAGCGCCGCCACCACCGGTCGTTGCCGCCGCCGCCGGCGGCGGACTTCCTCTATAGGGAATGCCTCAAGAACCACGCCGCCAGCCTCGGCGGCCACGCCCTCGACGGCTGCGGCGAGTTCATGCCTTCGCCTGCCGCCAACCCCGCCGACCCGACCTCCCTCAAATGCGCCGCCTGCGGCTGTCACCGCAACTTCCACCGTCGCCTGCCGGAGCCGCTCCTCCTCCACCACCTTGACGACGGCGGCGGCCTGGAGGGCGGGGACGAGATGGACGGAGGCCATGATGGGGACGACGTCGACGGCCGGGAAGAGGAGTGCGGCTCCGCCGACGGCCGCCGCCGTGGCCGCAGCTCCGCCTCTCCCCCGCCCTACTCCTCCGCTCCCCACATGCTCCTCGCGCTCAGCTCCGGCCTCCCGGGCGCCCCCTCTCCGGGACGCGCGCCGGGGCCGGCTGCGGCGGCGGTGTTGCCGAGGAAGAGGTTTCGGACGAAGTTCAGCCCGGAGCAGAAGGAGAGGATGCACGAGCTCTCAGAGAGATTGGGTTGGAGGATGCAGAAGAGGGACAAGGGATTGGTGGAGGAATGCTGCCGAGAGATCGGCGTCGGGAAGGGCGTGTTCAAGGTGTGGATGCACAACAACAAGCACACCTTCTTGGGCTTCGCAAGGAGAGGGGAGGCAGGCGGCGGCGGAGGAGTTGGTGGCGGCGGCGCCAGCTGCGGTGATGGTGGAGATCATAGTGGCGGAATTCAGGGGAGCGGCAATGACGGCGGCGGCCACAACAGCCATGTTTCTTCTTCCTGCTGAGAGAGTGGAGGATAATTATGTTGTTATTGTTAGTTTTACCCGTTGTTGACGGTTAATTTGGTGTTTCTGCTCTTAATGATGATGATTTGAAACACTAGCTTTAAGCTTTTTTTTTTTTTCTTTTTTTCCTTTTTTATTAACAATGGAAACTGGTAGTGAAAATTTTAGCAAGAAACTTTAAATTATTTTTGTTTGTTGGATATGGTTGGATTTTGCTTTAATCCAAAGTATGGTTGCATGCTGTTGCATCGAGAGATCTTACCAAGTTTTTAGTGAGTTTAATACACCTCAATGCTGCCAACACTCGTGCACGCGCTAAATCTGCTTTGCTAATCCAGTATTACGGATAGTTGGAATATTCTTTGCACATTTAGTAAGACTGAAGGGTGGTGGGCTCTTCAGCATTATTCTATGAGTATCAAGAGAGTTAAGGACTTCGAACATCTAGTCATAATTTTGAGTGCCAATCATCTTTAATATATTATTTAATTAATTAATTAACTAAGTAATTTAGTCTCAGTATATTCTTGTAATCTGTTGGCTATTGTTAATTGCTGTGACACCGGTTTGTGGTGCTTCGGCGACACTTGGGTTACTGGGTTTTATGTAAACCATTTATTTGCCCTCTTAATCAATTAATTTTGCATTGTTTCTGTTGTTGATGGGTAATGTTAGAATTTGTTATATTAGAACCTAATTACCCGCAGGATCTTTGGCCTTTCTATGGTAGTCTGTGCTGCTGTAGTTTTAGACCGTTCCCGTCCCTATCATTATTTATTTCTTATTCTAGCTATACAAAACGCGGGCTGGACTATTTTTTTTTTTACTACAAGCAAACAATCACATTATTATTTCAATGGACAAACATCATCTTGCCTTTAAATCCAGTCTTTTGAATGCTTCACCATGAATGCTGTAACCCAGTCTGTTGCGGTATTCATCTTCTAGTAGACATCGGATCAGCGATGCAGCGAAATGACGAAGAAAGATCTAGATTTCGTAAATGAGCCATAAGCCTCCAGCCTCTTAGATTTTAGTATTTATTTTATTTTATAATGCTGTTCTTCCTGTGAGTGGATCTGATTGGTTTTGAGATGCTAAGGCCATGTGATATTGGGGTCTTGTGTCTCGGGTTGAGAATGTGGGGAGATTTTGCCGGAGTACTTTGCTTAGGATCCCTGATATGATGTTGAAAGAGGCAAAGCAAATCATGTGAGTTGCTTTTTTTTTTTTTTTTTTTGCTACCAAAAAAAAGAAAAAAAAGCAACTCATGTGAGTCTCATGGTGGTATTCCTTTCCAAAACATTTTCTGGAATGATGAGCTGGGGCTTTTTCCTAGTGGGATTCTTGTGACGATACACCAGGATGTGGTGGTTGGTTTGTCAGTGATTTGTCTATGCTGCAGTCTGTTAGGCTTGGTGTTTTGGTTTTTGGTCGTTACTTAATCCCAACTAATTGCTATTATTACTATATTTCATTGTGGCTCCATTATAATCTAGTAAGCTAATCAAGTTTAACATGGCCATCATCTCAAAAAGAAAAAGAAAAAAGGTGTTAAACATGGCTATTGCCTTCTATTGTTTCCTTTGTAGGTGTTGGCAATGTTGGCTTCCGTTGTTTCCTTTGTAGGGGTTGGTATTGTTGCCTTTTGTCCCTTTGCTTAGCTGGTTCGTTTGGCTTTTATAGCTTCATCATTCACTTTGCTTCTTCCCATCCTCCTGATATCCTCGGTACATAACAGAGTGTGAAAATATTTCTTTAAGATCTTTGTGTTGGGTTGGTGGGGATCATGTGATATCTTAACCATAATAATTGCACCCATTTCTATATTTCTTCTCATGATAAGTTTATTAATAAGAGCTTGGCAGACAGATGCTTATCCTGACACTTGCTTCAATCTATGATGAAGTAAATATATAGTTCTTTCCCTACAACTTTTCTTAGCACAAGACGCGAGTATTATTTAAGAAATCTTTATGATTATCTTAGTTATCAAGTGATGTCAGCTAGACTAATAAAAAACTCGGCTTGCTAGTTACCCTTTTTGTCTCCTCTTTACTTGACCACTGCCTTTGGTCAACGTTTGTTTAGGGTTTTGGCTGTAGTTCCTTTTTGCTCTGTCCTTAATTACCTTACGTGAGAGATGACATAACATAAAATACTTTAATTTTAAAAAAAAAATAACATAAAAGGCTTCAGGCCTACAAGAAGCAAATTTGGTTGCATGTGGTTACGATAGAAGAAGATAATTAGAGTTATATAGTGATAGCTATTATGAAAGAATGGTATTTTTAGTTTCACATCGATTGTAAGTAAAAAAAGACTCTGAGTTATATGAAATGAGATATCATTCTTTTGATGTATTTTTAAGAATAAAATCATGAGACTTTATATCATGAGTCAGAAGCTGAAGCGAATAATATCTCATGCATACAAAAATAGAGGTCGACTCATCCAATAGTTTTGATGCTCAACTAAAGATAAGATAGATTTGTTGGGGAATAGCCTTGTCTTCTTGTCGGAAGAAAGAAAAATAAAAAAAAAATTATCTACTCTTTTTTCTTTTTTTTCAAGAAGCTTTTATTAGGTGATTCTTTCGCAAGCATCATGGGAAAAATTTTCATTGTATTTTGACAAGAAGTTAAATAATGCAGATGTCTTGGCCATTCTTTTATAAGTAAATATCATAAAAAAATTAGTCGTTGACCAACCTATCCATATTCTCATACTTTTTATGATGGATAAATTATTTTTCATGGATAGCATTTATTCATGAAATGGAAGAAAAATCTTACCCAGAGGATGGATAAATCATTTTTCTATCAGCCACTATAGTAGGAATTCAATTATATTCCTAAAATGTCCTATCCATATTTTCAATGATGCCTAATAACTCAATCATCCATTTTATTCAAACTAAAAAGTATAAAAGATATTATGAAAAATATAGAAAAATTTTAGCAACTTACCTAAAAAAAGTAGTAATGTAAAAGAATATTGGTAACACATTTCGAAGTCACTTTTCTATATATAAAAAAATAGATAAATTATTTTTTATCTAAATATTATCTAAAAAATATTTATTTAAAAAAATAAATTATCAAAAAAAAAATCCATAAAAAAATGGATCCTTAATGTTTGTCCTGCCATTATGATTGGATAAAGATCCTGGCAATGAGCGACGAGATGCTCCAGAAATCGATGAAATAGGATTGAAGATTTAAAAACAAGAAAAATATTTTATTTTAATAAAAGTTCAATGATAGCAAGTTGAAATCCAAACTCTATAGGTTAAAAGATTTCGAGCTCTTGTCCGACTTTTGATAGCACCAAGGCCGTGGCGGTAGTAGTAGGTTTTAGGGTGAAGACTTGATTAACTAGTGCTCGGATCTCTGATTAGAAGGCCGATGGGATGCCTCGGCAACTTAAACAGAGCCAAAGAGAGGCATTGGGGTCCCTTCCTGCTGTGAACTCAGCTGGGTAAATTATGGAAGGAGAAATTCTTCATGCACGGGCAGTGTAGCTGTGCACATCTTTCGCGGTGATTGGCTCATGCATAGGATCGAAGTGCAACACGGAAAAAAAAAAAAAATTTCTCTTTCAGCTCCATGCATAAGCCATCACTGTGGGCGGTCCACAGTGCGGAAAGTATTTTCCATTATGGAAGAGGGTGACTCTCACCATAAGTCTGCATCCATGCTGTGCACATGCATTGTAGCCTTGTAGGTCCTTCTAGTACATGCAGTAGCCAGCAAAATATTTTATTTTAGAAACACTTTCTACACTGCAGGCTTCGTGCCAACCCCGCAGGAGAGCCAATCACGGTGGGCTGCATCCGAGGAACTACATCGCTGGTGGTGTAGGAAGAATTTCTCTATTCTTTTTGGAGGGGGATTTCTCTTTCGGGCCAGTTAAGTGGATCAGGCCTAAAATTTCTATTGGCCCAAATTTTAATGATCTGGGTATTATGGTTCTAGACACGGAGTTGAAGGTGGAAGACTGCTTCAAAGCATGGATCCCAAGATTAAAAAGGCGAGAGAGAGAGGTTCTGGGCTTCCGGTCAAGTAGGGCTACTTCCATAGACACCACGACATCTTGAAGTTTCTAATATGCATTAAACGGACGAATGTTGCGACGGCCAATTGGTGAAACAAACCACCTTTCTAATCCAAGGTCATCGGCCATAATTATGTGTTGTGGTTTGGTTTAATAATTTAGACACCAGCCACTAGTAGGGCTGGGTGGCTTCCGCTGAAATTGATCAAATAAGGTCTTGTTGTCTCTGGTAGGTTCATCAAGAGCGAATGACATAATAATCATTTCCATCCATCAGGTCTCACCCTTCAAGATTCCAATTCCATCAAGCATCGATCTCATGCTGGACGAGGAAACTAGATGCAGTGACTGCTAAACTCTCATGGAAAAGATATCGAAATCCTTATGAATGTATCATCAATTGCAACCATACATAGTCCACCACGGATTAGCTTATCCAATGCTATGGCAATGGGGATTTTGATATGGCGATATATTCAACTGGATGAGGCTTTGTCCAACGATCTTCCATGGACTTTTGACGTGAGCGATGGAAGCTCAGGGTTGATCATATATCCTTTTCAGGGGGACTTTTTTCTCTTCATGATATGATCATGTTTAAAAGGTCTCCAAACAGTGCAGACCAGGATATATACCGTGGGGCCAAGCCAACCAAGCTTGGCCTTGTAGAAAACTGTAGATCAACTTACTTCCCTTCACGAGATCGTAATGCCAACCATGGGTAACCTAATCCACATGGTCCATTTCAAGCACTGTTAGGGAGCACATGGGTGGCGTCTGCAAGGGGAGTAATGGTAGCAGCACCAATAGAGAATAATGATTTGCAGAGACTCACTGTAGTTAAAAAAATTTACTTGAGAAGGAAATTTCCCTACTCTTAGAAATATATATAGAATTATAGTTATTGAGATTTGAGCAGCTGTTTTGAAGGAATGGAGATGGATTGGGTTCTCGACAAGATAACCGGGTTACTGAAGACCAAGAACCTCTCTCTCTCTCTCTCTCTCTCTCTCTCTCTCCAGTCCCTTTTTTTTTTTTTTAAAAATGTGAATTGGAGGAGGCAAGAAGCTTCCTCTCTCTCTCTCTCAATTAAGTTGAAAGAGGTTATCAATTGCTATATGGTCATGGCATGCATGAGAGTACTTTGGGCTCTTTTCTTTGTTTTACAGCTTGGGAGTGCTGCATGCATGGTCGGCCAGAAGCTAGCAAGTCCAAGTGGAAATAGAGTGGGGAAAGTTCAAACCACTTCACATGAGCTGCATTAAAGACCCATCTGCTTATTTGCAAGAAATGACGGCCCCAGCTTTCCTACTCCTCCCCTCAGCTGGTTGATGTTTCAATGCAGGATTACATGACTGCAATATATAACCTCGTAATTTGATTTTTTTTTTTTAAAAAAAAAAACTGCAATATATAAGCACTTTAAAATGTCAGCTACAATTCATAATGGCAGTCGCAAGACATTTTCTAGATTACTGCAAAACCTGAAGGCACCGAGCTAGGCACCTTGCTGCAGGGATTGTCTGATCCATTCACTACAACCTCTCTATTCACTACAAGTTCATAGCACATAAGACTCAGCCCATTTTCCAACATGTTCTTTTGATCACAACCTAAAACTCATCCAATTGCTGTCGCAATCAGCTACTTATTTGTCGATTGATTTGGCTCAATAAATATATTTGTTGGATGAGCTCAACTTCAACAATGTAGTATATTAATGTGGATCGATCCATCACTATTACTTAATAAATCAAATCTGGTTATGAGTTTTGTCCTTCATTATTGAGTCTACAGTCTCTCAAACACAAGCTGTATTTTTCTTTGAAGTCATCTCAGGGTTTACCATGTCTTCCAACGTGTGACAGGATGCAAGTCCTGCACAAGGACAGTAGAGTTGGAAGATGTCCAAATCACTAAAGGCCAATCCAACCAATGACTTTGAGACGGGGATCCCAATCAAGACGAGATGAGTTGAGATTGTGGTCTCCATATGCTGTCCATATGAACTGATCGTAACTTAAATGTCTTTGGGGTGATCACACATGTACCACCAAATTAACGAACGTTTAGATTTCTTTTTGGATGCATCCTCCTCTTCTGGTCGACCTCTTTATCCCCTGTGCGCAGAGGGCAAGATGACATGATCCATGGGAAATATCCATCAGAGTTCATCCCCAGAACACAACAGACTACTAAATGAGAAAACTAACAAACACAGAGTACGGAGATGTAATAATTAACCACAATTTCTGGACATAACAATCCTTTCTTTCCACATCACCTGCTTACAATTCAGAGGTGAACATGACTAAAAAGGTCCTCCTATATATATAACTTGACGTATCTGACATCACCCGAGATACAAGGCCCCTTAGAAAAGACAAGATTCAAAGATTTCATAAAGGACCTTACAGATAGAAATTATTATCAAACTCCAGCGGACTAGCTTATATAACACTGCATGTCTATGTCTATGTGGATACTTTGAATTAATTTACACTTCTTCGTTGGCACTGAGGGTTCTTTCTAATCAGAATCAGATCAGGGCCTCCACGAAAAAAGAACCAAAAACCCAGTCCAACAAATACTTTAGTTTAGATCAGCTCAGTAGTATCACCAACTGGCATGTCAACTAGTTCTACCTTCACCGGCACAAGAACTTCATCCAAGAGCCAGGTCTCGAGCAAGGAGAGTTGGACTTGTGCTTCCGAGGTTGGCTTGCTCTCACCTTGGAAGAGGCTTGTTTCAGACATCTCCGGTGTCGATGAGCCAACGTTGAGCAATGATTCGAGCACGGTTGGCGATACAGTGCCACCATTAATGTTGGCTGCGCTGGCTGATTCCTCACTGGAGGATGAGTCAGTCCCAACCATAGTTTTGATCGAATGTAGCTTATACTCTGAGTTGGATTGAGCAGCTATCGGCTTGGGTGGATTCTTCATCCACCCTTGGAGCCATCGAGAAATGTTCTCAGTGCTTGATGCATAATTTGTCGTCGATGATGATGTTGCCGGTTGGCTTAGTTGTTTGAAGGACTTCAATTCAGTTTGGCAATTGGGATTGCCTAAAGACAGTGCCTCCCTTAAAGCTTGCTTTGCCATATGGATGTCAGTTTGGAGCCTCCTCTCCCACTGGCCTTTGGAAACAGATCGATCGCTTGAAGGCCCGCCACTCGTCGGGCTTCCATCGCCAGCTTGGAGCTTCTTTAGCTTCTTCTTCAAATGGGTGTTCCAATAGTTCTTGATATCATTATCAGTTCTCTCTGGGATATAAGAAGCTATAGCTGCCCATCTAAGACAACCAATATAGGCATAAACCATAGTGATGAGCCTAGGTCCAAAGTACTTCATTCATATTATATGATAAAATCATGGTATTAATTTATAATTAAGTTGACTCTAATTGTGCTAAGCTCATATATTCTAAAGTTTTTTGCTGGATCTAAGGCATGCTTGCTGGTATATTTAATTACCTATTGCCAAGAAGGGCTTGGAGATGGATAATGAGCTTCTCCTCTTCTTCTGTGAAGTTGCCTCTCTTGATCCCTGGCCTCAGGTAATTAGTCCATCTCAGCCTACAGCTCTTGTTGCATCTCATCAGCCCTAACAAACACACGAGAGAATCTAAAAAACGAATAACAACACAGCATAAACAAAATCGGACACTATAGACAACCGTTCTAGATCTAGAGTTGTAGACCTAGCTAGCTTCTTACGTCCAAACTAAATTAAGGTCTCAATTAGTAAGTAGCTCACCATGTAGAAGGAGAGATTGAAGAAGAACTCAGAAGGGATGTCTAATTAAGTACATACTGACACATCACAAACATAGAATCAACAAAAAATTACCCAGTTCATGATAGACACGAAAGGCCACCCTTTTTGGTGATCCAAACCCAAATAAAGCCTAAGCAAATAGCCAACTCATTGCTGAGAGAGAGGGAGAGGGAGGGGCATTTTGGATGTGATGAGAGGCCATCCCGTCAAAAGGGCACGCAGAAGGGCGTGAAAGAGAGGTTACAACTTAGAGGAGCTTAATTACCAGTATTAGTAGGCACAGCCCTCCAGTTACCCGGACCATGCTCTTGGATGTAGGAGACTAGGATGAGATCCTCTTCTGGAGTCCAAGGGCCCTTCTTTACACCAACCTTATCGCAACAAGGAGGTCTCCCCATGTCACCCTCTTCTCCCTTCCTCTATGTCTAGAAGTGACTCAAGAGATATATCTATATATGGGAGTTTTTTTCTTTCTTTTCTTCCGTTCTTCGTCCTATTTCCTGCTCCTTGGAGAAGGCAAGGACGAGGGTCAAGGCAAAGGTTCTGTCTCTTATATATACGCAAGCGAGAGGGTGCGCTCGGTGGTCGCTGACCCAAGAGAAGCAGAGAAAAGGAAGGAGGGGAGCAGGGATGGAGGAGAGAGGACAGCAAGGTGCATTTACTCCCGATGAAGGGCTCTCCAGCGTCCCAAGTCACCACGGTGAAGCGAAGTGAGAAATTATTGCATGCACCAGGTGCAAGTGAACCAGGGCAAATCCTGAAGCAAATGCACGCAATCGGGAATTGGTGAAATACAAGGGGTAGCGTGGCGTGTCATCCACCGTGGGATTTACGCGGTCCAAGTTGCACCTGGTGCATGCAAGACGGAGGCGAAGTGAGGGGCCTCTCCCTCCCTCTTCCTGCCTTACGAAACCGCGTGCATTGAATGACTTCAACGTGGCATGGACCTTTACCTTTCCCTCGAAGTCGTCCAAAACTATGGTTAAGAGAGAGAGAGTGCGTGTAGAGAGAGAGAGAGTGTGTGTGTAGAGATGATAATTTTATCGGATTTATAATTCAATTCAATTCAAATAAAACAAATTTTATCTAATTTATTTAAATTTTAAAATAAATATAAATTTAAAAATAAATTTTAAAATAAATTTTAATTGATATAAATAATAATATGTTTTAATTAAAATTTGATTTAAAATAATTTTAATATATATTTTTGATTCAAAATTATGATGATTTTATATTATTTATATATATTTAATTTAATTTAAATAATTTTTTTATATGATCGATTCGATCAGACCTATATTGATCTGATTCAAAATAAATATAAAAATAAAATTTTTAAAAGAGAGTTTTGATCGTTCTTTTTCATCACGTAGAATTTTTTTTTTTTTTTTTTTGCTGTTACCGCAGAGGTCATAATGTATGTTAGGGGTCAAAAGAAAAATTATAATGCACATGGGTAGTGGACGGTCGAGTAATATGACGTGAGTCCACCATATTGAGATACGATGCGACAATACAACGTTAAGATGGTTCCTAGCTACCAAGCTTATGTCGTATCTATATTAAAATAAGGGTACCACGTAAATAATTTCTTTTAAGAACTGCTCACCACCTGCCTACTGAATTTTTAAGCGTGGCTATGCTGGTTGGCTGCAGGAGCTACGAAACAGGAGGATCCGACGGCATCTGACATCACGTCGTTTCCGAAAAATAACGAATAAAAGAGAGCGGTGCACGGTGCACAGAGAATTTCTCACGAATAAAAATAGAGCGGAGAGAAAAGAGAGCCCACCGATTAACATCCGGATCCAATAATCGAGAAATTCCAACGTAGGATGTCTCGCATGGCGGATGCATCCTGCCGTCCACTCGCTGGTCCCCGCCCTTCGAGCAATTTGATTCCCGTCACCATCCCATCACATAATCCCTTTTATATAAAATAGAATTGATTTTGAAGTTTTATGGATGATGATTGGTCAATTAATTGATTAATTTCTGATGGGACCGATGGATGAATAGAGTGGTTGCATAACATGTACATGGGGTCTGGCTAAAATTAATTAATGATGGGTCATTCTTAAAGGGAACTCGCCAAAATTATCATCGAATTATTGGGGACTATTCATTAGCCTGTGAGATTTTTCATCTTGTAGACTTTTGATGAAATAATTATAAATCTCATCATGATAATCAAGATTGATCTTTCTCCGGGACAACCGAGAGATTTAGATGCAAATTCCTCATGATGATAATATAATAAAATTTTAATTTTTAAAAATAAAAATAAGATGGAAGAAGAATGAGTCTGATCTGGACTCATCTTCCTTCTCATACATCGTGTTTGAGAAGGATTTGGATGTAAATAGAATTTTTAAACTCTAATTTTAAGCCTATTTATATTCATCCCGAGTTTTTCTTCTCTCACCAATTTTTAATTTTCTATCATCGAGTATCATCGAATTCTATTTTTATTTTTTATTTTTTATGCTTACCATCATAGCATTCACTAGACGTTTGGATCATGATCATTAATTCCGACAATTGTTAGATTTTTCTAAAAAATTTAGTTTCTAAATTTTTTTCATTTTTTATAATTTTTATTGTTTATTTTGAATAAAATCCTTGCCGTCAATCATCTGATTAGAGTCTATAGATTATCTGATACTCCGTAGATTAGAGATGACGATCTCAAGGGGAGGATGAAAGAAAAAGTAAAAGAAACAATAAAAAAAAGAATTTTGAAGTTTAAATTTTTAAACTTTTTTTTTAAAAAAAAATTAAGATTTAAATCTTCAAAATTTTAATATTAAAAAAATAATAATAATAATTTTTATCTCAATTTCTAAAATTTAAATAACTCACATGCCATTAGTTAGAAGCACGTTGGCCAAATAGATTTCTAAATAGTATCTCTCATGACCGTCGCCTTCGTGGAATCAAGGCCGTCGATGTTCACAAGATTTATATAATAACTTATAATTTATATTATATACAAAATATAATTTTTAATTATTTTTAAAATATATATAGAATAGATAAATAAGATAAAATATTTTTTGAAAGAAATTATATTTTATGTATTACATGAGATTATAAGCTAATATATATTAATATACGTACCTGTATTACATACACATCCTAAATGAAATGGTGTTATTCCGGCATTTATTGTTGACACCGTTTTTTAAGCATTTCTAATCCTACAGTAATATTAACATTTAAAGGTAACATCTGTTAAGGTATGTTAATTATAATAAGGAAAATAGAAGACATAACCCAGAGAAAGAAAATAAAAAAAATATTATTTTTGGAAATATAATAATATTAACTTCTTTTGAAAATTGGAAGGCCCAATATGAACATTTTAATACTTCATTAGGCACAATTTTCACCATAATTTTTATTTCTAAAATTCATTGAAGATGAAGTTAATGTGCCTCTATGAACATACACATGCAGACACAAACATCATCCATACATCTTTAATTGAATGCACATATATATATATATATATATGTATGTATGTGGACTTGATCAATTCCCCTGCATACCATTGGCATCTGATTCAAAAATCATTGTTCCCTGAAGAGTGAGCTCTATCAACCTATTTTCTCTACCACCAAGTGCAAATTCTCTGGGGTGTAGCTCTGTCCCTAAGCAACTCCAGACCATGCCCTTTTAGAATTGAGATGCTATCTCATTAGACTTTCTATTAAACATTTTCTACTCTTGATTGTCAAGTTGATCCAATGACTCTGCAGTAGGCCAAGTGAAATTTATCCCATCCATTCAATCTCCTTCCTTCCTTGTTGTTGTTGCATTTGCATGCATGCATGATCTCTACTATTATAATGGTGGAAGGACTAGACCCCCTGACCCAATCCACTTTACAAATATTTACCCAAATACCTAATAATGTGCCTTTTTCTTTTGAAGTTTTTCTCCTACTTCATATGCAAGTATTGTATGATGGAAACTCCAAATTGTTCCACTTGTATGTCTCCCATGATTCCCGAGCCACACCAGCATAGCAACTCTCTCTCAAAGAAAAGTGCCTAGTTTAGTTTAACCTCCACCACAAGTGAGAGAAACCAAAAAAAAAAAAAAGTGCTCCACAAAAAAATTGAATGTAGTCTTTTAAATTGTATCAAATATTTGAAAAAAGAATAATTTGGTAAGAGGGCACAAGCATTTGTACCGCCCATATGACATATTTGATATTCACTTAGAATGTGGCAAGACCAGTAGATATGATATAAAATGTTAAAACCTTTTTGTCATTTTCCATCAAATCATTTATAAAGTATTTAAGAGAGGATGTTATCATGATAACAAATTCCGAGAGTTTTTTTTTTGTTTTTGGAGCCGTAACTCGGAAGGATATATAGAACAAGGAAATGACATTTTAATGGAGGCTTAAAAAGTAGCCCTAGTCGAAAGTGAGAAAATACTCCACGATATTGTTCGAATATAATACCAAAGACATGATAAATCCGATCTTGCATTGAATTTAATTAAAGGTATAATGGATGTCCCTTCCGAATAAATAAAATGGGATGACCATCCGTATCCATCTCAACACCACCTTCTCCATTAATGTTCCCACGACCACTTGCTCAATCACATGCCATCGACTCCACCATTGTTACAAATATGAGAAACAATATTTATTCCCTTCAAAAAAGAAAACCAACATTTATCTTTTGCTTGGGGTAAAAAAAAAAACATTTTTAATGTCAAGCATGAAATGAAAGTCATATGACTATTTGCAATCAGACGTGATGCAATCGACAAAATAAGCAATTTTATTTAGAAAAAAAGAGTAATTTAATCATCCTCTTGATCCTACTTATACATTATCATAACCTTTTTCTTTTTACAAGATGACATAGAAATTCTTTTCGCGTTTGCATCAAGAAATTTCTCCATCATCCTTAATCACCACATTTGTAAATTTCTAATCTATTTCCCCCTCTTTTGAAGTTTTTGTGACGGGATATTCCTCTTCGTCATCCCTGATCACAATAATTGTAAATTGCTTATCTATTTTAATTGACCCAATAAACTAGCTTGCACCATATATGTACTAATAGAAAATTTTAACAATTTTTTTTGTAAGAATCCTGATCTTTTACAACGATATGGTGGTGACAATGGAAGCATAATCATGCTAATTGGTTATATTATAATTCAATCAATATGACGGTAATCCTGATATTGTTAATTTGTAATCGAGAAATCAGTGGAAGAGCAAGGGCTATGAAAGTAATCTAAGACGATATAGCTAATTACAATGATTTAACCATGCATTACCTTAAACATCAAACACATGTAGCACATCTAGGACAATTCAGATGGCTACATACCTTTATTCTAAACTTCCCCCTTTCTTCTTTGTAAAAAGGATGAATGGTTGGTCGTATGTTGCAGAGAAGATCAAGTCACTAAGAACTAGCTAGGCCTTTTTTTATTGAATGATTAATATTCCAACATTTTAGAATCCCAAGTTACCTTACGAGCACAAAAATGATGAGACTAGTCATATGTCGAATGGAAATGAACCGTACGTGCGTGGCTGCAGATTTTTCTATCACCTTGAAGACACCCCGGACTTGCGAGCCACGTCTCTTAAATTGAAAACGATGCCTTCACGTTTGATTGAAAGGAAAAAAGTTGACGCATTCTTTGTGTCTTAAACGTTTGATTTTTTTTTTTTTTTTTTTTTTTTTGATGTAAATCATTTAGGGAAGACCCAACTAAGTTATGTATTAGCAATAATATAGATTACAGTAATACAACAAAAAGTGATATAATGCCTGATGTTGGGGGTAAATTTCATTCTCATCGAAGTCCAATCGGATGCTCAATGGATAATATAACCGGTAGTTACAGAAAAGTCACAACGGCCGAGTTTCGATCGAACTCCTCAGCAGCTGGACTTTTTCTCCAATCGAACTTCTATGGAAGCCGAACTTCTTACAGACTATTGATGGATTCCTACAGACGATCCCACTACTGAACGGTTACACGACACTAATGATTGTCATTTATCAAGTCAATAACGATCGGCATTTATCAAGTCAATAACGATCGACATTGATCAAGATGGTTATAACAATCATTAATCAAGACAGTTACAACAAGCTCCGCCTATAAAAAAGACCCTCCAGATACGTTTACGCCAGGTTCTAAGCTCTTCTCTCATCCTCGAAACTCTGCCGATCTCCATATTGAGCACTCCATTTCTATTGGCCAGAGCTAACTTGATCGTCGAAGGGTCCTACCGAAGCCACCCCCACCGGCTCCGGACGGAACTTTATTTTATAGGTCACCGACGGCGACCTTGTCTCCTTCCACTCTAGCTCGATCCGATGTCAACCAAATTTTGCACCAATAGATTTGGCGCTAGAAGGAGGGGCCCTCTGTTCTTGAGGTTTCCTTGATCTTAAAGGAGTACTCAGCAGCGATCTAGAGTTCTTCCCAGAAAAAATGCCTCCCAAAAAAGCTTCGATCCGACGATCAACGGCCTCTGCAGTCAGATCCCATCCAGATACATTAGTTCCTGCTCCAACTTCGATAACTCAAGCTCCACCTGCAGCCATAGTGGATCCGGAGTAATTTAACCTATTGATGCAGTGGATTCAGGGCCTTACTGAGATGGTACAGGCCATGCAGTAGCCCCCACCGATGACTCCACCAAGAAACCCGCCGCCGATGGAGGGCATGCCCGTCGCCGTTAGGAAGAAAAAATAGAGAGCAGAGGATCTAAGTTCGGATCATGGTTCTCCTCCAGAGGAGACCTTTCCTATATGTAGCCGGAAGCCCTCCAAAGTCTGCGACCGAGACGACGTCCTCAATCACAAACTACGGAAGATGGACCGATGGATTAAGGAGCTCGGCCATATCGCACCAGCTCACCATGATGATATCCGCGCCGATCCTCTTTTCTCTCTCCGAATTATGTAAGAGTCCATTCCACCGAACTTCAAGCTTTCTCAACTTGAAAGCTACGATGGAACGTCTAATCCGGTTGATCATCTAGAGGCCTTCCGAACCATGATGCTGCTTTATGGCACACCGGATGCCATATTATGCCGGACTTTTTCATCTACCTTAAAGGAAATAGCAAGAAACTGGTACTCAACATTGAAGTTAGGTATGATCTTCTCTTTTGATCAGATGAGCCATCAGTTCGTAGCTCACTTCGTCAGCAGCCAACGTCTCTGCCGAAGTTTGGATTCCCTGATGAATGTCAAACAAAAGGAGGAGAAATTCATCTAGACTTATGTCACCCAATTTAACGCTGCGGCATTGGAGGTCTGGGACTTGGACCAGTCTGTTGCAATGATTGCGCTCAAGGACGGCCTTCAGAAGAACGATTTACTATTTTCCCTAGAAAAAAAGTATCCCAGGAACTTTATCGATCTGCTAGCCCGGGCCGAGAGATATATCTGTGTGGAAGAAGCCTTCAAATTGAAGGACGAAGAAGTCGTAGGAGAGTGGTGGACGGACGAGTCTAATAAATCTGCCACTGATGGAGAGCCGAGTGAAGTTCGGTCGCGCTCACGAACTTCCCCCGGACGCAATCGAGCTCGAACTCCTCGAGCTCGTCATCAAGGAAGCCCCAACAAAAGGGAGCAAAGAAGTCCTCCTTCCGGAAGGTTCCACAACTACGCCCCCCTCAGTACTTTTAAGGCTCAAGTTCTGACAAAAATTAAGAACCAGCTGCCAAGATCAGAATAATTACGATCTCCCCTAAACAAGCACGATCGAAGCAAGTACTGCCTTTATCATCGCGACCACGGCCACGACACTGAAGAATGTGTTCAACTCTGAGATGAAATCGAAGAGCTCGTCAGGAGAGGCCAGTTGATCGGTTCCTCGAACACCAGTCTGAAGTAGGAGAAGATCGACTGAGGGTGCTGCCATAGCCAAAACCATCAATGACGGAGGAACAACAGAAAGGTCGGTCGCCTCCCGAATCATCGACGCCATGTCTGGGAGAAGCTTAGTACTTCGGCGATCCATTGTCTCCAGCGTCAAAGCCAAGAGGAGCTCGCTCCAAACTATGTAATGACAGAAAAAATTATGTAAAAACTATGCAAAAAATTATATGATGATAGAAAAACTATGCAAAAACTATGTGATGATATGAAAGAAGCAATCAATAGTGGCCGTGCTAGGAATAGGAGGAGAACCTCGTCCTAACATGAGTCGGTCAAAGTCCTTCAACCTCGGCTAGAGAAAAGATCTCTTCCGAGCGCACGAGCTTCAACCTCGGCTAGAGATAAGATCTCTCTCGAGCATCGATTCAACCTCGGCTAGAGATAAGATCTCTTCCGAGCGTCCGTATCAACCTCGACCGTAGGAGATAAGATCTTTTCCGAGGCAACCTCAGCTGCAGGAGATAAGATCTCCCCCGAGCGACCAAAATAATCTCGGTTGCAGGAGATAAGATCTCCCCCGAGCACCCGTATCAACCTCGGCTGCAGGAGATAAGATCTCTCCCGAGGCAATCTCGGCTGCAGGAGATGAGATCTCCTCCGAACGACTGGGCCAACCTCGGCTGCTGGAGATAAGATCTCCTCCGAGCGTCCGTATCAACCTCGACCGTAGGAGATGAGATCTCTCCTGAGATAACCTCGGGGTAGGAGATATGATCCCCCGGGCTTCAACTTCAACGAGTGCGGAGCCCGGGAAAAGACTTCGGCAGTCGCCTATTTTGGTACTTCCTTCCTTCGAATTTCAAACTCGGAAGTGGGAAAACTATTATTGGGGGTAAACCCCGCTCCCACTGAAATCCAATTGGATGCTCAGCGGATAATACAACCGGTAGTCATAGAAAAGCCTCAGCGGTCGAACTCATTAGCAACCAAGCCCTGGCCGAACTCCTCAACAGTCCGACTTTTTCTTCAGTCAGACTTCTATGAAAGTCAAACTCCTTACAGACTGTTGACGGATTCCTACAAACGATCCCACTACTGAACGGTTATACGACAATAATGATTGTCATTGATCAAGTCAATAACGATTGGCATTTATTAAGTCAATAACGATCGGCATTGATCAGGACGATTATGATAGTCATTAATCAAAACAGTTACAATAAGCTCTGTCTATAAAAAGGATCCTCCAGATACGCTTACGCTAAGTTCTAAGCTCTTCTCTCCTCTTCAAAACTCTGTCGAACTTCATATTGAGCATTCCATTTCTGTTGATCAGAGATAACTTGACCGTCGGAAGATCCTATCAGAACCACCTCCATCGACTTCGAATGAGATTTTATTTTGCAGGTCATCGATAGCGATCTCATTCTCTTCTACTTCAGTTTGATCCGACGTCAATCAAATTCTGCATCAATACATGATATGTGAAAGTATTTTGCTCAGTATTTATTGCTTGATCATCTTGATTCCGTAGGAAGCTAATGATTAATTATTTTATCATAATTGTTGGTGCCGAAATCCGTCGCCGCCGGAGGTCGCCGGAGTCGAGGCCGCTGAGGTCGCCGCCGGGGACCTGCAAAACGAAGTCCCGTCCGGAACCGGTGGGGTGGTGGCTCCGGCAGGACCCTCCGACGGTCAAGTTAGTTTCCGGCCAACAGTAATGGAGTGCTCGGAATGAGTTCCGGAGCTTAGAGATGTGGAGGGGAGCTTAGAGAGTCGAGAGTTCAGAAAGCTTAGCCTTAGTATGTCGGGAGGGGTCCTTTTATAGCGGAGCTTAGTTGATGGTGACGGCTGTGCCGTCTGGCAGAGAGTCGTCGGGCAGCATGGAGTTTGGTACGGAGAGGAAGGCGTCGTCCGGTAGATCGTGGGAGCCATACCGACGAGTCGTGGGCCGCATGGAGTCCGGTACGGAGAGGAAGGCGTCGTCCGGTAGATCGTGGGAGCCATACCGGCGAGTCGTGGGCCGCATGGAGTCCGGTACGGAGAGGAAGGCGTCGTCCGGTAGATCGTGGGAGCCATACCGGCGAGCCGTGGGCCGCATGGAGTCCGGTACGGAGAGGAAGGCGTCGTCCGGTAGGTCGTGGGAGCCATACTGGCGAGTCGTCGGCCGCATGGAGTCCGGTACGGAGAGGAAGGCGCCGTCCGATCTTGCTGCAGGCGACAGTTCGTCCAATGGAGTTCGGACTTGTAACAGAGTTCGGCCGAAGGGGAAGCTGGGGGAGTTCGTCTGGCTGAAGGGTCGGCCATCTGTAGAGTTCGGCCGCGGGACGGTTGCCGAGGAGTTCGACCGCTGAGAGGCCCGAAGAAGCTCGGCTGGCCAGTTGAAGGACTTCGGTTGCTAGTTGGTTCGGCCAGGGCTCGCTGAGGAGTTCGGTCGCCTAGGGTCGGTCCGAAGGGGTTCGGCCACTTGGGCTCGCCTGAAGTCGGTCCGAAGGAGTTCGGCCGTGGGGACTCATTGAAGCGGCCGCTTGGAGTCGGTCCGAGGAGTTCGGCTGCATGGGCTCGCCTGGGGTCGGTCCGAAGGAGTTCGGCCGTGGGGACTTCATTCCGAAGGAGTTCGGCTGTGGAAGTCCGAAGGAGTTCGGCTGCATGGGCTCGCCTGGGGTCGGTCCGAAGGAGTTCGGCCGTGGGTCCGAAGGAGTTCGGCTGCATGGGCTCGCCTGGGGTCGGTCCGAAGGAGTTCGGCTGCATGGGCTCGCCTGGGGTCGGTCCGAAGGGGTTCGGCCACTTGGGCTCGCCTGAAGTCGGTCCGAAGGAGTTCGGCCGTGGGGTCCGAATGGGTTCGGGCTCGTAGGAGAGTTCGGCTGAAGGAAAAACCCGGGAGGAGCTCGGATGGCCGAACGGGCGTCTGGGAGGAGTCCGTCTCCCGAAGAAGTCCAGCCGCTTGGAGTCCAAGGAGCTCGGCCGTCAGGAAGTTCGGCTGGCGGTGGGAGTTCGTCCTCTAGGCAGTTTGGCCCGGACCTTGGCGCAGGGGAGTTCGGCCTCTAGGCAGTTCGGCCGTGTTAGGGGCTCGGCCTGGCGCCTGGCGCTGAAGCTCTTCAGCGGCTACTGGTTACATTGGGCTGAGCGTTGGGCCGGGCTTCGGCAGGAGCGGGATTTATCCCCAACAGTAGCCCCCCCACTCCCGAGTTCAAAAATTGAAGGAAGGGAGTACCAAAACAGGCGACTGCCGAAGTCTTCTTCCAGGCTCCGCATTTGTTGCAGCTGAAGCTCGGGGGAGGTCTCATCTCCAGCCAATATTGACGCTGAAGTTGAAGCTGAGGCTTGGGGGAGGTCTCATCCCCAGTCGATGTTTGGAGTTGAAGTGGGACTCGTTTCCAGCCAAAATTGGTGAAGCCGACGTTGAGGCCGGAGTCAATGTCGCCCCCCGTGGTCAGGGTCGGAGTTGACATTGCCTTCATCAACCGAAGTCGATTCGGGGGAGACCTCCTCTTTTGCAGTCAAGGTTATGATCGCTTGGGGGAGATCCCGTCTCCCGCTGATGCTGATACCGAAGTTGAAGCTGAGGTCCGAAGGAGACCTCGTCTTCTGCAGTGAAGCTTGCCGTAGACTCTGGGGCTCGGCCTTGGACCTTGCTCACGTTAGGACGAGGTTCTCCTCTTGTTCCTAACGGGCTGTGGGGGCACATCCGGACCGTCGTCCGAGCTTCTCCCCCCATCCCGTCCTTCGTGAACGGGGTCTTCGACTTTGCTCTCGTTAGGACGAGGTTCTCCTCCTGTTCCCAACGGGCTGTGGGGGCACATGGGGACCGTCGTCCTCGCCTCTCCCCCCATCCCGTCCTTTGTGGACGGGGCCTTCGACTTTGCTCACGCTAGGACGAGGTTCTCCTCCTGTTCCTAGCCGGCTGTGGGGGCACATGAGGACCGTCGTCCTCGCTTCTCCCCCCATCCCGTCCTTTGTGGACGGGGCCTTCGACTTTGCTCACGCTAGGACGAGGTTCTCCTCCTGTTCCTAGCCGGCTGTGGGGGCACATGAGGACCGTCGTCCTCGCTTCTCCCCCCATCCCGTCCTTTGTGGACGGGGCCTTCGACTTTGCTCACGCTAGGACGAGGTTCTCCTCCTGTTCCTAGCCGGCTGTGGGGGCACATGAGGACCGTCGTCCTCGCTTCTCCCCCCATCCCGTCCTTTGTGGACGGGGCCTTCGACTTTGCTCGCGCTAGGACGAGGTTCTCCTCCTGTTCCTAGCCGGCTGTGGGGGCACATGAGGACCGTCGTCCTCGCTTCTCCCCCCATCCCGTCCTTTGTGGACGGGGCCTTCGACTTTGCTCACGCTAGGACGAGGTTCTCCTCCTGTTCCTAGCCGGCTGTGGGGGCACATGAGGACCGTCGTCCTCGCTTCTCCCCCCATCCCGTCCTTTGTGGACGGGGCCTTTGACTTTGCTCGCGCTAGGACGAGGTTCTCCTCCTGTTCCTAACGCGGCTGACTGCTTCTTTCCTGTCATCGTATAGATTTCGCATCCAGAAATGATTTTATTGAGAGGGGAGAGTTTTACCGAAGAGAAGATGATCGCAGCGCATTTTCGTTCGAGGGTTGTCGGGGTGTTGTTCCTCGGAGTTCCCTCGGGCAATAAGTCCCGTCCAGACGACCTCCTCTATCTCATGCCGGCCTTCATAATTTGGACCATGCTTCTCTTGACTTTGTAGCTGGGGATGACAATCACCGATGTAGCTAGCTCCTAGCTCCTCCCCGGGGTGGCGTTGATGACGCCGCGGGACGGCCAACCTTCTTGTCTTTTCCAGTTACGGCAGTGCCTATAGCCGATCCGATCTTCTCCTTGATCTCTTCAATCTTGCGCATGTTTGGAGAGGCCGTAGTCCTTCAGGTCTTGGCGGTTGGCTCTTAACTTTGCCGAGAATTCGAGTTAGAGGAGCGGGTCGTAGTTGCGGAACCTTCCGGGAGGGGGGCTTCGTTCCGTCCTTGCCGGCGCCGAACTTTATTTTGGAGGTTGAGTTGAGGAGTTCGGCTTTCCACCGAGCTTCATTTTACCTTGATGCCGAGCTTTGGGGGGAGCCCGGCTTTTCTCCGAGCCGAACTTCTTTCCGCTTCGGCGGGGAAACTTCTGCTCTCTGTTTCTCTCTTCGGGGCGATTGGGCTCTTCCTTAAGGCTGATTTCTCACGCCCTCATGGCGGGCTTGCTGGTGGAGTCGCTACCGGAGGCTGCTGTATAGCGTGCAACACCTCCGTGAGGCCACGGCCACGGATCTGTCGGTCAAGCAGGCCGAACTGCTTCACATCCACCGCGGGTGCAGGTGGAACCTAGGCCGCCGGGGCTGAAGCAGGAACAGACGGGCCTGGACGGGATCGGGTCGCAGAGGCCACCGAACGCCGTGCGGAAGCTCTCCTGGGTGGCATTTTCTCTTCGAAAGAGAAAAGGAAGATCTCTGGAGAGGGAAGAGAAGGGTCGCCGAGCACTCCTTTAAGAACAAGGGAACCTCGAAGGTTCAGGCCCTTCCTCTAGCGCCAATCTGTTGGTGCCGAAATCCGTCGCCGCCGGAGGTCGCCGGAGTCGAGGCCGCTGAGGTCGCCGCCGGGGACCTGCAAAACGAAGTCCCGTCCGGAACCGGTGGGGTGGTGGCTCCGGCAGGACCCTCCGACGGTCAAGTTAGTTTCCGGCCAACAGTAATGGAGTGCTCGGAATGAGTTCCGGAGCTTAGAGATGTGGAGGGGAGCTTAGAGAGTCGAGAGTTCAGAAAGCTTAGCCTTAGTATGTCGGGAGGGGTCCTTTTATAGCGGAGCTTAGTTGATGGTGACGGCTGTGCCGTCTGGCAGAGAGTCGTCGGGCAGCATGGAGTTTGGTACGGAGAGGAAGACGTCGTCGTCCGGTAGATCGTGGGAGCCATACCGGCGAGTCGTGGGCCGCATGGAGTCCGGTACGGAGAGGAAGGCGTCGTCCGGTAGATCGTGGGAGCCATACCGGCGAGTCGTGGGCCGCATGGAGTCCGGTACGGAGAGGAAGGCGTCGTCCGGTAGATCGTGGGAGCCATACCGGCGAGCCGTGGGCCGCATGGAGTCCGGTACGGAGAGGAAGGCGTCGTCCGGTAGGTCGTGGGAGCCATACTGGCGAGTCGTCGGCCGCATGGAGTCCGGTACGGAGAGGAAGGCGCCGTCCGGTCTTGCTGCAGGCGACAGTTCGTCCAATGGAGTTCGGACTTGTAACAGAGTTCGGCCGAAGGGGAAGCTGGGGGAGTTCGTCTGGCTGAAGGGTCGGCCATCTGTAGAGTTCGGCCGCGGGACGGTTGCCGAGGAGTTCGACCGCTGAGAGGCCCGAAGAAGCTCGGCTGGCCAGTTGAAGGACTTCGGTTGCTAGTTGGTTCGGCCAGGGCTCGCTGAGGAGTTCGGTCGCCTAGGGTCGGTCCGAAGGGGTTCGGCCACTTGGGCTCGCCTGAAGTCGGTCCGAAGGAGTTCGGCCGTGGGGTCCGAATGGGTTCGGGCTCGTAGGAGAGTTCGGCTGAAGGGAAAACCCGGGAGGAGCTCGGATGGCCGAACGGGCGTCTGGGAGGAGTCCGTCTCCCGAAGAAGTCCAGCCGCTTGGAGTCCAAGGAGCTCGGCCGTCAGAAAGTTCGGCTGACGGTGGGAGTTCGTCCTCTAGGCAGTTTGGCCCGGACCTTGGCGCAGGGGAGTTCGGCCTCTAGGTAGTTCGGCCGTGTTAGGGGCTCGGCCTGGCGCCTGGCGCTGAAGCTCTTCAGCGGCTACTGGTTACATTGGGCTGAGCATTGGGCCGGACTTCGGTAGGAGTGGGATTTATCCCCAACAATAATGATTTGACTACAATCTATAATTTGAGCTCGTTTTTAATATAAGAACAGTTTTGCCATTTGCTTTGTCAGAGGATTTGATGGAAGAGCGTGGAAATTAAATGTTTGATTGAAATATGAAATAGGTTTTCAAAGGCTGTTGAGAAGGTGAAATGGCGAGGACAACCCATGCCACGTACTCTCTGTCAATTCTTGCATGCGGGGAGACATAGGCAAGGCGTTGATGCCTTTAATTCCTTATAGTGATGTAACATTATTGTGGTACGAATTGGAAGTCTCGTACCATCATGGTTTGTACGGACCACTTCCTAGTCTAATGTCTTTGGGCCAACCATTTGACCCTCCCTTACACCATGGATTGGCCAAAACTAAGCCAGATTCAAAAAGAAAAGACCATTATAAACATAGAGAAATTAAAATAACGGCGGCATTTCCAAAGTTCATCTAATCAATTGTATATATATTTCAAGAATTTATTTATCATAAAAAATTTTAATATCTTTGCCAACTGAAAAATATAATCTTTTATTTGTTGATAAAACCGTACCGAGTAAATACGAAGAAACAACATCGTCTACATCTATGGCGGTAAATAACATACATCATAAAAAGTCATTATTTTATAATCAAATAAACTTAAAAGTTGATTAAAATGTTAATGGTAGTAAATATCAGTTTCTGAAGGTTCCTTCATAATTTGTTCATACTGGTGCTGTGGATGGAAACTTTTTACGCTAAAAGCTTTTTTTTTTTTTGTCTCATGTGGAGTTAGTCCTTGGGATTTAATGCACATATAATGTTCATCCCTTGCAATGAAAGCAGAAAGTTGAATGGTAAAATAGGAAATTGAGGTAAAAGCTAAAAGTAAGACACTGTATGCACAGAGTATGAACCGTATAGATCACATCCATTTGAAATGAGTTGGGAGCATGGAAACAAAAGCGTATAGCAAAAGTTTCCTAGCTTTTCTTATTTTTATGTGGCATTAAAAATAATCCTGAGTGCGATAAAGAGACACATGTAGACAATGCAATGGAAGCTGCAAACGTGTCATAAATATTTCATTTAAATCATTATACCATCTAGGTTAATTACCTAACCAACTTTCTAGACCTCACATTAATTTTTTCATTCCAAAGAACTGAATTGACCGTATTTTTAAATATTCCAAACATTCTCCTAGCTACACTTCAGTGGTACATTGCATACAGTTCAAATACATTTGGTCCATGGCCATTGTCAAAATTAGAATGAATTAGAATGAAAATCAGAATAGCCATATGCTTCGATGTATCTGATTCATGATTGAAATCAGAATCAAAATCAAAATGAGATTTGAATGCCAGAGAGATTAGGGATTAGAATTTGAAAGATTAGAATATTTTGATTTTCTCTAGAATTAGAATGGGAATAAAACCGTCCCTAACTAAACAACTCGAATGGAAATCACTCATGCTCGTTCCTATTCCACCATCCAACTACTCCCAACCAAACACGGCCATTAATGTCACCAAGGTTGGAATTTAGTGTATGTGGTCAATTTCTTAAGTGGCTCTCTATCAATAATTTTTTGCTTCCATATATCCAATTTGACCCTTTCTTCTAAACATTTGAAACACGCTCGTGGCTGCCTCACAAGCCCTATATATCCTACACGTAATTCATGCACCCTGAAAAGCTCCCCTAAGACCTTCAAACCTTAATCTCCCCAATCGACGTCTCATGATCAACTAATACAAGGAAAAGACCAACATAAAGAAGGTGAAAACATCATGTCTCTCTTGGATTTAAGGTTGGTGGCTGTCCTCGTACAAATAGCGATAACTTTATTGGCCGGAAAAGACGAATTATATAGGTGGACCATGAATTGTCGCTTAAGACACGCCATGGATAGGTTTCTAGATGCTATCTCACATTGCTATCGTAAAACCTACGGTTTGCATCCATTGGAAACAAGCTGATGTACCCATGTTCTTCAGCTACGGACTTATATCATTACTGCACGACTTTTGACGTTTAAGATGGTACAACTCTCAAACATGGTCCAAGAAGCAATTGCAAGATGTGTAAGCTAGCTTGCTTTCCATGGATCCATCCATCGAACTACACCAAAAATCCTTAAGCATGATTGGCTGTTATTTGTAAGAACAAAAGTTTTTATGTCAAAACATATTTTTATTTCAAGCATAGTATATAAATTAATTTATACTTTAATCTATGAATATTTGTTATCGTAAAATCTTGCTTCTAATAAAAAAGAGTGTTGGATAAGTAATACAACTAATTAGAAAATTTTTACTTCAATAAAAAAAAAAAATTGGTGGGACTAGGAAATTGATGATGTACCAATCCTTTTAACAGATATAAAGATGGAGGTATGAGTTAAAAATCAAGCCCTAGATCCACTTAATAGAAGCAGATAGATATAGTTGTGGTGAGATTAAAAATTCTTCTAATTATTTTCTATGAAGCCATTTATGCTCTCCTAAGCTTTTTTTTTTTTTTTTTTTTTCCAACACAAGTGTCAACGGCAATATCATTCTCATATAAATGGATGACCATACCACTCAGCTCTTTGAGACCTACCATGCCATCTCTCTATCTATCTCTCTCTTCTATTTTCTATATCAGTTAATACCACGATAGATACGAGATTCTCGCACTTTCAAATGCTTTACTGTTTGAAAAGTATTAATACATGCCCTAAAGATATTTACTATACTGTCTGCTACCATGAACCACTAACAACATATTTCATCATCAGAACATAATAGCCTATTTATAATTTATTATTATGAAAATAACATGGCTGTTGAGTCCTTCCAGTTCCACTGGCCATGAGGAAACTTCTGCCATAATCCAAACCACGGCAATGTGATGGACCTAAAACAAGGAAAGCAGTTGGCACCCAACCACGTCCAAGCCATTGATGTGACATGGGACCAACTGAGCTCTTTCTCTAATACTTAATTCACCAAGGAGAACCCGCCGCCGTGGCCCACATTTGCGTCAGCCGATCAACCCATCAGGAATCGATGGCAGGCGAACGGCCGAGCGGTCACGAGCCGCGGCAGTCACGTCTCGGAATTTATGGATAAAAAAATTTATTTAAAAATCTATATCTTTTAAATAATACTTAGATAAAAATAATTTATTCATATTTTTTAAATACATAGAAAAGACTCTTTTGTATTACTACTTTTGAAATTTATTTATAGTTTTATATTATTTTTTTATTTTTTAAGTTAAAAAATAAATAATTAAATTATTGAAAATAAGTGTGAGATATTTTAGAAATAAAATTAAATATTTATTTTATTAATTGATGGAAAATTATTTTAGCCATCCTAAATGATTAATATTTTCTCCTATTTCATGATAAATATTATTAATAAAAAATAATTTATTTATTTTAATATATATATATATATATATATATATATATATATATATATATATATATATATTGTATAAATTGATCAATAAAAATCTGATCACGATAACAGGGCCTTGTCGCTAAGTGATGGTTATCTGTGAGTCCGAGACCTCGTCCAGATGATCTGGACCGGAGGTGGGACGGTTGTGGACATGTGTCGCTTTCGTGGGCCCTCATGGTGACAGGTCCCATTTAATTGTTGACGCCTGTGCTGAGCCAATCCGCTAGGTGTACGACCACGTGGTGTAGCATCTTAACGGTGGCATCTGGATCCATCTAAATGACGGGGCCATGTGCTGGGTGGGCCCATGGAGTGCTCGGACTGGTCCCATCATGGTTATTTGGATTGGTCTCAAGAAGGGCAAAAGAAAAGGAATGGTTATCAAGTTGACATTAATCTATCAAAATGATTATTAAATGACCTAGATGAGGGAAATTATTTCCTACCCTATATGTATGATATGGCTACATCTGCCATCAATCACAACCACTCATTTTTATAATGATGCTCAACCATACGATGTATGCAATGTAGGGCATAATTTCTAATTGGTTAGAATCGATTCTTTTCTCCCATCCTATATGCATGTGGGTAATACTTTCATCGATATTTCTATCCCCCTGAATATCTTGGTGTCCATGGGATTTGAACGATAGTCTTTGATCAAGATATTCAGATTTGAAATTCTCAATATATATATATTAAATATAATTTTAAATTAAAAAAATGATACATTGGTATCTTAGAAATCTTACTCACGAAACCACTTGGTTGGTATTGCAAGGATCTATATGAACGTATATTTAGTCTCATATCAACTATATATTGATAGATCTTGGATATTTATATAGGATCAAAAAATCTTAATAATATCTTTCGATAAATTTTAGATGACATCTTGAATCATTACAAATGATGTCCAAGCATGCATGACTCATGGTCTATGTGGATTAGGAGATACTATAGTATCTGTCTATCGGAGCTAACCATGAATTGATCATGGTGCTTGTGATTAATTAGATTTAAATAGATTTGAACTCTAAGGCATATGAGGACATGAGGAGTATGTAAGGACCAATGCAATTGTATATTTAATTTCATGTTGATTATATATTGGATGAATCTTGGATGCTTATATAGTGTTAAAAAATTTAAATAATATTTTTTGATTGATTTTTTTACACAAAATTTTGGGTCATTACAACTGCAATTCAATTGCTCTTTTTGGATTTGCATCATAGAACATGAAGGTGCAAACTAGAATGATATTTGCGAGCAGTGATAGAATATTTGGTAAATGAGAATTAGAAATCCAAGCATGAATAGATGGGATAGAACTTGATGATTATGTCTATAATTATAATTATTATTCTTTGAATATTTGCAAGCAAAATAGAACAAGTGATTAGCAGGCACAGCATGGATGAGGGTGTCGAGTCCTCACAAAACTGGTTTATCAATTTATGGCACCCATATGTTGAGAATCATTGCATGTCCAATAAGAAATATATATATATATATATATATATATATATATATATATATATATATATATATATATATATATATATATATATATATATATATATATATGTATGTATGTATGTATGTATCTATATGTATGTATGTATGTATGCATGTGTATATGTGTGGGTGTCCTATTTGAAATAGAATTTTATCTCTAGTGTTATCTTATTTAATTAAGAGTTTCTAATTTAATATTTTTTTTTTTGCATTCAGATAGAAGTTAAACTTTCATCTATATGATATTTATTTAAAAAAATTATTGATGTCTCCTTTAAGATGTAAAAAAAAAAAAAATTATTTATGCACGTGGAAATTTAGATGGTACAATCTCTTTTACAATCATTGTTGATAAAGAAAATTACATGGTATAATTTCTTTTATAGAAAAAAATTGATAGAAATAAATTTTGAAGAGATGATATCTTATTTATAAGTTAGTTTGAATGAAAAATAATCATTGTTTGCACTATAACAGACTATTATAACAGTAAGTCATGAGTTTTTTTTTATTGTAACAATAAGTCATGAATTATAACGAGCATTATATTTTTTCTCTTGTCATCATACGTAACATGACATAAGAGGCTGCAATGATTAGGCAATGTGACTTCATAACGGACATTATTTTAAACCTTGGTTTATCGTTGTTCGCCATGATTGGTCATGATCAGATATGGTGCGAGAGTGGTTAAACACGATTCAAGTCGAGTAGGAGAAGTTTATAACACCATAACAACCTATTATGTTGATAAGAGTTGTACTATTTTATTCTCAAATTAACAGCTTATTATACAAAAATTGAAGATTATTTTCTCTTTCCAAAAAATTCTGGTATTCAGCTACCATACAAACAGCTTGGGCAATTAATGGTAGACAATTATACCATAATAAGCGTGGATTCTCTAAAGCACCCATGATGTACCATGCACCATCTATCACACGCATGCGATCACGTGCAGTATATATCGCACGGTCTACAGCTATTCATTGTACGATAAACATCGTATCACATGGTGCACCCCGGAGGATTCACGCCCATGCTACAATTAGCTTCCATCATTTCTTTTGGCATTCACTATTAACTGGCAAAATCTATCAGAATGGACCGTCGGACATGAACAACTGTTATTATAGTGAGTTACGTGGATCACCCTATCCTTTTGCTAAAACTAGAATTTGCCTGCCAAGTGTCATGCACCTGGTTCGAAAGGTACGAAATCCGGAGTGGAACTTCGATTTCAAGCTGGGCCCCAGAGTTTGCTTTCAACAATGGAGACCTAACAACGCACGCAGAGAAAGACAGAGAGGTATGTTTAACTAATTCGGTCTCTCTTCAGCAATATGTTTCTTTTCTTTTGTAAAGAAACCAAACTAGTTACATCACATTTAATGTCCCATATAAGAATCAACAACCAGACAATAAGCTCATTTGCGAGCCAAGCTATGTTTAGATTTCGTACAGGTCCATCCAACTCCCACCCTGTCCACAGCTGGATACCTCTGTGAACCAGCTGCAGCAAGTATCCACAGGCAATTACTTTCTTGCTGCCACTGTCGCTTCAATTGCTAGATGTGGTGTCTAATTCGTAATAATGTTCCCAAGTTTCGAAGAAGTTAAGAAAACTTAAGAAGAAGGGAAGGAATTGTATGCTTTATTATTATTGATGTAAAATTTGATTGTCATTGGATTGAGTTAGAGTTAGAAAAGAAGAGATGATCATTGATAATTTGTAAAATAAAGTTTCATTCGGAGTCGATAGTGATGACTCCGATAAGATCCTTCGATGATCAAGTCAGCTCTTCTGATCAATAAAAATGAAGTGCTCAAACAAAAATTCAGCAAAGTTTTGTGAAGAAGAAGAGATCTTAAAGAAAATATATCTAGAGAATCCCTTTTTATAGACAGAGCCTGTTGTAATCTTCCGGTAGTGGGATCGTCTGTAGCAGACTGATAAATGATAGTCGTAACCATCCTAATAAATGACAGTCGTAATTATCCGATAGTGGGATCATCTATAGCAGACTGATAAATGACAATTGTAACCGTTCGGTAGTGGGATCGCCTGTTCATTGAGATTTAATAGTCGAAGTTCGGAGGAAGCGGATGTTGGTTGGTGAAGAACTTTGACATATATCAATTCCAAAGAAGTTCGGACTCCTAAAGAAAATACGGCTAGAGGGGATCATCTGGAAGGAATACTACTTGAAATATCAAAGTAATCCGCTGGAGGAATCCGGATGAAGTTTCACTGAAGGAGAAGTTCAAAAGGAGTTCGGCTCCTATAAGAATCTGACTGAAGGAGAGGTCCGAAAAAAGTTTGGCTCCTGAAGGAATTCGACTAAAGAAGAAGTCCGAAAGAAGTTCAGCTCCTGTAGGAATTTATCTGAAGAAAAGGTCCGAAAGAAGTTCGGCTCCTATAAGAATTCGACCGAAGGAGAGGTCTGAAAGGAGTTCGGCTCTTATAAGAATTCGTTTGAAGGAGAGGTCCAAAAGAAGTTTGACTCCTCTAAAAAACCGACCGAAGAAAAAGTTCGGAAAGAGTTCAGCTCCTGTAGAAATCCATCTGAAGGAGAGGTTCGAAAGAAGTTTGGCTCCTATAGAAATCCGACTGAAGGAGAAGTCCGAAAGGAGTTCGACTTCTAGAGGAATCTGTCTGAAGAAGAGGTCCGGAAGAAATTCGGATCCTATAGAAATCCAATCGAAGAAGAAGTTCGAAAGAAGTTTGGCTCCTGTAGAAATCCATCTAAAGGAGAGATCTAGAAGAAGTTTGGTTCCTAGAGAAATTCGATTGAAGGAGAGGTCCGGAAGAAGTTCGACTCCTGTAGAAATCAGACTGAAGGAGAGGTCTAGAAGGGGTTTGGCCGCTGGAGGGAGTTCAGATGCTTGAAGGAATTCGGCTGGGATTCGGCCGTTGGAGGGAGTCCGGGAGGGGTTCGGTCGTTGGAGGAGTTCGACTACTAAAGGAGTTCGGCCGCTGGAGGAAGTTCGGATGCTTGAAGAAGTTCGGCTGGGATTCGACTGCTGGAGGAAGAATTTTCAATCGAAGCTCTTCCATGATTACCAATCGTATTAGGCTAAGCATCAGACTGGACTTCAATGGGAGTGGAGTTTATCTCAATAATAGTCTCCCCACTTTCGAGTTCGAAATTCGAAAGAAGGGAGTATAAAAAGATGACTATCAAAATTCTTTTTTAGGATCTACACCCATTGAGATTAAAATTCTAAGAAGATCTTGTCTCCAGTCGAGGTTGAAGTAGATCCTATCTTCTATTGAAGTTGAAGCTCGAAGGGGGATCTTATCTCCAGTCAAGGTGGAAGGAGATCTTATCTCCTATTAAAGTTGAAGCTCGAGGGAGATCTTATCTCCAACCGAGATTGAATGAGATCTTATCTCCTGTTAAAGTCGAAGGAGATCTTGTCGAGGTCTCTCCTCTCATCTCGTCTAAAATGAATGAAGCCTTCGACTTTGCTCACGTTAGGACGAGGTTCTCTTCCTATTTCTAACGGACTGTAGGGATACTTAAGGATCATTGTTAGGATCTCTTCCATCATTTTGTCTAAAATGAACGAGGCCTTCGATTTTGCTCACATTAGGATGAGGTTCTCCTTCTGTTCTTAACGGACTATAGGGACACTTAAAGACTATTGTTAGGGCCTCTCCTCTCATCTTGTCTAAAATGAATGAGGCTTTCAATTTTGCTCACGTTAGGATGAGATTCTCCTCCTACTCTTAATGGACTATAGGGGCACTTAAGGATCATTGTCAGGGCCTCTCCCCTCATCTCGTCTAAAATGAAAGGGGCCTTCGATTTGCCGAGATTAATATGGCCATTTTTTATTTCTTCTTTCCTATCATCATATAGTTTTTACACCAAGAATCAATAATTTTGAAATAGAGAAGTTTTATTGAAGAAAAATTATTGATAGTACATTCTCAGATTTTCTAAATTTCAAGATCGTGGGAGCGTTGTTCCTCTGAGCTCCTTCAGATGATAAGTTTCAGGTTGGACGACCTCTTCTATTTCATACGAGCCTTTCCAATTTGGGACAAGCTTTTTCTGGCTCTAAGGCTGAAAGATGGTAGCTCACCAAAGCACTAGATCTCCCACTTTGAACATTTTATCTCTGACTCTGGAGTTAAAGTATCGGACCATTCTTCACTAGTAGGCCACCATCCGAACATGGGCTTCCTCTCTTTTAAGAATAAGAAAACCTCATAAATAGAAAATTCTTCCTTTAGCGTCAATCCTGTTGGTACAGAATATGATTGACGTCGGATCGAGCTGGAGTTGAAAAAGAAGAAGTCACCATCGGTGATCTATAAAATAAAATTTCATCCAGAGTCGGTGGTGGTGGCTCCAATAGGATCCTCCGACGATCAAGTCAGCTCTTTTGATCAATAGAAATAGAGTGCTTAGATAAGAATTTAGTAGAGTTTTGGAAAGGAGAAGAGAGCTTAGAGAAAACATATCTGAACGATTTCTTTTTATAGACAGAGCCTATTGTAATCGTTTGATAGTGAAATCGTCTGTAGCAGACTGATAAATGATAGTCGTAATCATCCTGATAAATGATAGTCGTAACCATCCAATAGTGGGATCACCTATAGCAGATTGATAAATGATAGTCGTAATCATCCTGATAAATGACAATTATAATCGTCTGGTAGTGGGATCTCCTATTCATTAAGATTTAATAGTCGAAGTTCGAAGGAAGCGGATGTTGGTTGGTGAAAAATTTTAACATATATCAATTCCAAAGAAGTTCAGACTTCTAAAGAAAATACGGCTAAAGGAGATCATCTGAGAGGAATACTACTTGAAATCTGAAAGTAATCCACTAAAAAAATTTAGATGAAGTTTGACTAAAGGAGAAGTTCGGAATGAGTTTGGCTCTTATAGGAATCTGACTGAAGGAGAGGTCCAGAAGAAGTTTGGCTTCTGGAGGAATCCGACTGAAGGAGAAGTTTGAAAGAAGTTTGGCTCCTATTGGAATTCATCTGAAGGAGAGGTTCGAAAGAAGTTCGACTCTAGTAGGAATCCGATCGAAGGAGAAGTCTGGAAGGAGTTTGGCTCATGTAGGAATTCATCTGAAGGAGAGGTCCGAAAGAAGTTCGACTTCTGTAGAAATCCGACCAAAGAAGAAGTTTGAAAGGAGTTTGCTTCATGTAGAAATCCGTCTGAAGGAGAGGTTTGGAAGGAGTTCGGCTCCTGTAGAAATTTGACTGAAGAAAAAGTTTGAAAGAAGTTTGGCTCTTATAGGAATCCAACTGAAGGAGAAGTCTTGAAGGAGTTCGGCTCTTGGAGGAATCCATCTGAAGGAGAGGTCCGAAAGGAATTCGGCTCCTATAGGAATCCGACCGAAGGAGAAGTTCGGAAGGAGTTCGGCTCCTATAAAAATCCATCTGAAAGAAAGGTTCGAAAGAAGTTCAGCTCTTATAAAAATTCGACTGAAGAAAAAGTTTGGAAGAAATTTGGCTCCTGAAGGAATCCATCTGAAGGAGAGGTCCGGAAGGAGTTCGGCCCTTGTAGAAATCTGACTGAAGAAAAGGTTCGAAAGAAGTTTGGCTTCTATAGAAAATTTGACTAAAAAAGTTCGAAGAGAGTTTGGCTCCTGTAGAAATCCGACTGAAGGAGAGGCCTGAAAGAAGTTCGACTCTTGAAGGAATTCATATGAAGAAGAGGTCCGGAAGGAGTTTGACTTCTATAGAAATTCGATTGAAGTAGAGGTCTAGAAGAAGTTCGGCTTCTGTAGAAATCCAACTATAAAAGTTTGAAAAAATTCGGCTCCTGGAGAAATTCGTCTGAAGGAGAGGTCTGGAAGAAGTTTGGCTCTTATAGAAATCTGACTGAAGAAGAAGTCTGGAAGGACTTTGGCTTCTATAAAAATCTGACTGAAGGAGAAGTTCGGAAGGAGTTTGGCTCCTATAGAAATCTGACTGAAAGAGAAGTCCGGAAGGAGTTTGACTCCTGTAGGAATTCATCTGAAGAAGAGGTTCGAAAGGAGTTTGCTCTATAAAAGCGACTGAAGGAGAAGGAGAAGAAGGAGAGGTCTGGAAGAAAAAATTCGACTGAAGAAGAAGTTTGGAAGAAGTTCGGCTTTCGTAGGAATCCATTTGAAGAAGAGATCCAGAAGGAGTTTGGCTCCTATAGAAATCCAATCGAAGAAAAAGTTTGAAAGAAGTTTGGCTCCTATAGAAATTCGACTGAAGGAGAAGTTCGAAAGGAGTTTGGCTCCTGTAGAAATTTGACTGAAGAAGAAGTTCGGAAGGAGTTCGGCTCCCGTAGAAATTCATCTGAAGGAGAGATCTGAAAGAAGTTTGAATTCTGAAGGAATTCGACTAAAAAAGAGGTTCGAAAGAATTTCAACTTTTGTAGAAATCCGACTGAAAAAAAAAGTTCAGAAGAAGTTTGGCTTCCGTAGGAATCCATTTGAAAGAGAGGTCCGGAAGAAGTTTGGCACTTATAGGAATTCGACCGAAGGAGAAGTCTGGAAGAAGTTTGACTCTTATAAAAATTCGACTGAAGGAGAAGTTCGGAAGGAGTTTGGCTCCCATAGGAATCCATTTGAAGAAGAGGTCCGAAAGAAGTTCGACTCCTGAAGGAATCCGACTGAAGAAGAGGTTCGAAAGAAATTCATCTCCTATAGAAATCCGACTGAAAGAGAGATTTGGGAGGGATTCGGCCACTGGAGAAAGTCCAGGTGCTTGAAGAAATTCGGTTAGGGTTCAGCCACTGGAGGAAGTTCGGAAGGGATTCGATTGCTGGAGGAGTTTGACTGCTAAAGGAGTTCGGCCACTGGAGGGAGTCGGGTGCTTGAAGGAGTTTGGTTAGGGTTCGACTGCTGGAGAAAAAATTTTCATTCGAAGCTCTTGCATGATTACCAGTCGCATTAGGCTAAGCATCAAACTGAACTTCGTTGGAAGCGGGATTTATCCCCAACAATTATCAATAGTGGAAGGGTGCCTTGCCGTAATGAAATTTTCAACCCCATAAACCCCTTGTGAACTAAACAATTTAAAACATCAATTCAAACTGGTGTAGATTCTCCAAAATCGCCTACCTCAAACCCCTTCACAATCACATGGATGCAGCCAATGGCTTTGAGCTTTTTATGAAGAAAGTTATGTGGCTTTATTATGGATGGATCATTTGCAGCACTTTGCACCAAACTTCTCTGGTGCAAAATGAATTATACTCCATTTAGTGACACATTGAACAACATAACTCGATTAAGTATTGAATTTCTAGAGCTTGCATGACATTTCGATATATCGATTGCTATAACTATGTCTTGAGTATATAAATTATTGGTGCAGAATCTGGTTGACGCCAAATTGAGCTGGAGTTGAGGAAAAAGAGATCGTCATTGATGATCTGTAAAATAAAGTTTCATCCAGAGTCGATGGTGGTGGCTTCGGCAGGATTCTTCGACGATCAAGTCAGTTCTTCTAACCAATAGAAATGGAGTGCTTAGAAAAGAATTTAGCAGAATTTTGAAAAGAAGAAGAGAGCTTAGAGAATATGTATTTGGAGGATTTCTTTTTATAGATGGAGCCTATAGCAGACTGATAGTGACAGTCGTAATCATTCGATAGTGGATCGTTCGGGACCGCTCGAGGCTGCATGGAGTTTGTTATGGAGAGAGATGTCATCTGTAGCAGACTGATAGTGACAGTCGTAACCATCCGATAGTAGGTCGCTCGGAACCGCATGGAGTTTGTTACTAAGAGAGGTGTCGCCTGTAGCAGACTGATAGTGACAGTTGTAATCGTTCGATAGTAGGCCGCTCGGAGCCACGTCGAGTTTGTTATGGAGAGAGATGTTTGTTGTCATGATGTGCTCATTCGTTGAGATTTAATAGTCGAAATTTGAAAGAAGCAGACGTTGGTTGGTGAAGAGCTTTGACATATATCAATTTTAGAGGAGTTTGAACTCCTAAAGGAAATATGGCTAGAGGAGATCATCTGACAGGAATGCTAGTTGAAATCTGAAAGTAATCTGCTGAAGAAATTTAGATGAAGTTTGACTGATAGAAAAGTCTGAAAGGAGTCCAACTGATGGAGAAGTCCAGCTGAAGAAGAAGTTTAGGAGAAGTTTGACTGAAGGAGAAGTCCGGACGGAATTCAACTATTGGAGGAGTTCGAAAGGAGTTCGACTGCTGGAGGAGTCCGAAAGGAGTTCGATTGAAGGAGAAGGCCGAAAGAAGTTCGACTGCTGGAGGAGTCTGAAAGGAGTTTGGCTACTGGAGGAGTCCGACTGGAGTTTGGCTGTTGGAGGAGTTCGACTGTTGGAGGAGTCCGATTGGAGTTCGGCTGTTGGAGGAGTCTGGAAGGGATTCGACCGTTGGAGGAAGAATTTTTTATCGAAGCTCTTCCGTGATTATCAGTTACATTAGGCTAAGCATCAAACTGGACTTCGATGGGAGTGGAGTTTATCCCCAACAATAGTTCTCCTATTTTTGAGTTCAAAATTCGAAGGAAGGAAGGAAAAAAGGCGATGGCCGAAGTCCGATCCCGAGTTTTCATGCTTGTTGCTTGTTGTGGACGTCGAGCTCGTGGATGTCGAATTAGGACCTCTCTTGCAAACCAGGATAAGGTTCTATCTTTCGCATTCGATGTAGTCAGGTTGTCATGGAAAAATATGTGTAAGGATTCTCCATCGAGCTTCTTCCTTCTCCACGTCTTTGATCTACGAGGTTCTGACTTTTGTTCATGTTAGGATGAGGCTTTTCTTCTATTCTTAATATGACTTACGAGGGTGCGTTAGGATCATCGGTAGGATCTCTCCCTCCATCCTATCTTATATCGATGAGGTCATCGATTTTGCTTACGTTAGGATGAGGTTCTCCTCCTATTCCTAACGTAGCTCGTGGGGGTGCATTTTGGACCGTTGACAGGGCCTCTCCCTTCATCTCATCTAAAATGAACGAGGTCTTCGATTTTGCTCATATTAGGATGAAGTTTCCCTCCTATTCCTAATGGACTGTAGGGGCACATTAGAGTCATTGTCAAGGCCTCTTCCCTCATCTCGTCTAATATGAACGAGGCCTTCGACTTTGCTCATATTAAGACGAGGTTCTCTTTCTATTCTTAATGGACTGTAGGGACACATTAGGATCGTTGTTAGGATCTCTCCCCTCATCTCATCTAATATGAACGAGATCTTTGACTTTGCTCACATTAGGACGAGGTTCTCCTTCTATTCCTAATGGACTGTAGGGGCACATTAGGATCGTTGTCAGGGTCTCTTCCCTCATCTCATCTAATATGAATGAAGCCTTTGACTTTACTCACGTTAGGATGAGGTTCTCCTCTTATTTCTAATGGGCTATAGGGATACATTAGGGCCGTGGTCAGGGCCTCTTCCCTTATCTCATCTAATATGAATGAGGCCTTCAACTTTGCTCACATTAGGATAAGATTCTCCTCCTATTCCTAATGGACTATAGGGGCACATTAGGACCATTGTCAGGACCTCTTCCTCATCTCTCGTCTAATAATGAATGAGGCCTTCGACTTTGCTAACGTTAGGACGAGGTTCTCCTCCTGTTCTTAACGGACTGTAGGGGCACATTAGATCATTGTTAAGCCTCTCCTCTCATCTTATCTAAAATGCGAGGCCTTCGACTTTGCTCACGTTAGGATGAGGTTCTCCTCCTATTTCTAAGGGTGGGGCATAGGACCATTGTCAGGGTCTCTCCCTTTCTCGTCTAATATAAACAGGCCTTCGACTTTGCTCAGTTAGGACGAGGTTCTTCTCCTGTTCTTAATGGACCGTAGGGGCACATTAGGCCTATTGTCAGAGTCTCTCCCCTCATCTCGTCTAAAATGAATGAGATCTTCGACTTTGTTCACGTTAGGATGAGGTTCTCCTCCTGATCCTAATGGATTGTATTTATCGTGAGATCAAACTCAGAGGGTAGTCCCCCTTTGTCATTGGTACATAATAAAGATTAGGATGTTGAAGTTGGAGAATTTCATTATTATTGATGTAGAAACTAATCGTCGCCGGAATCAGTTGGAGTGAAGGTGGATGAGGTCGCCGCCGGGGACCTACGAAACAAAATTTCGTTCGGAGTCGGTGGGGGTTGGCTTCGGTAGGATCCTCCGACGATCAAGTCAACTCTGGCCAATAGGAATAGAGTGCTCGGGAATGAGTTCCGCAAAGCTTAGAGAAGAAGAGGAGAGCTTAGAGATTAAATATTAGAGTTAGCGTATCTGGAGGGTCCTTTTTATAGGCGGAGCTTGATGGTGACAGCTGTAGCTGCGTGGTGGCGGGCCGCTCAAGATTCGACGGAGTCAGTCCTAGGAGAAGGTGCTGTCTACAGTGCCGTCTACAACGGATTGATGGTGACAGTCATCACCACCTGGTAGCGGATCGCTGTCATCTATAGCGGACTGATAGTGATGGCTGCAGCTGTCTTGATATTGAGCCGCTTGGAATCGAATGAAGGGTTGAAGAGCTTTGACATGTACCCATTTCGGAGGAGTTTGGACTCCCAAAGGAAATATGGCTGGAGAGGGCCGCCCGGGAGGAACAATAGCTGAAGGAGCCCGGAAGGAGTTCGGCTTTCGTAGGATTCGTTTGAATGAGGGATCTAGGAATTTGGCTGAAGGAGGTGTCTAGGAGACCAGAGTTCGGCTGTTAAGGAGTTCGGCCGAGGGACAGTCACCGAGGAGTTCGATCGAAGGGGGAGCTCGAAAGAAGTTTGGCTCAAGCTCGATCGTGGAGAGTCTGACTGAAGCTCGACCGCTGAGGAGTTCGATCGAAGGGGAGCTCGAAAGGAGTTTGGCTAAGGCCTGACCGTGGAGAGTCCGACTGGAGCTCGATCGCTGAGGAGTTCGGCCGAAGGAGGAAATCGGAAGGAGTTTGGCTCAGGCCTAGCTGCGGAGAGTTTGACTGGAGCTCGATCGCTGAGGAGCTCCTGTGGCTACCGGTTGCATTAGGTTCAGCATCGAACTAGACTTCGACGAAAGCGGGATTTATCCCCAATAATAGTTTCTCCACTTTCGAGTTTGAAACTCGAAAGAAGGGAGTGCAAAAAAGGCGACTGTCGAAGTCCTCTCCTGGGCCCCGTGCTGATTCAGGTTGAAGCTCGAGGGAGGTCTCATCTCCTGCAGTCGAGGTTGATGCGAACACCTGAGGGAGATCTTATCTCCTACAGCCGAGTTTGCTTCGGAGAAGATCTTATCTCCCACAGTCGAGGTCGGCCCGGATCTTTAGGAGAGATCTTATCTCCTGCAGCCGAGGTTACCTCGGAGGAGATCTTATCTCCTATGGTTGAGTTTGCCTTGGGGGAGATCTTATCTCCCGTGACCAAGGTTGATGCGGACACTCGGAGGAGATCTTATCTCCTATAACCGAGGTCGGCCCAGACCCTCAGGGAAGATCTTATCTTCTGCAGTCGAGGTTGCCTCGGAGGAGATCTTATCTTCTGCAGTCGAGTTTACCTCGGAGGAGATCTTATCTCCTATGGCCGAGGTTGATGCGGACGCTCGAAGAAGATCTTATCTCCTACAGCTGAGGTCGGCCCAGATCCTCAGGGGAGATCTTATCTCCTGCAGCCGAGGTTGCCTCGGGGGAGATCTTATCTCCTACGTTGAGCTTGCCTCGGAGGGATCTTATCTCCTACAGTCGAGTTTGCCTCGAAAGGGCGAGGTCGGGCGCTCTTATCTTCCTATAGGTGAGGTCGGCCCGGACCCTCAGAGGGAGATCTATTCTCTCCTATTATCGACGGTTGCTTAGCCTCGGGGGACTTATCTCCTACAGTCGAGTTTGCCCGGAGGAGATCTTTCTCCTCGGTCGAGGTGATGCGATGCTCGGGAAGTTTATCTCCTACAGTCGAAACCTCGGAAGAATCTTATCTTCCATAGCCGAGGTCGTCCGAACCCCAGGGGAGATCTCATCTCCTGCAAGCCGAGGTTGCCTCGGAGGAGATCTTATCTCCTGCGATCGAGCTTACCTCGTGGGAGATCTTATCTCCTGCAGTCGAGTTTGCCTCGGAGGAGATCTTATCTCCTACGGCCGAGGTTGATGGGCGTGCTCGGAGAGCGATCTTATCTCCTACAGCCGAGGTTGCCTCGGGGGAGATCTTATCTCCTACGGCTGAGCTTGTCTCGGAGGAGATCTTATCTCCTACAGCCGAATTTACCTCAGGAGAGATCTTATATCCTGCAACCGAGTTTACCTCGGGGGAGATCTTATCTTCTGTGGTCGAGCTTGCCTCAGGAGAGATTTTATCTCCTACGATCGAGCTTGCCTCAGAAGAGATCTTATCTCCAACAGCCGAGTTTGCCTTAAGGAAGATCTTATCTCCTATGGCCGAGGTTGAAGATCTTTGACCTGCTCGTGTTAGGATGAGGTTTTCCTCCAGTTCCTAACACGGAAACTATCGACTGCTTCATCCCTGTCACCATAGTTTTTGCACCAGGGAATAATAATGCGGAAATGAAGCAGCTTTACTGAAGGAAGATTACTAGTAATACATTCTCAGATTTTTTGAGTTCCAATGTCGTGGAAGCGTCATCCCTTCGAGCTCCTTCAGGCGATAAGTACTGGGTCGGATGACCTCCACCACGTCATACGGGCCTTCCCAATTAGGGGCAAATTTTTTCTGACTCTGAGGCTGAGAGACAGCGGCTCGTCAGAGCACTAAGTCTTCCACTTCGAACGTCTTGTTTCTAACTCTGGAGTCATAGTACCGAGCCACCTTCCATTTGTAGGTTGCCATTCGGATGCGGGCTTCCTCCCTTTTTTCTTCCAGTAGGTCGAGGTCGACTCTGAGGTCCTGGGGGTTGTGCTGCTCGTTGAAGCCTGCAACTCATGTAGATGGATGCTTAAGCTCGATCGGGTGCCGAAGGCTAAGGCGAAGGGTGTTTCTCCGATCGGCATCCTCTGTGTAGTTCGGTATGCCCAAAGGATGTGGTAGAGTTCGTCCATCCAGGCCCTCTTTGCCCTATCGAGCCTCGCTTTGATACCTTGTAGCAGGATCTAGTTGGTCACCTCGGCTTTTTCATTGGCCTATGGGTAAGCCATCGATGTAAAGTGGTGGAAGATGTTTAGTCCTTCGTAAAACTCGGTGAACCTTATCCCAGTGAACTATCGTCCATTATCGGTTATAAGAATTTGGAGCAGATCGAATCAGCAGACTAGCGACTTCCCAATAAAGTCCTGCACCTTGGCTTCGGTAATCTTCGCTAGTGGTTCGGCTTCAACCCACTTGGTGAAATAGTCGATCGTGATCAGGAGAAACTTCCGCTGTCCAGACGTTGTCAGGAAGGGGCCGAGTATATCTATTTCTCACTGTGCAAATGGCCAAGGTGCGCTTAGCGGAGCAAGCTCGAAAGCCGGCTGCCTTTATACACCGGCGTTCTTCTGACAACGGTCTCACTTCCTCACATATTCGATGGAATCATGAAACAAGGTCGGCCAGTAGTACCCTTGCCAAAGTAGTCTTTACGACAGAGACCTGGCTCCTATATGACCTCCGTAGAGTCCTTCGTGCACCTCCCACAGTGCGAGGTCGGCCTCCGAAGGTCGGAGACATCTCAATAGTGGAAGAAAGTATGACCTCTTATATAACTGCCTTCATGTAAAACGTAACGGAAGGCCTAATTTCTGAGCTTCCGAACTTCTTTCGGATCATGAGGAAGGATCCCCTCCCTGAGGTAAGCGATCAATGGGTCGATCCAGCTTGGCTCGAATTTCGTCTGCAAGACGACCTGAGGTTCCTTTGGGGTTGGGCACTTCAAAGTCTCCAAAAATACTTCTTTGAACAGATCGGCCGGGGCTAAAGTGGCTAACTTAGAGAGAAGATCGGCTCTTGCATTTTCCACCCTCGGAATATGTTGAACGCCGAAACTGTCGAAGGCCAGAGTCAAATCTCTCACTTTTTCGAGGTACCTCACCATGCTTTTCTCCCGCACCTCGTAGCTGTCGCTAACTTGGCCGACCACCAGCTGAAAATTGCTGTAGACTTGAAGTCGATCTATTTTTAATTTCCTTGCTATCTTTAATCCGACGATCAGCGTTTCATATTCGGCCCTATTATTGATCGTGGGGAACTCGAAACACAGCGCATACTCGATGATGACTTCCTCGGGACTGACCAAGACCAGCCTCGCACCAGCTCCAGCGGAGTTGGATGAACCATCCACGTGCAGAGCCCAGGAGCCTTCGGGGAGGTCGGCGCTTTCCTCGGAAAGGCCCGGCTACGATAGCTTGACTTCGTCCAAGCTCGATCTCGCTTTGGTGCCGGTCTCGATCGGTTCAAGCTCGACTTCGATTGGAATGATGCATTCCACCACAAAATTCGTCAGTATCTGGGCCTTGATCGATGGCCTGGGTCGGTAGTTGATGTTGAACTCCATGAGCTCGATTGCTCATTTTGTGATTCTTTCGGAAGTGTCCGCTCGGTGAAGGACTGCTTTTATTGGTTGGTCCGTGAGGACCGTTATGGTATGCTCCTGAAAATAAGGTTGGAGCCTCCCGACAGCAATTAGAAGAGAGTAAGTTAGCTTTTCCAACCTAGAGTATCTAATCTCCACATCTCTCAGGACCCGACTCATGTAGTAGACTGATCGCTGCGTCCTTGCTTCTTTCTTGACCAGGACCGCCGTCAGGGCCACCAAGGAGACAGCTAGATATAGGAACAATTCTTCTCCGGGTTCGAACTTTGTCAATAGTGGGGGTGAGCCGAGGTAGTTTTTAAGTTCTTCGAATGCCTGTTGGCACTCCGCCGTCCAATAGAAGTTCTTTAGTCGTCTGAGAACTTGGAAGAAGGGCATGCATCATTCGGCCGACCTTGAGATGAAGCGATTTAGGGATGCCACCTTTTCGGTCAGGCACTAAACTTTCTTGATCATCTTCAGAGCGGTCATCTTCCGAATGACTTAGATTTTTTCGAAGTTTGCTTCGATTCTGCATCTCAACACCATGAACCTCAGAAATTTCTCGGAGGTCACGCCGAAGGCGCACTTGGTCAGGTTCAGCTTTATCTTATGCTTTCTGAGTGCACTGAAGGTCTCTTTAAGGTCAGCAAGGTGGTCTATTGAAGCTTGACTTTTGACGAGCATATCATCCACGTACACCTCTATGTTGCGGTCAATCTGCTCCTTGAAGATCTTATTGACCAAACGTTGGTACGTTGCATTCGCATTTTTGAGTCCAAAAGGCATGACCTTGTAACAATAAAGACCACGGTCAGTAATGAAGGCGGTCTTCTCTTCATCCTTGGGCGCCATCCCTATCTGGTTATAACTAGAAAAGGCGTCCATGAAGGTGAGGAGTTCATGGCCCGAGGTCGCATCCACCAGTTGATCAATCCTGGGTAGAGGGTAGCTATCTTTCGAGCAAGCCCTGTTTAGCTTTTTGAAGTCAACGCACATCCTCCACTTATTGTTTGCCCTTTTGACGAGGATCACGTTCGAGACTCAGGTCGGATAATTGACCTCTCGATTGAGCCCGACTTTGAGGAGCTTATCTACTTCCTCAGCGATCGCTTTCTGCCTCTTCAGCGCATGGTGGCACATCTTTTCCTTCATCGGTCGATGCTTTGGATCGACGGCCAGCCGATGTTCCATGACTTCGATGTCAATCCCCGGCATGTCCACTAGGGTTCAGGCGAAGACGTCTGCGTTTCTTCTGAGGAAGATGACGAGCTGCTTTCGAACCTCACCTACCAAGTTGGAGCCGATCTGCACCGCGTGGTCCGAGTTTTCATCATTAAAGGCATAGAGATGAGGTCCTCCATAGGTTCGTCCCGCTCCTCAGTGAGGTCATCGCGGACATCCAGTCCATCAACAAGATAAGGGTCGGACCATTTTTCCTCATGTAAGGCGATAGAGTAGCAATACCTTATTAGAGCCTAGTCTCTCCTGACCTCTCCGACCCCGTGACTCGTCAAAAACTTCATCTTCAAGTAATAGGTTGACACCACCGTCTAAAGTGCATTTAGACCAGGTCGACCTAGAATGACATTATAGGCGGACAAAATCTTTATGACTAGAAAATCGACCCGCTCTTTGGATAATTTTGGATGTTGCCCCACCGCCACAGCCAGAGTTATTATGCCATCAATTGGGACAGCGTTGCCAGTGAATCCTACCAGCGGAGAATTCATAGGCCCCAAGCGGTCATTGGGTAAGAATATTTTTGAGAAGGCGTCGTAAAATAATATGTCGGTTGAGCTTCCATTATCCATCAAAATGTGGCGTACATCGTAGTTAGCAATGTTCAAAAAATTACAACCGCATCATTATGCAAAAATTAGATTCTCTGACCATCCTCCTCGGTAAAGGCCACGGGTTCCGCGATCCTCTGCCTCTTTATCGGTCCCTTGGATCCATTGGCCTCCCCTTGTTGAAGTCTCCCCGAGATAGTATTGATGATGCCGAGAGGTGGTCGATCTTCTTGGTTCTCCCCACTCGGTGGTAACGCCCTCAGCCGACCCTCCCGCTCTTCGTGCCGTCTCTGCAGGAATCGACCAAGTCTACCTCACTTGACAAGCTTTTTGATCTCGTCCTGGAGTTGGACGCATTCCTCAGTGTCGTGGCCGTGGTCACGATGATAGAGACATAACTTATTGGGATCGCGCTTGCTGGGACGGGAACGCATCCTCTTTGACCTCGGAAGTTGTTCCCTGATCTCCATCAGTACTTAGATCTTTCGAGCGTTAAGAGGGGCGTAGTTGTGAAATCTTCGTCGGAGAGAACTTCGGCGCTGGAGAGAACCTCAGCGTGCCCTTCCATCGGGGCTTCCCCACCTCAGGGTTCGAGGGGGAGTTCGGGCTCACCTGCGATCGAAAGGAGTCCGGGAGCACGGCCAAGCTTCACTCTACTTCCCTTCTTCGACAGGCCTGCCCGATCCACCGACTCACCGCTTACCGCTAGCTTCATCATCCTTGGCCTTGAAGGCCTCCTCTGCCCGAGCATATCCTTCGGCCCGAGCTAGCATGTCAATAAAATTCCTGGGATACTTCTTTTCTAGGAAGAACAGCAAGTCATTCTTCTGAAGGCCGCCCTTGAGGGCAGCCATGGTGACTGATTGGTCAGGTTTCGAACTTCCAATGCGGCAGTGTTAAATCGAGTGACATAAGCCCAAATGGGTTCTCCCTCATTCTGTCTGATGGCCATCAAGGAATCCGAACCTCGATGCGGTCACCTACTACTGACGAAGTGGGCTGCGAACTGTTGACTCACCTGGTCAAACGATAAGATGGTACTCAGCTTGAGCACTGAGTAGCAGTTCCTGGCAGCTCCTTTAAGGATAGAGGAGAAAGCCTGGCACAAGATAGCGTCTGACGTGCCATGGAGCAACATCGTTATTCGAAAGGCTTCCAAGTGATCGACCAAATTGGTGGTCCCATCGTAACTCTTGAACTGCGAAAGCTTGAAGTTCGGTGGGATCGATTCCTGCATAACTTTCTGTAAAAAAGGAGGATCAGTGCAAATGTCATTACCACGTGAGAAGGGAGTGTGACGAAGTTCTTCGATTCGTCGGCTCATTTCTAAGAGCCTTTGATCCAAGAGATCTTCACGATCTCTGATCTCCAAGATTTTCTGGTAGAATGAGTGTGAAGTTTCACCCTGGGTCGAGCCATGGTCTGAGCAAGGGCTCTCCCTCCTTTGCCTCCTCTTTCCAGAGATCGAAGGTCGGGCAGCCTAAGCCAGTCGCTCCTGGATCAGACCACATGGCTCTGAAGAATCCCACACCAGTTGAGCTGGTACTGGGGCCTACTGGTGCATGGCCTGCACTGCCTGCACCGCCTCCGTGAGACCATAAACCTGCTGGACGAGCAGGTTGAACTGCTCCGCATCCACCATGGCTATAGATGGAACCTGGGTCGTCGGAATTGGAGCGAAAGCGGACGGATCTGAATGAGATCGGACCGTGGAGGCCATCGATCGCCAGGTCGAAGCTTTTCTGGGGGCATTTTTTTTTCGAAAAGAAATTCTAGAGAGGAAGGAGAGAGATCTCCAGAGAGGGGAGAGAGAAATCATCGTCGAGCACTCTTTTAAGAATAAGAGAACCTCGAAGATTCAGGGGCTCTTCCTCTAATGCCAATCTGTTGACGCAAAAACTAGTCGTCGTCGGAATCAACTGGAGTGGAGGTAGATGAGGTCGCCAATCTGTAGCCGCGTGGTGGTGGGCCGCTCGAGGTTCGACGAAGTCAATCCCGGGGGAAGGCGCTATCTGCAATGCCGCCTGCAACGGATTGATGGTGACAGCCATCACCGCCTGATAGTGGATCGCTATCACCTGTAGTGGATTGATGGTGATGGCTGCAACTGTCTTGATACTGAGCTGCTCGGGACTAAATGAAGGGTTGAAGAGCTTTGATGTGTACCCATTTTGGTGGAGTTTGGGCTCTCGAAGGGAATATGGCTGGAGAGGGCCGCTCGGGAGGAACAATAGCTGAACGAGCTCGGAAGGAGTTCGGCTTCCATAGGGTTCGTCTGAATAAGGGATCCAGGAATCCGACTGAAGGAGGTGTTTGGGAGACCAGAGTTCGACTGCTGAGGAGTTCGATCGAGGGACAGTCGCTGAGGAGTTTGATCGAAGGGGAAGCTCGGAAGAAGTTTGGCTCAGACCCAACTGTGGAGAGTTCGATTGGAGCTCGATCACTGAGGAGCTCGATCGCTGAGGAGTTCGATCGAAGGGAGAGCTCGGAAGGAGTTCGGCTCAGGCCTGACCATGGAGAGTCCGACTAAAGCTCGACCGCTGAGGAGTTTGATCGAAGGAGAAGCTCGAAAGAAGTTCGGCTCAGGCTCGATCGCAGAGAGTCCGATTGGAGCTCGACCGCTGAGGAGCTCCCGTGGCTATCGATTGTGTTAGGCCGAGCATCGAATTGGACTTCGACAGGAGCGGGGTTTATCCCCAACAATTATAATCAAATCATTGATAATACATTCATAGATTTTTCGAATTTCATGATCGAGGTAGGTCTTCCCCCGAGTTTCTTTAAGTAGTACGTTCCGGGTCGGACGATCTCCGTGACCTCATAGGGTTCTTCCTAATTTAGAGCAAGCTTCTCCTAGCTCTGAGACTGAGAGATGGTGGCTCGCCGAAGCACTAAGTCCTCCACTCTGAATATTTTATCTTTGACTCTGAAATTATAGTATTGGGCCATCCTTCGTCTATAAGCTGTCATCCGAACTTAGGTTTTCTCTCTTTTTTCTTCTAGTAGGTCAAGGTTAGCTCTGAGGTCTTATGGGTTATATTATTTGTTGAAGGCTACTATCCACATCAATGGAAGTTTAAGTTCGATCGGAATGACTGCCTCTATTTTAAAAGCTAAGACGAATGGTGTTTCTTCAGTCGACAGCCTTTGAGTAGTACGGTACATCCATAGAATATGATAGAGTTCGTCCGTCCAGGCCCCTCTTGCTCTATCGAGTCTTATCTTGATGCCTTGCAATGGAGTCTGGTTGGTCACTTCAGTTTTCCCATTTGCTTGTGGGTGAGCTACCGACGTGAAGCGATGAAAAATATTTAGATCTTCATAGAACTCAGCAAACCTCATCCTAGCAAACTATCATCCGTTATCTGTTATGAGAGCTCGAGGCAGACCAAACCGATAGATAATTGATTTTCAGATGAAGTTCCATACCTTGGTCTCAGTAATTTTTGCTAGTGGTTCGGCTTCGACCCATTTGATGAAGTAGTTGATCGCAATCAGAAGAAACTTTCATTATCCGAACGTCATTGGGAAAGGGCCAAGTATATCCATTCTCCACTGTACAAATGACCAAGGTGCGCTTAGTGGAGTAAGCTCGGAGGTCGGCTGTCTTTGTATATTTGCATTTCTCTAATAGCATTTATATTTCTTGACATACTTCATAGAATCGTGGTACAAGGTCGATCAATAGTAGCCTTGCTGAAGTAGTTTTTGTGACAGAGATCTGGCTCCTATATGACTTCCACAAATTTTCTCGTGCACTTTTCATAATGCGAAGTCGGCCTCTGAAGATCAGAGACATCTCAACAGCGGTAGCGAATATGACCTTTAATATAATTTATCCTCATACAAAACATATCGAGAGGCTTGATTTCTGAGTTTTTAAGCTTCTTTCAAATCACGAGGAAGAACTTCCTCTTTGAGATAGGCAACTAATGGGCCAATCCAGCTCGGCTCGAGCTTCGTCTGCATAGCGAGCTATGATTTCTCTAAGCTTGGGCATTTGAGAGTTTCAAAAAATACTTCTTTAGATAGTTCGATTGGGGCTGAAGTAGCCAATTTAGAGAGGAGGTTGGCTCTTGTATTTTCTGCCCTCGAAATTTGTCGAATGCCAAAATTACCGAAGGTCGGAGTCAAATTTTTTACTTTCTCAAGGTATTTCATCATACTTTCCTCCCGTGCTTCATGGTTGCCACTAACTTGGCCGACCACTCATTGAAAATCACTATGAACTTGAAGTCGATCTACTTTTAACTCTCTTGCTATTTTTAATCCGACGATCAGCGCTTCATATTCGGCCCCATTATTAGTTGCAAACAATTCGAAGCATAACGCGTACTCGACGATGACTCTCTCGAAATTGACTAAGATTAACCTCGTACCTGCTCTAGCGGAGTTGGACAAACCATCCACGTACAGAGCCCAAAAATCTTCAAGAAGATCGGTACTTTCTTCGGAGAGGCTCGATTGCAACCACGAGATGCCGGTCTCATTCTGTTCAAGCTCGACTTCATCTAAAATAGTACATTTAACTATGAAATCGCCTAGTGCTTGAGTCTTGATTGCTGGCCAAGGTTGGTAGTTGATGTCGAACTCTGCTAATTCAATGACCAATTTTATAATTTTTTCGGAAGCATCCGTTTGATGAAGGATTGCTCTGATTGGCTGGTTAGTGAGGAGCGTCATAGCATATCCCTAAAAGTACGATTGAAGTCTTCTTGCTGCAATCAGAAGAGCATAAGTCAATTTTTCCAACTTTGTATACATGATCTAGGCATCCCTTAGGATCCGGCTTATGTAGTAGACTGATCGTTGTACTTTTGCCTCTTTTTTGATCAAGACTGCCGCTAGCACCACAGGAAAGACCGTGAGGTAGAGAAATAGCTCCTCTCTGAATTTGAGTTTGGCTAGTAGGGGGCGAGTCGAGGTAGTTCTTGAGCTCGTCGAACGCCTTTTCAAGATCAGCAACATGATTGACAGACATTCAATTTTTGACCAGCGTGTCATCGACGTAAACCTCCATATTGTGATTGATTTGCTTCTTGAAGATTTTATTGACCAAGCACCGATAAGTCGCACCTTCATTCTTGAGCTCGAAGGGCATGACCTTATAACAGTAAAGGCCATGGTTAGTGATAAAAGCAGTCTTCTCCTTATCCTTCGGTGCCATCCGAATTTGGTTGTAGCTAGAGAAGGCATCCACGAAGGTGAGGAGCTCGTAGCCTGAAGTCGCGTCCATCAGTTGGTCGATTCTGGGCAAAGGATACCTATCTTTTGGGCAAGTCTTGTTCAACTTCTTAAAGTCGATGCACATCCTCCACTTGCCGTTGACCTTTTTGATCATGATCATGTTAGAGACCCAAGTCGGATAGCTGATTTTTTGGATAAATCTGGTGTTGAGAAGCTTGTCGACTTCTTCTGCTATTATCTTCTATCTTTTTTGTGCGTGGCTCTGAACTCTTTCTTTCACTGATCGATGCTTGGTGTCAACGGTCAGCCAATGTTCGATAACCTCGGCATCAATTTTAAGCATATCCGTCGAAACCCAAACGAAGACGTCGGCATTCCTCCATAAAAAGGTGATGAGCTACTCCTAAACTTCATCTTCCAGATTGGAGCTAATTTGCACCGTATGCTCCATATTTTCATCATTCAGAAGGATTGAAATAAGATCTTCCATCAATACTCTTTCTTTTGCGAGGTCGTTTCGAACATCTAGCCCATCAACAGGATAAGGGTCGGATCGTTCTTTCTTTTGCAGGATAATTGAGTAGCAGTATCTTGCTAAAGCTTGATCTCCTCTAACCTCTTCAATTCTGTAACTTGTCAGAAACTTCATCTTGAAATAATGAGTTAATACCATCGTCCAAAGTGCATTTAAATCAGATCAGTCGAGAATTGCATTGTAAGCAGAGGGAGCCTTTACTACCAAAAAATTCACCTACGCTTTGGATTGTCTTGGATATTGCCCTCAGTGAAGGTTATGGATTCTTCAGTCCTCCGTCTCTTCACTGATTCCTTAAATCCACTAGCCTCTTCTCGTCGAAGTCCTCCAGAGATAGTGCAGATGATGGCGAGAGACGGTCGATCTTCTTGTTGTTCCTTCCTTCTTGGTGGTTCTGATTGCGATAGTGCCCTCGATCGATCTTCTCTTGCTTCAAGCCGGCATCTGAGGAATCGATCCAGTCGGCCTCTCTTGATAAGCTCTTCGTATCTTGGAGCTAAATGTATTCTTCAGTATCGTGGCCATGGTCACAATGGTAGAGGTAGTATTTGCTGGGATTGCGCTTGCTAGGGTGAGTGTGCATCCTTTCAGACCTCGGTAGTTGCTCCTTGATCTTCATCAATACTTATATTTTTGGAGCATTGAGGGGGGCGTAGTTGTGAAATCTTTTGAGGGGGAGAATCTTTTCGTGCCCTTCTGTTGGGGCTTCTTTGACAATAAGCTCGAGAAGGAGTTTGGGCTCGCTTGCGCTCGGAAGGAGTCCGTGAGCGTGGCCAAACTTCATTCGGTCTTTCATCAGCTGCGGATTTATTAGACTCGTCCATCTGCTGCTCTCCTATGGCTTCGTCATCCTTCAACTTGAAGGCTTCTTCTACTCGGGCATATCTTTCAACCTGAGCTAACAAATCAGCAAAGTTTCTAGGGTACTTCTTCTCTAGGAAGAATAACAAATCATTCTTCTGAAGACCATCCTTGAGTATGGCCATTGCAACAGACTGGTCCAGGTTCTGGACCTTCAATGCAGTAGTATTAAACTGAATGACATAAGCTCAGATAAATTCTTCCTTCTTCTGCTTGATATTCATCAGAAAATTCAAACCTCGATGGGGATGCTGGCTGCTAACAAAATGAACCACAAACTGATGGCTCATCTGATCAAAGAAGAAGATCGTACCCAGCTTTTAATGTCGAGTATCCAGTTTCTTGCTGCTTTCCTTTAAGGTAGATGAGAAAAGCTCGGCATAAGATGGCGTCTGGTATGCGTCATGGAGCAGTATCATGATTCGAAAAGGCCTTTCAGATGATCGATTGGAATCAGAGGTTCCATCGTAACTTTTTAAATTGGGGAAGCTTGAAAGTTCGGCGGAAAATGGGCTCTTGCATAATTCAGAAGAGAGAAAGGAGGATCGGTGCAGACATCATCATGGTGAGCCAGGGCGATGTGGTGGAGTTTTTCAATCCATCGATCCATCTCTCCATAGTTTCTTGATCGATGACGTCATCTCAATCGCAGATCCTTGGAAAAGGCTTCTAGCTGTAGATGGGGAAAAGGTCTTCTTCTGGAGAAAACATCATGATCTGAACAAGGATCCTCTGCTCTCTATTTTTTCTTCCCAAGGATGATGAGTATGCTAGCCCAAGTGCTTCCTCCTTGGGATCGATTCTTGACATCTCGGATGGTGGATTTTCTTGATGGAACCACCATCTGGAGGGTTGTCCGCATGGCCTGCACCATTTCGGTGAAGGTCCATGAATTCACTGCATCAGTAGGTTAAACTGCTCCGGAATCTACCATGGCTGACCACCGATGGAGGAGGAGGTTGAAGCGTCGGCGATGGAGCAGGAACAGATGGATCTGGCTCAGATCTGATGGTAGAAGTAGGTAGATCTTCGGAATAGTCGCCTTCTTTGGAGGCATTTCTTAGGGATTGAGGAAAGAGGATGGAGATGAACCTTGAAGAAGAAGATCCATATAGGGTCGACTTGAGCACTTCTTTAAGAATAAGGGTACCTCATAAAATAGAGGTCCCTTCCGTCTAGCGCCAATCCTATTGGTGCAGAATTTGGTTGACGTCCGGATCGAGCTGGAGTTGAGGAAGACGAGGCTCACCATCGGTGACTTGCAAAACAAAGTCCCATTCGGAGTCGATGGTGGTGGCTCCGGCAGGATCCTTCGATGATCAAGTCAACTATTCTGGCCAATAGAAATGGAGTGCTTAGGAAAGAATTTAGCAGAGTTTTGAAAAGGAGAAGAGAGCTTAGAGAAAATATATCTGGAGGGTCTCTTTTTATAGACGGAGCCTATAATAGATTGATAGTGACAGTTATAACCGTTCGGTAGCGAGCCGCTCGAGGCTGCGTAAAGTTTGTTACGAAGAGAGATGTTGTCTGTAGTAGATTGATAGTGACAGCCATAATCGTCCAGTAGCGGACCGCTCAGGGCCGCGTGGAGTTTGTTACGGAGAGAGGTGTCCGTTATCATGATGTGCCCATTCGTTGATATTTAATAGTCGAAGTTCGGAGAAAGCAGATGTTGGTTGGTGAAGAGCTTTGACATATATCAATTTCAAAGAAGTTCTAACTCCTAAAGGAAATACGGCTAGAAAGGATTATCCGAAAGGAATGCTAGTTGAAATATGAAAGTAATCTGCTGGAGGAATTCAGATGGAGTTCGACTAATGAAGAAGTTCAGAAGGAGTCCTACTGATGAAGAAGTCCGACTGATGGAGAAGTTCAATTGAAGGAGAAGTTTGGTTGAAGGAGAAGTCCGAATGAAATTCGGCTGCTAAAAAAGTTCGAAAGAAGTTCGACTGCTAGAGGAGTCCGATTGAAGGAGAAGGTTAGAAAGAGTTCGACTGCTAAAGGAGTTTGACTGGAGTTCGGCTGTTAGAGGAGTCCGAAAGGAGCTTGGCTGCTGGAGGAGTCCGAAAGGGGTTCAACCACTGGAGGAAGAATTTTCGATCGAAGTTCTTCCATGATTATCAGTTACATTATGCTAAGCATCAGACTGGACTTCGACGAAAGCGTGATTTATCCCCAACATAAATCAACATTGAATTTCCAGAGCTTGCATGAGATTTCGTTGCAATAGGTACCAATAAGGCACATCGATTGCTATCTCCTATGTCTTTTTAAATTTAGGAGATGCTTGGTTCATGACCAGAATCGAAATAGGAGTGGAAATCAAAATGGATTGGAATTGAAATTGAGATGGCCAAATCCTCTGAATCGTTTGGTTCGTAATCAGAATCAAAATCGAAATAAAAATTTGAATCCTTAAGAAAGAGTGGGGATTAAGTTTTAGATAGATTGGACCATTTTTATTCTACCTTATAATCAAAATCGAAATGAAACTCCTCGTAACTAAATAGTTAGAATGAAAGTCACCTATTTCTATTCTGATTCTAAACTCCCACTCTTCTCAACCAACACCCCCTCAATTGCTTGCTCGCAAACTGTCATCATTCTTGATGACCTAATTATTTCACCTTGCCAATGCATCATTTACTCCAATCAGTATAGTGCATAAGCGACAAGATATTTTGGACTATATGAATATTTCTACAGTAATCTCTTTTAATCTTTAATGTATTTACCTTTTTTTTCTAGCAACTTTGATGAGTTCAGATGCTACCAAGCACACACTGATAGTCTTAGAAAGGGGAATGAATTGAAATATCATTGCTCGATGCCTAATAGCAATGATAAACACTCGCTTGCAGTTTTTCCTTTTTATATCCGTTCTCCAGTGATAAGTAATTGAAAGGCAGTTTTATTAAGTGCCTCAGAATCAAATATTTTTCAAAGTTAAGGTATAGAGAGTTCAATATTTATAGATCCAACATTCCCGGGAAAATGAGCAATTGCGCTAACATGAATACTGCAGAGAGAGATTTATGACCCAGTCTTATTATTTCCAATGGACAAACGAAATCTGAAAATATAAAATCACATTACATGAAAAAGGATGAGCTCACTGGTATTTTATCCACTGCACAAATACATCAAATCAGAGAAGTTTATCCCTAGTTGTGCTGATATCACTTAATCCTTGGTTAGTTGCACAGTAGAAGGATACGTTGACATTCTAAATAGCATCTGGTATCAAATTGATAAGAATTTCTAGATGCGCAAAAAGTCTGTTTAGTTGCACATATAAATGTTAGATCCATTCTGATGGTAACAAAGTGACATTGAGTCTATTCTTTGTCTGTGGCTGCTCATCTGGCTACCATCTTCAAGAAAATCCTTACACTAGGGATCGACAGGTTTGTAGTCAATGAGCCTATGATGAATCGTTTCTTATCATTAACACAATTTGGAGAATCAATATAACTCATCAAATCAACAGCCATGGAGGTTTCAGCTAAGATGACAAAAACTAGCCAAATGAAGTTGTGTAACATGGTTCACTCAAAAAAAAGAAAAGAAAAGAAAAATGTTGTATAATGTGGGACACTCAAAAATTGACATAAGACCAGCAAAAAGAAGGTTAGTCCTTTGGAAAACATATGCTTGTCTGCATGCTAGTTCTTTGGAGTAAAAAGGAAGAAAAGGCTTTTGAAGCCACATTCAGAATCCAGAACTCGACGTCAGGTTTTTGACCAGTACATCGCTGCAAGATTAGGAACCATCCCCGAGAATGAAACCAACATCCCTTGCCACAATCACCCATTTATACACCTTCAATATCAGCTTCATTAAGATATGGCAATCTGGACAATTCTCAGATTCTTCACAATCCATATGATATTCTCCCCAACCGTTCTTGCCAACTCAGAAACCACTGCAAGTTTCTTGCCGTGCCTCGAAATGGCATCCTCTTCCTCAACATCATGCAAAAACTTCTGGAACATGATGTTCCATCCTAAGTCTCAGCATTATCTCATTCAACTAATCAGAAGCCTCCTCTTTCATGTCGCTCAAATCATCTGTTGCAACAGATGTATACACAGCCTTTTCAACCTCGATCGAGCTCCAACCATGAGTCTTCTGAATTCCCCGTTGGTCGCTCATTCCTTCTCACATTGGCAGTATCCACTTTGCAGCCATAGATTAGATATTGGAAACTAGAACATATTCACCAGATCATCGAGGTCAAGTTCTGAGTTTTTTCCTCACGTGCTACCATGAATGCCACAGTCCCCAGGCAGTGTCCTCAGACATTGCGTTTCAGAGGCATACCAACCATGAACACATAGGCCTTGGACAAGAGGACACCAATCAGGGTCACCTCATTCGGCCTGCACCCTCTCAGCAATTTCCTGAAGAAACGAAAAGCATCATCAAAAAGCCAATTACTGGCAAAACCATGATCATAGTACTCCAAGAGAATGGATCATTGTAAGGCATTGCAGGGAATAAACTCCTCACGGACCACAAACTGACTTACTCAGATAGATATTAAGATTTATGAGTTGCATGCTAGAGTTTTGTGATTCAAGGCCGTACCTATCCTTATGTGACTTCATGTGCCTTGTCCTCATCAAAAGTGAGCAGTTTTTGCCTGCATCCTTTTGCAGAAAAAAAACAAATAGAGCAGTTTTCAGTCACATGCAAAAGCATTTGTGTAAGTACTTGAATCAAAGGTCTTGCAACGTTTCTCTCTCTCTTTTTTTTGAGAAAGAACATTTTTAGTACTTCAGGTTTACAAAAATCCTGTTAGTAGCATTTCAAGTGGATGTTGACATGTAATCTTGATCAAATATCAACCAGAGAACTGAAATGAAATAAAGTGCAACAGAGACCATTTTTAATGCAACAGGTGGTAAAATTTAGAACTTTGAGAGCTTCCAATTCTGAGCTCAACTTCTAATTTATGAATTTATTCAAGTAAGAAAATATAAAATTTCAAAAATACAAATTTAACTGTTATCTATAGTTCAGAATTGCCATCTTCATTCAGCTTTTTATGCAAAACTCTCCTGCAAAAACTTGTACAGCTCTTCTGCGATGGTGAAAGGATACTCCTCCTGTGGGAGGAGGGCGCCCGGTACCTCCACAAACTTGGTAACACCTTTGGCCCCTCTGAGAGCATCCATCTCAGCCTTGGACCTCTTAGGAGCGTTTGCAGTTGATACAACTAGAATTGGTATCTTCCCATCCAGCACAGCAAAAAGCTTGAGGAACTCCTCCCGAGATGTAACAGGGTCAAGAAGGCCGGTCAGAAAAGCAGCTGGGGCATATCGAGCACCTTTCTGTTTTGTCAGTGCATATCTGCTCTGAACAATGCTGGGGGTTACATTGTCTGGATCTGCATATACATGGGACTTATACTGCGATTCGATGGCCTTTTCATTGCTCACAAGCACATTATACATCATCCAACCAACTGCCGGCACTCTTAGGGTTCCCCTCAAGAACCCATACCTGTGAAAGGATTTGGTTATGAATGTATAATACCATCAAATAGTTGACACAGTAAATCATCCCTGCAACCCAATGAAAATAGGAACCAAAACAGTATGCTGGAAGAACTTCTGGAATGAAAGCTTGTAAATATAGGCTGTAGATGCTCAAAACCATGACAAACAATATTGCTCCATAGTCATGGGCTGCTCTGGTGAAGTTAACTTTGGTTTTCTAAAGCAAGCCCTCACTTTAATCCTATGAAGAAATTCTTTTTACATGAGAGGTAGCCCTTCCAGTATGGCACATAAGTTGGCTACATATAACCTGTAAAGAGTTGGGGTTCAGGCTCTAATACCAAATGTAAAGGATAGAAACAGCTGGGTCCAAATTATTTTGGACCATCACGCACAGTCTCTCAAAAAATTTGAGAATTTGGTGGTGATGCCACCACTATGGATCTAACCCGAGACATCTCACTACTATGTCTGTAGAATATGAACTGCAACTTAAATGCTTAAAATAATTCTACATATGCTGATGGCCCATAATAGAGTACAACCAACGGCATTCATACCCAACCCTAAAGACAGGCCTTTATCTCTATAGCTCTTATGATTCATCAAGTTATGGGAAGTTCCAAAATGAAGACCAGGTTTCGAATTAGCAAAGACCCTCATTTATCTGGTCCTAGACTATGAACAAGAAAAGTGCTTAACATATTACACTGAAGACCTGTCGGTGGATGGACAAGTGTACCTACTTAGTGTCACAGTTTGTGCTTTGGCAATCAAAATGCAACCCCTAAAAATTCTACAATCAAGGAAGGAAGAAGGTTGGCTTTAAGGATGTTCATCTATCTATATGGCATAAGTTATATGTCAGGATCCCAAACCTAGCAAATAACAACATACCTTTTCTTTCTTTTTTCCTCTTTTAAGAAAAAAACCAATTTTGCCCTTTTCCATGACAAAAACATAACACAGACAAGGTACAAGATTGTGACACGGATGGCAATTTCACGACACATAGCAGACTAGCCACCAATGCTGATGCAACCTCCCACAAACATGCACACAAAGATGAAAATAAAAAGTTTAAATCTCTTAAGGGTCTATTTGGATTCATGGGCCCAAAATCCCATAGGATTCATGGTTTGGGCCTATACAATTGGGAAAAATAAGCTTGGGCTAGGCCTATATTCAGAAATACCCAGGAGACTATGGAGTGGGCCGGCCCGAATATTAAAAAAAATGACCTACTGAGGTCATTTTTTATATCCTATGGGATTCGGAGGTCATTTTTTTAATATTCGGGCCTGTCCACTCCATAGTCTCCTAGGTATTTCTGAATACAGGCCTAGCCCAAGCTCATTTTTCCCAGTTGTAAAGGCCTAAACCATGAATCCAAACAGGCCCTAAGTGCCCCAACATGAGCTCCTCAAGAAATTTGAAAGTTGGATTAGATCAACTGAATCAGTTTGAGATTCAGAGATCCAAGTAGTTATAATCGGGTAAAACTGGAAATTGAAGGCGTACACATAGAGTTCAATGCAGGATATTCATTTTTATAAGAAAATGCAAAAAGAAATGGGTACATGAATACACCTCGATTCCATGGGTTCACTTCGACCAAAGACAATAGGCAGGGGACCAGCCCAAGTAGGTGCAACAGCTGCAATAGCTGACGGCTTGATTAGACCCTTCCCAGCTGCACGAAGTGCTATAGATGCTGCATGTCCTCCTCCAAAAATTACCAACTCGGCATCTTTTCAAAGAAACAGGTGAGATAGAAAACAAAAATTAGAAAGCTAAAGTGAATAACAGAAAATAACCAATTCAAGAGAGAACAATACATTTTATTAACACCAAAAGAAGCAACTGGTATAAAGGAATGAATGATAAATGTCAAACATCATATTGGATGCACTTGGCAGATCAGTGATATATAGAATTATTGGTTTTGGCAAATTAATTTTTCCTGGTGTTTCAAATATAAGAGAAACACATATTCTAGAATCATCAAATACATTTAAAGGGTGACTCAAAATCTTTGAATTTTGAGATATTGGGATCAGCAGACTCCCCAGGGTCCTCTTCTTTGTCTCCGAGGCAATTCCTGTCCATATCGGAGATATCACATGAATTCAGCATATACCAAGGTTGACACCAGGATGCAAGCAATGAGACAGAAGAAAGTAACACAAGTACGATTGGGATGGGCATTCATGACCTTATGGAATCCACCGCAAAAGGAAAGAGCAAGAAATAAGAAAATCTCATTCTTAAGATAAAATTAGATTCAACTCAGAATAGACTGATTAGATTGGTTAGATTCTCACATACTTACATACTTACGAATGTATCTATGACCTCATGAAACCATGAACCATAGTTATTAAACCCGACCCAGCCCGGCAGGTCAAACCGGAAATCGGTGACCTGGCCATGGGACTGGGCCGGTTACCTAATTGAACCGCTTATGTTTAAAACCCAGCCAAACCTATGTGAACCAGCTGGTTGGACCGCGAACTGCTTGACCTGGCATAACCCAATTGAGCTAACAAACCATAAACTTTAAAGTCTTGAACCAGGAAAGTCGGGTCGGGGATTTAACCCTTAGGAATTTACTGTTCATCTATTGTCCCTCCCCATCTTCCACTTCCTTGGTGACTAAGTCGGTCGCGGCGGCAGTGGCAAAGGAGGAGGACCGAGCAATCGGCAGTGGCAAGGACTGAGGACGAGCCGACGAGGACGACTGGAGCCTCCTCTAGTGAGTAACCGCTAACCCTTTTTTTGGTGTCTTTTTCAAATCTCTGGTGAATAGGGCCCAAGATCAGCCCCTACGCCTCCTCCTCCATCCGCGACCTCCTCCCTTCGCCTCCTCCTCCTCCTCCTCCGCTCGACCTTCTGCCCCCTCTGCCTCCTCCTCCTCCGCCATTCGGGACATCCTCCCCCTACCTCCTTTTCCTCCTCCGCCTCCTTCTCCACCGGTTCAATTGTTGACCCGATGGTTGGACCGCTGACCCACTGATCCGGTGCTTTATCCAAGTTAAGGCCCGGACCGGGTTTAATAACTTTGCCATGAACAGTTCATGGGAGGTAGTATGGAATCCGTAATAAGCAAGAAAATCATCTATTTGATCGAGTATACTTCTAATCGATATCTACTTGTCATTTTGTGCTTCTGAGTGCACGTGCAAGAAGGAAAAAGTTTGAGTTTGATGCAAATGGCTAAAATGCAAGAATTATAGGCTTGCCTACCATGAGTTTGGATCCTCTACGGTGTGTTTTTTGCACACACCGTAGAGGCCCATGCATGGTTGAATGGGCTCATCCATCTCAAAATGGTCCATTGTCGCCCATCATGTTGCCATGCCAAACACAGCAGACAATGTGATGGTTGACAGCCGTCCATTTGTTGGATAGGCAACATTGCCCATCCAACCATGCATGGATCTTTACAGCACAAAACAAGCACCATAGAGGATCCCGGTTCGCCTGGCATCCCCACCAAAATAGATGGAGTTTCAAAAAAAAAAAATGCTACTGGAGTAGGACCTCCTAGGCATAAGAGACAGGATTGACAATTACCAAGTAACCATCCAAAATTTCTAAGGGACACTTTACAACATACCCAAATTCTTACTAATGACATCTCAAGTTTCCAAGGGATACTTTCACAGATAGCCATAGACCCAAATACTCATTTAAGTATGCTAATGACAAGAAAAATGAGAATGGGCTTCTTCTTGGGCTCCATCCACAGACATTACAAAGTCAAAGGGCATCCATAAAGCCCGTAAAAGTTTACAAATTATCTATAAGGGGAACCGAGGAGTTTAGTATGGCAATAGTTCTACGCTAGAAGGCAGTTAAGCTCTTCAGCCTTTTCTTTCCTTTAGTCAATGCACAAACTACTCATGTTTTAAAAATCTTGGGTTTAATTTATTTGTCAATGAAAATTGGTTGATGAGACAAAATATTAAGTCATAACTAGGATACTTTGGATGCAAATTTTGAAGATAAAGGTTTAAAACTGGTCATTCCAAAATGGAGTGTAAGAAGTGAAACATATATGAGGACATTTGTGGATGATTATCAATTACTTTAATCATAAATATTACTGAAAGACTGATATGAATGGCTCTAGTACAGTGAAGCAGGGTGAATGAAACCAACACGTGCTTCTAGAGTTTTCTAACCTATGATCGCTGAAAATAATTCTACATGAAAATTGTTTAGAAGTTGTATTTCAAGCTTTGCTGAATAAAATATTGAAATATTTGGTACAAGGGATCATCCATTCACCACAGCTGCAAATGTAGTGCAATGAAGAAAATTATACCTGAATGTGTCAATGGGCTGTTTGGGGCATTCATAAATTGAACTAAGAAATCCTCCATGATGTCAGCAGTATAATTAAGAGAGGGCCTGTCTGAATAACCCAAACCAGGCCAATCAACTATGGTAGCACAGCATTTGACTTCTTCTCGTGCAACAATATCTTTAGCAACTGTTCTCCATTCCTCAACAGTGCTAACATCTGAGATCGTGGGTATCATTAGAATATTCTTGACATTGGCAGCACTCCCCCCTTCATGTTCCTCATAGTAGACATTGACAGAATTGCCATCAAACTTCCATTGCCATTTATTAGTCTAAAAGCAACAAGAAAGCGTATGATGAGTGGAAGGCACAAAGATATCTTGACCCAATTTACAACAATAAAAGTAGAAACAAAAGCAATACATCGGTAGTTAGGACGCATCATCAAGAATGATCATTGGAGTTTCACTTCGATCAGCATCTATAAATTACAAAATTAAAACTACATTAATGCCTAATTAGTAACAGACTGGAATTATGAAAAATTGACCCAATTAGTATATCAAGCCTTTCCATTCATGCACGTGCTGACATTCTATGTAGCCAATGTATCCTCAAACTAACCGATTTCTAAACATGTGCAACATGCAGTCTAACTTCTCTTTGCTTATTCAATTAACTAAAGCCTCGATAAAAAACCAGTAGGACATGAATGCAGAAAATACAAGAATTAAGCAAAGGAACTGGCAAGTGAAAAACTACTCTGCCCAAACCATGTTGTAATTAACTACCAGCTCAATGGCTCCTGCAGAGATTTAGCTATCCTTTTTATTATGTCACACAGTTATCCTTGGCCACCAACTCCATATTGGACTGCAGAAAAAGAAGCTATTCAAATTAACAGGCATCTGCTCAGAATTTAGAATCAAACAACGTTGGCACTCTAGTCAAATCATCCAATTTGAAATATCTAGCCATCACAAGCTATTTATTCTGCTAGAATGAACGGTTAGCACAGTTCTTCACTAAACAAAGGACTCCACCAGCCCAGCCACTCTTTCGACAGCAAAAGATCAATTTTTTTCTAATGGAAGCAGTTTAACAGAATATCAGATCATACAAATCACATAAAAATGGCATTCCAAACACTGAATCTTGGAAATTTGGAAACTTAAACGAACAAAACTACTTCTTTAACAAAATTCTACAAACCTTCTATCGATTCAAACATCAATTTTAGGACTTCCATCGAGTACTCACATGCTTAAATTGAAATTAAGGAAAGAAATGCAGATCATCGAGCATCGATTACCTTCAATGAAGAAGAGTGCTTTTCTACGACGGCGGAGGCGTTGGAAGAATCGAGAGAAGAAGAGACGCACCGGATTCGAAGCTGCGTCGCGACCCGAAGAGCGAGGATACGAGAACGAGAGAGATGGGATGCGCGAGAGAAGCTCACGGGGGCAGGAGAGAGGAAGAGAGCAGCAGAAGTCGCCATGGCGCGAGCAGAATTCAAGGGTTAGAGTTTGGATCGGAAGAGAAGGGTGGAGGGAGAGAGGGGGGGGGGGGGGGGGGCGCGGTGGGAGATGCGGCTTACTTCCGTTCCCCGCAGTCTGACTTCTATTTTCTTTTCCTACAAAATTTCGAGCTCGCCAGAAAAGCATGGGACGTGGGCGACTTGGCTCCACCTTGTTTGGATGATCCTGACCGTTAATCTGTGGAATGGTATCAACGGTCTAAAAAATCCGACCAGTGACATTTATCATTTATGTGGAGATGGAAGATGGACGGCTTGGTCCCGGGTTGCCATCCTGTGCAATCTCACACCTCTCACGATCGCACTTGTATATTTTTTTTAAATTTAAAATTTTAAATAATAAAAATATTTTTTATTTAAAAAGATATTTTTTAGCACTATTATTCTAAAAATATATTATAATTTTTTTAAAAATAAGATAATAATAGCATTTTTATTATTAAAAATTTATAATTTTTTTATAATAATAAAATATTTTTATTATTTAAAATTTTAAATTAAAAAATAAAATTATAATATTTAATATATATTGAAAAATGATGCTACATAATCCAATAAATGATGTATTATTATTATATCACATACAGTATTCAAAGAATTACGCTGCACTTATATTGTAAAGAAATATTGGATCTACGTAGATGTCTGAATGGACTACCCAGAGATGAAAAATATTTTGTGCCTTGTGGATGGTGTAGTCCGTATGCATCGCTCATTGGCCATGGGATTGACAGAAAAAAAAAATATTTTTTTGGATTCCGCCTTTCGGTCTCATGCGCGAGCCAACAGCGGTGCACAAGAAATTTCTCAACAACTCCTGAGCAATTTTTTTGAAAGAGGGTAGACGTATTGGTGCCTTAAGATGTACTTTATTAAGAAAATCATGTTCAACCTTCGGTTGCCAATTCTATGAGTTTCAATGTGTTGATTTGTTTTTCACCTGTTCATAGTTAGTCCTCGTTCCACTTGAAATTTAGTGGGCTGACTCGAGCTTAATTTGTTATTTAAAGAGCTAAACTTCGGCAAGAATCCCAAGGCATATTTAAATAAGGGAGTTGGATTTAGAATTTAAAATAAAAATAAGTAATTTTTATCCAAAGCATTTGGTTGAAAAAGTTTCATTCCTATTCCGACTTCAAGAAAGAATGAAAGTGCATCAATAATCCAAAATTTAAGCTCCATTTTTTTTAATATTTAAAATTTTAATTTTAATTTTAATTCTAATTTATGTCACAAGTGAAAGAATATAATCATTCTGATTTCGGTCTCACCATAATTTTTTTTTTCTGATAATGAGAATTTTTTTTTTTCTTCATTTCTTTTGGCTTCCATCTAGTTTATCGAAATAATAAACTTTATAGTACAAGATTCAAACTCAATTCATTGGTAATAGCTTTACCAAGTAATCCGGTTGACATCCACAAACTTAATACAAAAGACTTCCACTTTGCAAACACTTGTGATAATTGAAAGGAAGCTAAAAAAGTTTTCTAGGATGTGTTGAATTTATCCTTTTAAATTGGTCTGATCCAATCACATATATTGGTTCTAAGTTCATATGACGCAAATCTATAAACCATGAAGACAAAGTCCTTGACAGGAAACTCTTCATAAGGTAAACTAAGAACTGCTATTGATCAGAATCTCTACGAGGCTCTACAGATGGGCAAAGAATTTTGGATGACTCCCAAAAGCATGGCCAATGGGTACTATTTTCCATCCCCATAGTTCTTTAATATTTTAATACTCATCTTTAAATTTTGATATAAAGAAAGGGAAAAGGTCACAGTAATTAACATAATTAATTAGTCAAGTCTCTTATTAGTTGTGTAGGAGATCCATGATCAAATCCTACTAATTAGGAAAAAAAAAGGGGTTTGGGCAAATCAGCTTTTGTTTATTTAAATTTAGCTATGCTGTAAAGTAAGGATGGCAAAATATGATCCAATCCGTCAATCCGAACTATATCAATTCGCTATAAATAGGTTTGGATTTGACTTAAATAAGTTTAGATCATAAACGAATCAAACTATTTAATCTATTTATTAAATAAATTAGATTTAAATTTAAATTTCTCAACCCACTCAACCTGTTTAATTCGTCTATGATTTTTATAAAAAATTATTTGGGTCTACGGGCTTTTGATCCATTCCTGCAGTGATCCATGCAGGCTGGTGATATGAACTATGGAGTGCATTCATTTTTTTCGAATTCATCCATCCCCGCACAGGCACCTCTAATTTTGAATTGCCTGAGGCCCTTTGAGGAACGAGGGCAGCTCTTAATTCTCACTGAGCCACCCAGTGCGCAGAGTGGACTGTGGAGAGAGAGAGGATAGAGCCGCAACAACATTGAAGGGGGGTTGATCACACGAAGCTATAGGGGCATAGGGTGGGGGCTTCGTCGAATTCGGAGGGTGAGGCTGGATGATCACATGGAACTGCAAGGGACGGGCTTCGCTAGGACTGGAGGGAAAGGGAGGATGGTCGCGTGGAGCCATAGAGGCATAAGGTGCGGACTTCATCGAGGCCAGAGGGGAAGCGGGCGAGGGGGAATGGTCGCATGGAGCCGCGGGAGGCATGCAGACTTCACAGAGATCGAAGGGGAAGCAGGTGTTGGGGAGGGGAGGGTCATGTGGAGCCACGGCGGGCATGCGAGCTTCACCGAGATTGAAGGGGGAAGCGGGTGGGGGTTGTGTGGAGCTGCGGGGAGCATACGAGCTTCGTTGGGACCAAAGGAGAAAGTGTGTGGTGGGGGTGGAGTCATGTGGAGCTGCGAAGGGCATGCGGACTTTATCGGGATTGGAGGGGAAAGTGGGAGGTCGGATCTATAGTATCGTGCAAGGACAGAAGGGGGTCGGATGGAGGGGCAAGCACGCAGCGACACCGGAAAGGACGGAGGGGCAAGCGCACGGTGACGCCCTTGTCGGGTTAAGAGCATGGAAATTGGCGAGCCGCTGAGTTGAAGATAGAGATGAGGAATTGATTTTTATTTTTTTATTTTTTAAATGAACCATAATTTATAAATAATATATTTTTTTAAATTAGGTTATAAACATAAATAGGTTAAATAGGTCGGATTGGATAATCTGTTTATTAAATGGATCAGGTTCATATTTCAATATTCGATCTATTTAATAAATAAATCAGTTATAGATTTGGATATTTTTGATCCGATCTGTATTTGATCCGATCCATTTATGATCCGATCCGATCCGATCCAATTGTCATCCCTACTGTAAAGTCTCTTACAGATAAAAATAATCAAATCCTACTTTAGACGAAAAAAGAGAGCTTTAAAAATTTAGCTCAAACAGCTATTTCTTTTATTTAATCTAAAATTATTAATGAAGATTGCACCACTGCAGAAATAAGCAGCAGTGATTATATGCATATGTTGCTACGTGGTGCGGATGGTATAGGGTATAATTTTTCCTCTTTCCATCCAGGGAAAGCTCCAATAACTTAGAAATGTGAACATGGATTTTTCCTTTCCGCCTCTCCAAAATGGATTGGTACAGGATTCATGCAATACCTGGACTGGTTCAGCCAAGTTGGAATGCTGCCTGACCAATTAGTCAATTAATTCCGGACCTGCATCAACTCGGTTCTAATTCGCTCTTAGTCCATCCGACCGTTCGCACTACATCCAAATTAATCAGAGAAAGGTGTCCTGTCACAAATCAAACCACCATGTTTGTCCCTGGCTAACAATTACCAAATGGCTTAATCCAATTCTAAGCTTGACCTAAGCTGGCACGACATTAATACGTTGGCAAGGTTTGGGTCCATTTGATTGGTCCAGGCTCAGGCCCAAAAATTGATTTATCTGGTAAATGCTCTACCAATCAAAATTGTAACAGGATAACTGCCTAGTTCTAAATTTCAAGTAGGGTGACCTAACTGATGTCCCACGCCAACAAATGGGACAAGAATCACATGGGAAAGCTCGACCATTTTGTTGGGAAGAAGAATATGGGGCGCTCAACTTGTGGGCACAGGTAGCTTGACTGGCCGTTTCTCGCATTAAAGTAGCTTTAGTTGCTGTGAGATTACCATCAAAATTTGGTACATGTAACTTGCTCGGCATGATCCAATAATAACTTGCACCCATGCTAATATTTTGAGATCCTCTCTTAAGGGGGGAAAAAAACAAGGTACTGGATCATCGTCACAACATGTATTTTTCTCATCCAACGGTATGGCCCTCCACTCCAGTTGAAACAGGTTGAAAGTTTGGAATCCCAACAACCGTGTCCCCACCGCATTTCTCCAAAAGGCAAAAAAAATAAATAAAAAATTCTAAGTTATAGTTATTACCATTCCATGAAAGAAATAGAATTATCAATGCAGGTGGTCGTAATCAAGTAGCATTTTTATGGTCACCAGACACAGTATTGGGAGAAATTATATCTTGCATCACGTATATCATATCAGCAGTGTACCACATTAATGACATTTGGACATGTCATCAGAGCGGCGATTTCTTTTGAAATTTTACATTGGTAGAGCGAGACCTTTTCAAAATAAGATCGGTAATACGTGTGGTTTAGAATATAAGTTTTCCGTATTGGATACGAATTCATATTAAAAAAAAAATTATTGGTGTGTAACTCACATCAGCCAATAACAAGTCAGTATATCATCCAAAAAAATATATTTTTTTATCTAAAAAAATAAAAATTATCAACCGATCAATCATAATTAACAGTAAAAAATGTTCTAACCAATAATATTTTCTTTATGACAGGAGAGTGCGCCAACCAGCTGGACCTGTTGACTTGTAAGTCATCAATCTAGAGACCCTTTTTACAACTCGTTGTAAGTCTCTTGCTGCGCTTATTTTGTGAGAAGCGTGTGGACTGTCTTAAGAAAATGCCTTGGTCTCAAACAAAGCCAACAAATCTGTGGAGGTTCAGATCTTGGAGTGTTTTGCGTCCAGCGAAAACACTTTAACAAGCATCTTGTACCAAGACTTGTTTTGAGCTATAGCCCGTTCCATTTTAACAAAGAGCTGGCTTTTGGTCCGGGAAGAACACCTCAGTAGTTCTAAAAAGGGAAAAGACAAAAGAAAAAAAAGAAAAAAATCTGAGAGTGCCAAAGGGTTCATCCAGTAGAATTATTGGTGGGGCCTAGATTCGAGTTCCATCCTCACCCAAATTTTGGACAGGCTTCCTTCCATCCAAGTTTTCTAAAAATTTATACGAAAGAAGTCTTCCCATATTATTGGTGTTCAGCATCTTCCACTGCTGTGCAATTCATGGTGAGGTTAGATTATTGTACGAACACTACTAACCCCAATCATTACCGACACTATTGGATCAAGGAAGTTATATGCTGGTCCCCAATATTCCGGCTTGCAATAGTTTAGCTCTTGGACCTGCTAAGCTAAAGGTACCGCTGTCTCTCTAGGACATTGTGTTAAAATTCTAATTTTCCTCCAAAGTGCTCTTGGGCTCAATTGGATTAGAGGCCATTAAAGACCACTGGTGGAATAACCAAAGCAAATTGAGCTTGTAATGGGGTCTACGTATGGTAGAGAAGAAAAGAGAACGACGGATAGCCTCCAAGAAATGTTCACAGACTTGAAAACAAAGGTGTACCCCCTCTTCACAAGTCTTCAAATTTTGTGGATGTCGTGCAAGATAAATTTCCTCATTAAGCTGTGTTTTAAAAGCTTTTTTTTTACTACACCGTTATATATTTCTTTCACAGAAAATTCCTAACTGCCCATCTTCTCCATTGAAAATTTCAGTGGGTGACATGTTCTAATTATGTGTATGATAGAAAAACTAATCTCCAACTTGATGCAAATTCTCAACTTCCTTCATTGTTAACTTCTTCATCGTACTCAAGACTATGAGAAAGCTCTTTTTTTTTTTTTTTCTTGGCCTAGTTAGACTTAGGCGTGCTAATGTCAAACATGGATCAATTATAACGTCGATATGATGATTAGGTGTTTCATGGGTGAGAATGTATACGAAGAAGGCGTCAAGAAACCATCCTGTCAATATCATCCAATCTTTGAAATGCTTACAACATCAATCATTTTAATTCCTTGACGTGGTCATATAGGTCAAAAACAATCTTAGCCTACTAATTAATATGAAACGAATTGGAACTTTATATTAGGCTGCAGCAAAAATGACAGTTGAAGACTTTTGAGGTTTCTTAAACAGAAGTATAGCTTAAATTATGTTACATAATTTTTGTTTCCGGATGAACCATCGAAAATTAGGTGTACAAACCATCCTCATTTTGGGTCTCCAACGCCGGCATGGAACATGCCAACCAAGTCATACCCATCGACAAGTTAGAAGGTTCTTAGCCTGTACAGCACTGAGTGATCTTATGTTGAATGTCAAAACCGTTGGGTGAAACTAATTTAAGGATTTCAATGATCTAAGTGGACCGGTGTTGAGGTCAGTAGCTCAAATATAAACCTAGACTGGCAAATGATAGCAAAAGAGGAGATGAGATTCTTGTGATGCATCATTAGAATCTGCAAGTCACGGATCAAATAAAACGAGTTCATAACAACTGTACCTTAATCATTCTTGGTGGTGGTATAAAGATGATCAGATATATTTAAATCATTACCCGAAGCCCTACTTGGTTCCCCATATCTACCTTTTTTAATCACACATGATACTGCATTCAAGATTCCATATATTGGAAGATGACTTAGCCTTTTGTATTTTCTTTTTTAATTGAGGTTCTATAGGAGATCACAGGGGGGGAATTTAAATTGGTCAATCCCCACAGCTAGCCTAAGGGGGCCGTTTGCCAAGTCAGCTTTCCACATATGATCACACTCTCCTCAAAACACTTTGGGTGGAAATGAATGGACTTCCCAACAGACAAATCCACTGATTAGTTAAGAAAATAATGACAGCCAGAGTTTTTTAAGCAACCAAAGCATTTACCATAGGCCAAGAGGTTCTCAAGTTCTATTCCACCCACGCTCCCTTCCTTAAACTTCACATCAATATCTCCCCTCTCATATCTCATTAGTTAGGTGGGATTTCCACCTCCTAACCATGTTTCAATACCAAGCTTCATGCTCTGCTTTCCTGTTTCTACAGATGGTGAGTCTATTTTCTCCTGCAAAATTTCCATGAAGGAAACAGAAAGGCTTCAAATTACTCCATGTTTGCTTTCAAATGAGACAAGGCCATCGGGGTGGGTGGGTTGCAGCAATGGGTATTAGAAAAGTTGCTGTTATTGGTGCCTTTACGGGTTCCATGAATAAAGAGTCATTGAATGATATCATATACAGAAAAATGGCTCTCCTCATCAGTTCCTGTTGGTTTCTCATCTCCAATTCTCTGATCCTTCTGCTTAGCATTATAGCCAGACTAGCTTTCAGGTAACTGAATTCGAAGACTAGATTTCTTTTGCTTTTAGAATTGTTATGTTGTGTAGAATCTGATATGTTCTTCTCTCTCTCTCTGTGTGTGTGTGTGTGTGTGCAGAATATTTAAGATGGAGGATGGTTCTCAGAAGGATGATTACAAAGTTTTGGCAATGAAGGACTCTAGGCGTCTAGAGCTGGTGCCAAATATCACTGAGTTGGAGGGGAAGGATTATGAATCCTTGCAGGATAAAGAGACACCAAGTTTCAGTTTTCAGTTTCAGTACCAAATTTCTGAAGAAAAGGGTGGAAGCAATGATGAACCTGTCGCTCCTACTCCTCAAAAAGGAGGACCCATGATTCCTGTTACTAAGGGAAAGGAATCATCCATAACCACAAACATTAGTAAGTATCACTTCTTCTCTGATAATGATTTCAGTGGATTTGTACAAGAACCAGAGATGAAGACTTTCCTTGGCGAGAAAGGAGTAGGTTTTCTGTTTTCAAAATATTTACAAGAACCCTATGTGGAAAATGTCAGTACTGATAATCTAAATGCCATAAGGAAGCTAGGTAAGTCAGAAGATGCCGTATTGGTCGAAAAGAAGCTCTCGGATAAAGAAATGGCTCTCAATTCTAAGACTAGTTCATCTGGTGAGAAAGAAGGAATGGATAGTGCAAGGTTCTTGTCTGAGGATTTCTCTTGCTTTGACTCGGATTCTGAATCTCTTAGTCTCAGTGATGGTTACTCAGTAAAGGACCTCACCATGGATTCAGACAGCGAGGCTTTCTTATCAGAAAGAGATTCTGTTGGGTGCGAGCACAAGTTAGATACTACAGAAGCTTCAACGAATGCTGATAGATATAAAGCAGAATTATTGGAAATCCACAAACTGAAAAAAGACCAGCTGCCATCTTACTACAATTCTGATGCAGGATCAGCAGATTATAGAGGTTGTTTTCCAAGTATTGATAATAGAATCAATTCTAAGAACATTCATTCAGATGATGTCTGGTTGGATAATGGGTTGAGCAAACCTGCATCAGATAAAAAGGAGATGAACGAAGGAGAGTCTGAATCAAGGGAAGTCCGAAAGTTCAGAGCAACAAAATGGCCTGCTTCGAATGCATTGCACATAGAATTCACTGATTCCAGTGATGTTGAGCATTATTCAATCAAAAGTATTGGCAGTTTTAGAAATAACTTGGATGAAGTCCTCTCTGCAAATGTTTCAGCCAAGCCAGAAAACATGGTTGAGGACCCAGATGAAAAGGAGGCACAAGATTATGCAAAGATCCGTAATTTTGAGAAAACCAGTTCAGAGTCTTCAAACACCAGATGTGATGGTTCTACTGGTAGCCCTTTGAGACCAATTCACCTTGCAGATAAAAAGGATGCAATGGAGACTGTAAGAGAGATGGATGAACTCGTACAGAGATCAGAACTTGAAAGTGAAAAGAAATCATCAGAGAAGGGCGTAAAGAAAACTGAAGAGAACGATTTGAAGGATTTGAATGATGAGGATTTTGATGAATTAGAGTCTCTCTGGGAACACCAGGATCTGATAGAACAGCTAAAAATGGAACTGAGGAGAGCACAGGCCATTGGACTGCCAACCATTTTAGAAGAATCAGAAAGCCCAAAGACAATTGAGGATCTGAAGCCATGGAAGATCGATGAGCAGTTTCTGCATGAGGATCCGATGGACGAGTTGCACGAGTCTTACAGGAGCTATAGAGAGAGGATGAGGAACTTTGACATCTTAAACTATCAAAAGATGTATGCAATAGGTGAGTCCAAATATATTTCCTTTGTTCTTGAAAGCATGTCATCAAAATTTCAGTGCTTAAGTTGTATTTCATTAATTCCACCCTCTTTTCACCAAGCATGTTGACTTCAAAGAAATGTCAATTATTTAGTAAACTGTTAAGGATCTGATACTTTAGTTGGCCAATAACATATGGGCTTCTCTTTCTCATCTGTTCACAGGCTTTCTCCAACTGAAGGATCCCCTTCAATCATGGGGGCCTCAAAAACCTTCCAATCCCACGATCACATCCATTATTTCCCAAGTTTTCTGGCCTTTTCATCGTAAATCCAACACCGATCAATCGGAGAAGTTCATCAAGGAGCTCTGGAATGACTTGGAAACAGTGTATGTTGGGCAAACATGCCTTTCATGGGAATTCCTCCGCTGGCAGTATGAAAAGACTAGGGAACTACCAGAGTCTGATCCTTATAGGGGCCACCGATACAATCAAGTGGCTGGAGAATTCCAACAGTTTCAGGTGATAGTACAGAGGTTTATAGAGAATGAGTCCTTCCAAGGGCCAAGGCTACCAAATTATGTGAAGAATCGATGCGTTCTCCGAAATCTTCTTCAAGTACCAGTTATTGAAGGTAAACAGAAAGAAAGCACTATTAAGTACCAAAAGAAAAAAACATGCAATAATTGGTTCGATATATCCGTGTCAAAAATGTGATATCACAAGCTTACCAATAGTTTATAAGATGTTTTTATGTAAAGATTTTCATGTTATATGCCTTATTAATCTCATTTTGCTAATATCGATGTTTCAGATTGCACAAGCTTGCCATGAAATTTTAGCCCTCTGACAAATTTGTTTGCTTTCTTTTTTTCATTCCTTGAATTTAAAATACTTTCATGCATAGTTTTGGCAAATTCATCTTCTGGTATTTAACTTGCCAAAAATACTAGTTACTTGATAAATCTTAAGCCCCAGGTCTGGTTATGTTACAGAGGATTTTTTGAAGGATAAAATGGAGGAACGAAGGAATGGTAGTGATGTGATTACAAGTGAAATGTTAGAAGATATCATGGAAGAGTCCATTCGAATATTCTGGAAATTTGTCAAGGCAGACAAAGATGATACTCCAGCGATCATCTTAAAGGGTATAGTGGGAACTCAGGTTGAGCTTCAAAACCCATCAGACTATGAACTCATGATGGATGTTGAAGCAATTATGCAGAAGGTAGGCTTACAATTTTCCTTGCAATTAGAGATTCGGCATTACTATAGAATAATGTAACTAAACTTTGTATCTGTTTCTGGTCTTAAGCTGTTTTCTTTTTTTTTTTGATAAGAAGGAGAGCACTGTGGATTCTCATCTGGTCTTAAGCTGGTTGGAATTGTCAATTGAGCTAGCACAAAATCATGACATTCTCTACTGAATCCATTAAGTGGTTTAATTTGATGCTTACTAGTATAGAACTTATGATTTGTAATAAGGATAGACATGAACTTATGGATCTCACTAGAGTATACAACATTAGTATCTTACGATTCCTTCCTTTTAAAAGGAAATCGGAACTTTGAAAGAGTTCCTAATAGATTGATAGCAAAGATCACTACAGAATATCTTTTCTATTCTAACCATCCCTTTTTCTCTGTGGTGCAGAAAGAGAAGAAATTGAAAGACGTTCTGCGAACCGGCAATTGCCTAGTCAAGAAGTTCAAAAAGCCGAAAGAGGACCGATCCAATCAGGACCTTTTCTTCTCTCAGATAGACCTGAAGTTGGTGGCAAGAGTACTAAAAATGTCCAGAATTACAACCGATCAGCTGGTCTGGTGTCATAAGAAACTAAATAAGATAACCATTGTAGATAGAAAGATCCATAGGGAACCTGCATTTTTGCTATTTCCATGTTGGGATTGATGCTACTCCAGCTTTAAGTGTAATTTGCATGATCTAGGAGAATCATGTTTATCATATATATGCTGTTCTCCACATAGGTTCTTCAGGGTTCATTACTGTGATACTAATGGACCTAATTTGTTTAGATTGTTAATTAACTAACTACATTGCATTTATTTGTACCAACAAAGCTTTTTCCCCTAATGTTATTAGTTAGATGGTGGCATGCACTCAAAGATAACTAGTCATTATTTGTCTGATTTTGTAAGTTGAACTGATTCCGAACACATGCATAAGAGGTACTTCAACTGATGTGTGCACAACAAACATTTGTTTCTTTTCCTTTGATGCAAAAGATGAGGAAAAACCCATCATTCATTTCACAAAGCGAATGAATTGGTAGAGTAAACAAATACTTTGTTAACCAAGATAAGTCCATGTAGGGCATGGGGTGCACAAGGTCACTGCTGGATGGATGATATGGATGGAAGTTAAAAGGAGTTTCTTTGAGGCTTTAAGACGCATACAGGAGCCCATGTGTCAACCGTGCAAAGAATTAATGCGCAAGTCCCTCCTCTGGGATGTACATCCTCCACCGTTGTCATGTTCACAAACAGTAGAATTTTGCTGCCACTGCTGGACCGTGAAGCTCTCTATTGTACTTGACCATTGTTGTATGGTAAAAGGTAGGAACTACTGGCAGATCTGCATAAATATTGGTTTTATCTGCCCATTAGTGATGTTATGAACCTCTGAACATCCTTGTGAATTAGAATTTTAGACGCAGCAGTGGCAACAGCAAGTGCTTAAAGGAATGAACAGAAGTAATAGTGGCAAGAGTCATAATATCTTCATCTATTCGTTCTTCATTCCTTTAAGAACTTAAGAAAGCTTTTAAGATCCCGCTTGATGTTTAAGCATCATTTTTTTCATTTGGCAAAGTTTTCATAGCTAAAGTCTTAGGCAGGATTTTGTGCGTTTGAATTTTACAAGTTACAGTACGGCTAGAAATAATTTTACAGGTTAAAAAATCCGTCAAAACTTTTGCACGAGTTGCAACTAGTCGTGATTTTAACTGCAACTCTGCCCGATTCCCCTTTCTATGCTAAAACCCAATTCCCCCAACCAAATAAACACAACCACATTGCTCTCCTTATCATAATTAATTGCTAAAAAGAATTGATTATTCCATGAAACTTTTTGTTTTATTTTTAGCATTTGATACAAAATTTTATATTCAAAAATAATATTTACTTAAGTGAACAACCATTGTCAAGGCTTAAGAACCTTGACCCTGACCTAACTCGAGCTAGGGTTCCGGAAGACTCAAAAGTGCGTTAAATTTTAGTAGTTTTGCCCAAGTTGCACCCTATTCAAAGCCCATCATAAATTGATGACAACCCAGACCCAAGCGACAAAGTCAATCCTACTGTATACAAAATGGGTTACATCCGTAAGATCAGATGAATTTGGTCCGTCGGATCTAGGTATTCTTCAAGCACCTCCTATTTGTAGCCCTCTCCACCGCCGCGGTTCGCTTCTCTTCGGTCCTCTGCTTCCTGCTTCGAAGTGGACAGAGGAAGGGAAGGAGAGAGAGAGGGAGGAGAGCGGAGGCCAAGATGGTGCAGCGATTAACGTATAGGAAGCGCCACAGTTACGCCACCAAGTCTAACCAGACTAGGGTCGTTAAAACTCCTGGTAAAGAACTCATCTTGCCGCCCTCTTAGATGGTTGTGGGGCTCTCAGATCTTTTTTCTACGGCTCCCGCGTCCGTTCGTTCGCATCTTTTTTCATTTATTTTTGTTCTGATTCGATTCTGGTTGGGTTTTTTTTTTTTTTTTTTTTTTTTTTTTTTTTTTTTTTTTTTAATCTCGTGTGGTTTGGGAGGTAGGGTTTATGGGGTTTTGATCTATGTTTTGCTTGGTGTCTATTTTGGCGGATTATATTGAATGGATTTGATTCGAAACCGTAGGTGGGAAGCTTGTCTACCAGTACACCAAGAAAAGAGCGAGCGGGCCGAAATGCCCGGTGACCGGCAAGAGAATCCAAGGGGTAAGTGATGCACTTCGCTGTTTCTTTGCTGAGCTCAGGTTGGATTGTTTTTTCCTAATTAGCAGTTAGTTTTGAGCAATTGGTTTTAAGGATTATTATTTTTTTTGCATATATGATTGCATTGATATTAGAGCTTAGATGTGTTGCTTGTGATATCTATTAGATTTACTTCTGGTGGTTGCTATTGTAATACGTCAAAGCTATGCTATTTTTTGGGAAGTTTTGTCATACATTGTTAAATCAACTATATGGACTTTTTGTCATCATTCATCTGGAGAAGCAAGCTAATGGTGTAAACCATCGTGAATGATACATCTCTATTCTGAATTATGTGATGTATGAGATACCAACGGGATCTTTATGAAAAAAAAAAAGGGGGAAAAAAAAAGGGAAAAGACTAAATGTTGTTTAGTGCGATAGCTGTAGCCTTGGTTGATTAAGTTTGTTAGCCCAAGATGCAAGTGATGAGTTACTTGAATGTTTTGTTAACATATAAAATATGAACAGTCCTCTCTATGTAAAGCAACATGAAGCAGAAGTGGAGCATGACAGAGTTTCTATCAAATCCAGAACATCCATCTTGGTAGCTGGAAATTGCAACTGAGAAAATGTAACTGAAAGAAAAGTCCCACTGTAAAGCACATGCTTCGGTGTCCAAGCGCACCTTCCAGTTGGTTGGTTAAGCTTGTTAAAGCTGAAAGTTAAATCATTTCATGGAATGTTAAAAAATGGCTTCCTTCCAGGTTAATGAAAATTGTAAGAGAAATGCTTCCAAAAATGCACTATTTCCTCTAGGTCTTGTTAGTGTGAATAAATAAAGGCATCAAATATGTTTGCTGCTCCATATTCTTTTTAATCATTTTTTTCTTTGTGGTTGGTGAACTTGTTTTGAATGACTGTGGCTACACCATAGGCTTGGATTTAAGCAATGCTGTACTGTTATGGTCAATTCAGAGTTTGCTGAACCTCTGTCTTGTCAAAGTTTGCATTGATTAGCAGTTTTGAGCTGACTTTTGTATTGTAAAAGTCACTGATTCAAGTTCTGACTTCGGTCTTTTAGCAATGGTGTAAAGAGTTACACTGTTGCAATGAAAAGTTGTGTAATGATATTTACATTTGGACGAGAAGGTGATCAAGTATAGAGTCTTTGTACTATAGGTGCTGTTATAGTCCAATAACATTCTTTATTAATATTTGCTGTCATTTAGTTTATTGTTTTCAATGTGGCATGCATTTATATTTGTGTTCTTTTTTTGGTTCATTTGGGAAACCTTTATATTTCCTGCTACATATTACAAATATATTTTAGTTTTGTCATCTGATGATTATGTTTTATGTAGACTTACAATTAAAGCCATATCATGTCTCTATTGTATGCAAGCTCTTTATTCCTCTTGGTGGTATTCCTGCAGATTCTCTTAAGCTATGCATATGTTTTTCCCCCTTTTTTATCTGCATGTTTTCATATTCATACTTATGCCACATCCTACATGATTTTTTTTACTATTAGACTTTTAGACTAGCAACTATTATTTCTAGTTCTTTATCACACAATGAAGATGGTACCGAATAGCTTACTCTTCAAGTATTGGACATAATATTCTGCATTGTCATTTAACTTCTCCCTAGGATCAGAGGCTATGGTAAACATTATTGATGGGGCATATTTGAAATTCTGAATGAATTAAGAGAATCATATAAGTTGAGTAATGTGAGTGTTTTTGATTTTCTTTGAGCCAATGTCTCCAAAGAACATATTTTCTCTAGTCTGACTCTACACTCTAATAAGGCATATAGATCTTTTTTTCTTTGGATAAATGATATATTCTAGTTCTCATGGAGGGTGGAAAATATTTGTCCTTTCATCTATAAGAGAGTTGAGGAGTTTTAATTTTATGTTTTTTTTTTTTTTAAAAAAAAAAGCTACGGTAGGAGTTATCATTCCAGAAGGACATAGTGTACTCAAAATATTCTCTTGTAAAGTTGGTATACTAGTAATTTTAATTTTGCAAGTGCTTTTTGGAACTGTTATGAGATATATTTCTTTTAGAAAAAAATGTATTGGCCTTTGGAATTCTCAGATCTTGGCTCATTCATTTGGAAGGCTGATTGGAAATGTTAGTCCTGAAGGATATTTACTTGATAATTGAGTATTTGTTTAAGTGGATCAAAATGTGCGAATTGGTCAAACTTTTAAATCTTTTTTTGTTTTACTAATCTGAATTGTCATGTTCAAATGATGGTTTGCCATAGCCTTGAGAACATGATATATTGTAACACCTGGTCATTACTTTCAGATTGCTCATTTAAGGCCTGCTGAGTACAAGAGGTCCAGATTGTCTAGAAACCGGAGGACCGTGAACCGTGCTTATGGTGGTGTTTTATCTGGGAGTGCGGTCCGAGAAAGGTAACCGTTCTTAGTTGGCTTGCTGGTGTGCTTTCTGTGCTTTGTTTTCTCATCTCCTTGCTGGTTTTGCAGGATCATCCGAGCTTTTCTGGTTGAAGAGCAGAAGATTGTTAAGAAAGTTTTGAAGATCCAGAAGGCCAAAGAAAAGCAATCCTCAAAGAGCTGATACAGAGAAGAGAAAGCAAAATGCTTTTGAGTTTTGTTTACTCAGAAGAAATTTTTGACTTTATGGGCGATGATTAATGATGCAAAATGATTGGGTGGTCGGGTGGTGAGGTTACTGTCTCAATTAGAGGTTTGTTTCCTATAGTTGCTATGGATTTTAATTTGTAGAAGTTTTTGGGACATCTGATCCCTTCTTTGCTTTGTCCTAATTATTTGTTATGTTTGAACCTTATATTTCTTGAATTGTGAGGTGATAATGCTTGCTAGAACTTCTTTTGCTCTCTTACATTTGCTTCATTAATCATTAGGCTAAGATCGGTCCCACGTATCTATTACCTGTCATTCTCTTCAAACAAATCCATTCATTATTGGGGGCCAGTTCCACTCTAGAATGTCATCCTCTTGATGAGCCAGGCTGTGAAAGTGTGATATCGTCAGATCGATCATATTGATGGTAATTATTTCCAGCCCTACGACATTCACCGTTGCATAACTTTCCCAGTGTATTGTTGCCAGCAGGAATGATCCAGATATGGCCTCGTCATGGAAAAGATGTTACCATGAATACATTCATTAGATGGTGACATGTGTTCATTGTGCTTTTGTGTTTCGTTGCCTTTATACCTGTTGCATTTAAGTCCACTGTTTGGGGGGGTATTTATCATGTGGTGGCATGCCGCCGACTTGTCGCTAACATGACATGAACCGCAGGGCGGTCGCATGCTATGTCACCTGGGACCCAACAACCAAAAAAAACTATTGTAGCCATAAATGCTGTACTAAATGCTGAGAGTGAATCTGTGTGGCAAAACATTGTATCGAAAGAAAAAGAAAAAAGAACAAGAAAATCGAGGGATTGTTGCGGTTCTTGATCTGTGAAGCATGTGGATTCTGAAGTATCGATACCCACGTGTCATGGCGATGGAGCTTTGATGGATATCAACGATGTGTCTTAATTCCCAGGAATAGGATTTGTTTAGGGGTTGTTTTCTGGGAATGGATTACATAGCCGTTGTAAGAAATTCACGGCATTATTTCTGTGGGAAGAGAAAAAATCACAGCGTAGAATTCATTGAGACAGAAAGAAGATACAGAATTCAGAGCACCATTAGAAGCAGCCTCGCAACACCGAGCAAACATGGCTGTTATTGTAGGAAGCAATAACTAAGTTTCCAAGCACTGAAACTAAATGTTGCAACAAGAGCTGAGATCCTCCCACCCACGCTTGCCAAACCAAATAACATGCGCATTTATACAATTGGCTTGTAACTAGCTGGGTAACTTCAAGATTTGGCAGATGCCAGAGCCTTCTCCCTCATGGTGCGGACACGTTCGAGCAACCCTTCATAGGGAATAGCCATGTCCTTGATCACCTCGAGATCCTTGAAAGAAGCTCTCGCTCTCCTTATCCATTACTTCGACTCCGACGAGGTCTTCAACGACCCTAAATGCTGCGGAAAAAGCGCCCACGATCACATCGAGGAGGCCAGGCTTTTCTCCATTGATAAAGGGACCGTTGCTTGGTAAGTCTTTCTGAATGCCCCCTATAAATTCCTTCGTTGCCTTCATTTGTGCCTCACCATCGGACAGGATGATGGCATGGCTAGTTGGCATTATCTACAACATCCATGTGTATGAAGCTTAAGCACTCTGATTAAGTGGAGGGGAAAAGAGTTCTAACAGGTGGGGGCTAAAGGGAGCCAAGGCAGGTGGAAGTGCTGAAGAGAGTTTTGAAGGGAAAAAAAGACATGAGCTCAGAACCGGGTTTGGGTTGTATCTTTCGCTCGAATAATGATTCACCTTTCTTCATGATGAAAGAGGTAGCCTGGAGTACTTTGAGATCTATGTGAGACATGACCCAATGGATGCTGTCGCTTAAAAAGATCAACCATTCTTCATACAGAAGAAACAACCCGACCACTTAGAACCCTACTGTTTTGTTGTCTCTCTATGTCAAAAACAAAGAGCTTAGATTCTCTCCGTTTCCTCCACTGTTTGAACTTTGCACAAGGTATTCCATGATAGGGCGTATTCAGTGGGCAGCAAGACCAACGATCCACTGAATCCAAGCCCATGGAAATGGAAGTCCAGCAACTTTTTTATTAAGTTACAACCACGCTACTGCCATTAGTTTCGTTGACTCCATAATGACGTACTAGGAAATCGTTGAATTAAAAGAAAAAAACATATTGGGAAGCAAACGGATGGCTCTCTACCGGCCTGGATTCTTCTAATTTACATGCAGAGTCTTGTGATGTTTTATTTTTAGCTTAGTGGGATGTATTCAAACTGGATATGCGTGATCCATCCGGTTTATCAAAAAGAATTAGAAACTAATCCATTTAATTGAAGTTGTGCTTTTTGTGAGCCAAGACTCAGTTTCCAAAGATTAATAGATTCTCTTTCCTTTATTATCTATTTTGAGACATGCCTTTTCTCTCTCTCTCTCTCTCTCTCTCTCTCTCTCTCTCTCCTTCTTTTTCTTTTTCTCCTTTCGTGAGATGGTTGCAACTATGCAAGCAAAGAAAAGAAAGTCGAATAATTGCATGGTTGTACCTTTTGGTAGATGAAATCAGCGAAGAACCGGACCTTAGCTTTCTTGTAAGGATCCTCTGGAAGGAGTGGAGGTTCCTTCCACGTCTCCTCAATGAACTCCAAGATGACAAGTGACTCGGCTATTGGCTTACCATCCACCACCAGGACCGGCACCTTCTTGTGAACAGGGTTCAGCTTAATAAATATCTCGCTCTTGTTCTGGAGATCCTCCTCTATGTACTCGTAGGAAACGCCCTTGAGCTTAAGAGCATGGTGAACCAAGGCACAGTAACCGCTGCCCCAAGCACCATATAACTTCACTTCCTTCACCTCTGCCATGTTTAGTTTCCTGAGGAGCTACAGGCAAAAAGCTTCTAATGCCAACAATATCTAGAGTCTCTTTGGGTTGATGACCTTCTTTCCTGCTCGTTTTTGCTATCATAACTTTGGTCTGCTCGATGAAAGATGTTAAATTAATAGACAGCTATGATTGGACTTCTATGAATGTGACCCAAAATGTGACACTCCTGACGTGATGCATTTTTGATTGGTGGGATCCTATTGGGTGGTCGCTGAGTCATCATTCTAGGCTTCTAGCTACTTGGAAGCTTTGATTACACGGCTTAGGCTTAATAAATCTTGTGCTAAGGAGTGATGACGGTGTTGGCACCAAGGAGGTGCCGGGTTTTGACTATTTTTTTGTTCTTTTATTAGCGAGAGGGTGGCAAACGACAAATAAAGCACTCGGAAAGGTGCAAGACCGGCTAGTTTTCAGGTGGTAACGAGTCAGTCTAAAATTTACTGGCTAAATAATTGTTTTCACTAATTAAGAGAAGGAGAATTGGAAGGAGAAGAGACTAACATGATCCTTGATCTGCTATAGGTGCTTGCCAAACAATTTGGAGAAGTTTGTACTCATTGTTTGCTATTTGAATGCCATCAATCTCTATGGTTGCTCGTTGTATTTGTACTTCTTTAGAAGTGGAGCTCCCGGATCCTCCAGAGATCAAATTGTTAGATTTTTTATCAAATAATTGTAGTGTGAAGAACATGCCTCAAAACCAAAAGTCATCCGCTTCCTTGAAAAAAGGAAAGAGTCGCCTAACCTTTGTGGATATCTGCCAACACCCAAGTTGCATGCTTTAAATTAGATATTATATGTAGCAACATAACAATGCATCTATAACTAAAGGAAACTAACTTTTATTTATAGAAAAGCTAACAATGCAACAGATGAAATGGCATCTCATGTAACAAATCATATAGGATCTATATCTCAACAAAACTTTCTGTTCAGTTTGTTGATATTTTCTATGTTGATTTCCATAGATGTATTTATACCTGATTGATTTAAATCATCCATTTTACTCCAAAAATCTTACTATATATATATATAAAATCTGGTAAATTAGGAATTGGAGTTTGTCAAACAAGAGTTTTTCGTCATTCCAATCCCTACAATTGTCAACTCACATCTTATAACAAATTTTACAAGACATTGGAAATATATTCCTCAAATAAGATCCCATATGGCATATTGATCACCGATGCAACTGCAAATATGCCTCCTTGTTTCTGATTTGGCCATATCTGAAGAGCACAGTAACAATTTTATTCTTTGATATCTCATAAGAAAAAAGATTGTGAAAGGACTTTGGTATTTTGATTTTCCTCATCTGTTATATAAATTTTTTTTTGAATCAAGTCTATGGAGAACCTTTCATTGTGTATATTAAGTGAAGAGATCTGGCTACATCAAAAAAAAAAAAAAAAAAAAATTATAGAATAAGTTTCATTTCAATTCTTCTTTTTTTGTACTCAGAGCAATTCCTTTTTTTTAAAAAAAAAAAAAAAAGTTACACCGATTAAAATTTTTCAAGGTCAAGAAAGACTGCCATTAAAGAATATATATTGAAACAAAGCTCTATTATCAAATACAACCTCACAAAAATGGAGCAAATAAAGCTCTTATCGCAGGAAGCAACAACAAAACAAGATTTCAATTTGAAATCAAATATTGCAATAAAGTCAAACACCTCCGCACTTAGCTAGTCCATAATTAGGTGATATGTTAAGATCGAGCAGCTGCTAGTGCCCTCTCCCTCAGGGAACAAACACGATCTAGCAACTTGTTGTCCTTAGCCACCTCAAGGTCTACAAAGGAAGCTATACAAGAGTGCAAAATTGGCACCCTCTCCTTCTCCAGTAGTTCCCTTCCGACAAGATCCGCGAGAACCCTAATCCTTCATAACATAAGCCCATGCATGATAACATCGAGGAGACCAGGCTTGTCTCCATTGATGAATGGGCCTATACTCGGGAGGTCATCATGGATCCCATTCTCCAGGGTGCTCCAGTTTTCTATGTACTCCTTGGTCGCCTTCTCCTACACCTCGCCATGGGACTGAACAACTGCAAAACTAGTTGGCAATAACTGCAACATCACGTACATCAACACGTATGATCATAAATTCACGAAGGAAAGAGATCAACTCACATGTATACATGTAGATCATCATTAAGATGAAGGTAAATTGCTTAAGTTTATTTCCATCAAGAAATGAAGTGAATTAAGTACATTGGTACAAGTAATGAAGGCATCAACATCTTAGAGAGATCAAACATATTGATACTTTTATATAATTGTTAGTATTTTAGGTGCTAATAGTGAAGGAAACTGAAAAAGTTGATTACCTTTTGGTAGATGAAATCAGCTTAGAAGCGGACTCTAGCTCTCTTGTGAGATCCTCTGGAAGGATTGGAGGGTACTCCTTCCATTTCTCATCGATGAACTCTAGGATGACGAGCAATTTCGATATTGGCTTGCCATCCACCACCAAAATTGGCATCTTTCTGTGGACCGGGTTGAACTCAAGAAGTGACTCACTCTTGTTCTCGAGGTCTTCCTCCATGGAATCATAAGCCACACCCTTGAGCTTGAGAGCATGGTGTACCATGGCAGAAAACACGCCGATCTGAGACCCATATAACTTCACTTATGCCATGATCTTTCCACCCAATCTCCAAGTACTCTCTTAAGAAACTACTACAAGCAGATTGCTTCTAATTATGCTACCTATGTATGCATAAAGAGTTTGTGTTCACATCTACCTTTCGCCTTGATCGATTTTTTAGTCTAGTTATTTTATTTTCTTCTAAAAATAAAACTACACCCTGGTAGAAAAGATATTAACCAGCAGAGACGTATGAGATCCGCCTCTTGTGCACATGACTCCTCATTGGGCCATCAGGACGTGGCACACATTTACTGGCTGGTGCAAAGTAAGGACAGAATACCATTGTACCGAACCACGTGGAGTCTTTTCGTGTGGAAGTTACGGCCCAAGCTTGGTCAAGCCTTGTGCGGAAAATTAATCACAAGCACGGGTATTGAGAAACTTCTCGATTTTGACAATTTTGTTAGGCCGAGGTCCAGATTGCTTCTGTACGGACAGTGCTAAGGACTAATGGCAACGTACCTCGATTTGACTTGACGTCACTCTTCTTCCCCTCCTTGTTTTTTTTTGCTTTTGCCTTTTTTGTTTATTTTATTATTTTTTTTTTTTGGATAACTAGCCGTTCCCATCACGGCCGCTATTTGTTGGTCTCATCGTTGTTAAGTTTGTATTATTTTATTTTTTTTAATTTAATTTTTTTAATATAAATAGATTATCATATCAATTTAATACAAATGCAGTTAAAAAAATTAGAATATAAAATATCATAATCTTCATGATTTAATCAGCTAAAAAAAATAATTAAATCAATGATATTATTCATCTTCTGAAATACATATCAAATAGCTATAAAGAATCTTCAAATATCATCAAATAATAGATGAACATTAAGATGATTCATCTTATCATGGATCCAATCAATGATCATGACTGAATCATCCTCAATTAAAATTCTTTTCGTTTATAGCTTTGACAGATAATACCTACTTAGATGGCATGAAGCTCCACCTAAAATCGATGGCTCAAAAATAATGAGCTCTCAATAGCTAGTAATCTAGCATCCAAATCTTAGCGTAGCTCGCATCATCTCTACCAATCTAATATTATCATCAAAATTAATTTTAATAAATTTTAATAATAAAATTTTTTAAAAAATTAAAAAAATATTTTAATCACTACTACATTGCATGTGTAGTAAGAAAGTCTCAAAAAATTAAGATAACAAGGGACCAGCCAGCGGCAGGAAAAAAAAAGAAGAAGTTATACATCTCATGTTTCATTTAACCTGCTTATTATTTTATCAAACTATGTAGAGTTTATTATATTTTTTTTATTATTTTTTTCCTTGTTAAAGTACTACCACCTGAATGTGGGATCCCAATGGAAATTTTGATGAAAGAACGTACGACATCCAAAAAAAAATAAAAATAAAAACGTATGACAAAAGAAATAAAAAATAATTAGTCAAGAGATTGCAAATCATTAGGCTTATGTAAAAAGCTTTATTTTTTTGATAAAAATAGATGTATTAAATTATATAAAATATTTTAAATACATCTCCAAGAGATAAATATATATATATATATATATATATTTTTTTTTTGAAATTTCTTATATTTTTCAGGAGAACAAAAACCAAAATTTTTGTCAAGAATGGGATTCGAACCCATGCCCTTTCGGACCAGTACCTGAAACTGGCGCCTTAGACCAACTCGGCCATCTTGACTTCGGACATTAAAGTCGAAATATTTTTAAATGACTTAATATATTTCGTTTTTCTGGGAACAATTTCTCCCAGCTTTTGACCCGATTGCACCCGCCATGCAGCAACGGACACGCAATGAATTCTCTCCTCCGTTATGTCTTCCAATCCTCCAACCCGAATCCCCGCTCTCAGCTCCTATCTTCCCTTTCCCTCACAAAAAACTCACCAAATCCTCACCTTGGTTGCAGGAGAAACCTTGTTGCCATCTCCCCTGGTCATCGCATCAACGGCCATCAACAAAGCCAGACTAAATCACTATCAGGAACCAAAACTAACCATTCCCACATCACAGAAGCACCGCTCTTCCATTCAGACACCTCTGCTGCCAACCGCCTTGCTGTTGTCCACAGGAAGTCTGGTTCCGTGTCGGTTGCACTTCAAATGCTCGGCGAAATTCGGAACCCAAATCTCATCTCTTGGAATCTTATGATACAATGCTACAATCAGATTTCTCGGTTTGAAGAATCTCTTAGAACTTTCAGGGACATGCGCTTGTCACGCTTCGAGCCGGATCAGTTCACTTATGGCAATGTGCTCGCCGCTTGTGCTGCGTCCCAAAACCTTGAATATGGTGAGCAGATACACTGTCTTGTCTTGAAAAATGGGTTCTTCTCCAATGGCTATGTTTGTACCGGGCTGATAGATTTGTTTGCCAAAAGTCATGGTTTTGATGATGCTTTAAGAGTGTTTGCCGAGAATGCCAGTTCAAATGTGGTTTGTTGGAATGCTATCATTGCTGGTGCAGTTCGAAATGAGGAGAGTTTGATTGCTCTGGACCTTTTCGGTCAGATGGTGGATGGGTTTTGTATGCCAAATTGTTTTACTTTCTCGAGTGTTTTATGTGCTTGTGCTGCGGCTGCAGAACTAGAGACGGGTAGAGCAATACATGCATGGGTCATTAAATGTGATGCTGGAGATGACGTCTTTGTTGGAACTGCTATTGTTGATCTATATGCAAAGTGCGGTGATATGGATGCTGCAGTGAAAGAATTCTCACGCATGCTGGTTCGCAATGTGGTTTCCTGGACTGCTGTTATTTCTGGTTTTGTTCAGAAGGAGGAGGCTATTGATGGTGTGATATTTTTCAAGGAAATGATGCAAGCTGGCGTGGAAATAAACAAGTGTACTCTAACCAGTGTTCTCCTTGCCTGTTCTAAGTCTCTGATGGCAAAAGAGACAATCCAAATCCATTGCTTGACCATGAAGAATGGGTTGTATATGGATTCTGTGGTCAAAGATGCTTTGATCAGCACATATGCGAAAATTGGGTATATTGAATTGTCTGAAAAAGTATTTGAGGAGGCAGGTATACTGAAAAGTCCAGGTCCTTGGTCAGCTATGATCTCTGGCCTTGCTCAGAACCAGAATTGTAGTAGATCAATCGAACTCTTTCAGAGGATGCTTCGTGAAGGTTTAAAACCTGATAAGAAATGCAGCTCTGCGGTTCTTAGCATTGTTGACGGTATAGATTTTGGGAGACAAATACATTCTTATGTCATAAAAGCTGGGCTGGTGCTGGATGTTCTTGTGGGTAGCGCACTCTCCACCATGTACTCCAAATGCGGTAGCATCAAAGATGGTTATGAATTCTTCAAACAAATGCAGGAAAGGGATAGAGTTTCATGGTCATCAATGATCTCTGGATTTGCAGGACATGGTTATACAGATAAGGCTTTTCAGTTATTCGGGGTTATGTTACTTGAAGATATCAAACCTGATGAAATGACTTTAGCTGCTGTTCTTACCGCTTGCAATGGGCACTGTGACTTGATGAAAGGGAAGGAAATTCATGGGCATGCTATTCGTGTGGGACTTGGGGCTGGTACTCTTATCAATAATGCTCTTGTGTCAATGTATTCCAAATGCCAAACTCTAGTATCTGCAAGAAGAGTCTTTGATGGATTTTCGAGGAAAGACAAGGTCATGTGGTCATCCTTGGTCTCAGGATATGCCGCAAATGGTTATCATGATGAGGCACTATCACAGTTCCAGTGTATGTTGCTTGCCAGTTTTGAAATAGACCATTTTATATGCTCATCAGTTCTTCGAGTATGTGCAAACATATCAAGGCTGGGTTTGGGTAGGCAATTACATGCCCATTCAATCAAATCAGGCATTATTTTCCATCTTTCAGTGAGTAGTGCACTAGTGACAATGTACTCAAAATGTGGCAAGATTTGTAATTCTCGTAGAGTATTTGATGAAATAGAAAACCCTGATTTAGTCACGTGGACAGCTATAATTGATGGATATGCTCAGCATGGAAGTGGTTTAGAGTCTCTGAAAATCTTTGAGCTGATGAAGAAACAAGGAATAAAACCTGATGCTGTGACATTAGTTAGTGTTTTATCAGCCTGTAGCCATAATGGTTTCCTGGAAGAAGGCTTTTGCTATTTTAATTCTATGAGCACTGATTACGGGATTGAACCGAAACCTCATCACTATGCCTGCATGGTCGATTTACTTGGTCGATCTGGAAGACTTAAAGAGGCTGTAGATTTCATTCACAGGATGCCTATAGAACCAGATTCTCTGGTGTGGAGCACATTGCTTGGTGCTTGCAGAGTCCATGGTGATGTTGAGCTGGGAAGGTTAGCAGCAAAGAAGGTCCTTGAGCTAGTGCCTCATGACTCTGGGACTTATATCTCTCTGTCAAACATCTCCGCAGACATGGGGGAGTGGGAAGAAGTGCTGAGGATTAGATGTTCAATGAAAGGAGGAGCCATAAAGAAGGACCCTGGATGGAGTACAATATGAACCTTTTAGCCTCTGTATCTGAAAAGTTATGCTCATATTCCAGATGACTGCAATGCTTAAAATAGATATCTGTCTATCTTAGCCGGTCTTTGCCGAGTTGTGCATGGAAATATTTAAATATCTGTGGTAGAGGGTAGAGTGTGAATGAGATTTACGTGCTTAAAGTTACTGGGAGCAATTTAACAGAGAACAAGGAATTTGGCATTTATGTTATGGTTAAAATAACAGAGGGTTCTCTGCTGATGAGCTAGCAATATGGCAGGAATTTTGCAACTGAAGATTTTTTGATGATTTATTTTCAAAGAAGAAGCATAGAGCAATAATTTTAAATTGTGAGGTGAGATTGAAGCAACCGAATCATGTCAGGACTTCATCCAAATGGAACATCATGTGGACTTGGCACTTTATGCCATCATTTGGTCTCAGTCATTTAATTTATGTGCTTGTTTGACAGCTTTCAATCTTTGACTACGTGCCTCAAGTGGCACGGGCCTCGAGCTCTGTTCTTGTATTAAAGGTTGTATTCGACCATTTATTCTACATGTGAACGGCATAGAGATTTTTTGACAAAAAAATGAGATGAAATTATAGAGTGATCGAACACTTTGGTTAGGCTGCTGACATGTTACTCTATTTTCTGTTGGTACTGACAACTGCTTTATCAAAATACAATGTGATTATGAAAACAATATCAGTTTCAAAAGTACAAACATTGATACAATTGTTGGAAGACTTAATCTAGCCAAATATTTCTTTTCATTCTGTTAGCTTTGCTGTTAACAGACGTCTTTGAAGATATACATATCACTGAATGAGATCTTGATTTTCTTCATGCTAACAGTAATGCTAACAGATGAAGATGACTCGCTTTATGCTGCATCTAATTAGTATAGCCTTTGTTTATGGAGTAACTCATTGACATCTCAATGGGGCATTGTGGAGTGTCCCATGGCAAGTTGGTTTTCCACTCATCACAAACATCTGATTGCAGACTGAAGGGAAAGCGGACAGTCTTCGCTGCTCCCTGCTGACTGTTGTTAACATTACATGCATTTGCAGGCTTCATTGCCGACATATCTTCTTCCGCACTTCCCAAGCCAATGCTCATCTCTAATGGTCGACCAACTGTGAATTCACACCGCTGCAACTCCCCAAAATCTATGCTTTCAGAGGCTTTCTCAACATCACCAATTATTGTGGGGGATGTGTTAAAAAGCATTGGGTCTGCATCCACTATGTGCGTGGATGGCATTGACACTTCATCTGGTGAGAACACGAAGCTTGTGGGTACCTCAGCACTTGAAACAGGAAGGAGATTTGATGGTTTGCAGCTGATCAAGTCTATGGGCTTATAGGAAGTAATATCCAAAGGAGAGTAACTCATAGGACAGGGCTGCTGCTGAATGCTTTTGTTACAGCCAAACTGGATGGCAGAGTCAGGTTCAGTCATGCATGAAATGTTCTCTGAACCAAACCGAGTTCCTTGTGCACCCTGGGAAACAGAGAACATGTCTTGTTCATCGGTCTCAGGTAATGGAGATACCCAAGAATGAGACAGTGCTCTCTGTGCCTTGGAACTCGTCTTCTTAAAGATCCTACAAATTGCCCATAAGTCCTGTTTATGACACCAAGCAGGGTCAGTTTATTTCAGAAAAGAAAGTATCGTTCCTTTATTTCATAGAAGAAGGTTTTAATTGAACTCCTTACATTGGCTGGAATATTTTTGTCCAGAGGCCTTTTGGGCATTGATGAATCCAAAAGGGAAGGCAGTCTGAACTCATGCATCATCCAGTCAGTTTTGATTCCTTTGGCAGCTCTGCCCTTGTAGAAGACAAGAGACTTCTTCAGGCCTATGCATTTGGTTCCCTCTGAGGAGTAGATAGGTCTGTCCGTTCCTGTGGCCTTCCAAAATCCAGCTCCTGTGACTCTGTTTGGCCTGGCACTGTTCCTGTATTTCCGGTCCCTCGGGCAGTAGAAGTACCATTCCTTCTCCCCGGTAGCTGCCAGCTCTTCTCGGTAAGAAGACATAAAATAGATGTGTTTTAGTAGTAGTAGTGTAGAAGGAAAAGCCTTCTTTCCTGTGCTTCAAGAATAGGAAGGTGAAAATATACAAAACTGACAACAAAAGAGAATATTGGAAGTGGAGTTTCTCTTAGCCACATATTATTGGAGAAACCTGTACTTAAAAATTAAGTTAGGATTATCATGAAGTGTTAAAAACAGTTGGGGGTTTGGTTGTGGAGGGGGAGATGGTTTTATGATTGAGATAGTTCTTTAAACCTATCAGAGGATAAAAGGCTAGTACTATAACTCTGGTACCAAACCTTGACTCATTACATGCTTCTAAAGAGGTTGCATCTAAACCATAGCGACTGAAAACAACCCAGGATAAAGAGATGACATGCAACCCTATGCTTATTTTGCTATTGCTAACTTCTAAACAGAAGTGAGCACATTTCTGAAGAACTTGAAAATTTTGAAAGATGCAGCCAACAAATCAGATGATAGAAAACTTGGTAACTTGAGAACCGCACTTCTTAAAAAGGACGTATCTGCAAAGTTTTAAAAAACCCTAGAGGACCTTTTCTTTTCTCCTGAGGGAGAAAACCCTAGAAACCAAAGTTGAAGACTGTTAGTACTCATAGCAAAACCGAAACAAAAAATCTTCTACTGCTTGGTGGTTACAGTACAAGGCATGAAGAAGACCTGTAAGAGGGATAAGACAAAAGGAAGTGGATTTAGCTACCTGCAACCAGAAAAACAGCTGAAAGCAGTGGAAAAACAAGATTATAATGAGAAAGAGAATGAAGATAGATAAGAAGAATAGTTCAGATAGGTGGTTGCCTACTTGGAAGATCCCATGGATCATACTTGTAGATATCCAGTTGTCTGATAAGCTCAATGCAGAGAGGTTTTTGCTGAATTTTTCTCTTCAAATAGAAATCCACTAGCTCTTCATCGGTAGGATGAAATCGAAAACCTGGCAGCATCACTTCGTCCCCCTTGTCCATATCAGTTCTCTCATCCATAACTCTTTAGCCTCCTCTTCGATCACAGCACAACGGTAGCAAACAGAAAGAGAAGAAGAGAAGGTGCTACAGACGTTTTGCTAACTCTTCAACCAGAAGAACTCAAGGGTTCTAAGAACTATAAATGGAACACCTCAGCTGAACAGAAGTATGCATAAACGATAAGAAGACCTTGGCATGAACAATAAAAGAGCTGTCCAAGAAGATCTATAAGTGAAGAGCTAAGGAAGCCCAGTTCCCAGACAACAACAGATCATTTAGTTCAATCTTTTATTGTGCTTCCTCTAAAAAGTTTCCCTCTGAATGTATGGCTTATCTTTCAGGCGCTCGGCGTTGGTCGAGAATGAAGCTTAACAGTGCTTTATAACCATAATCCATCTGCTTCAAACGACTAACGAGAGGCCCGAGTCAGAACAATATTTTTGTTATTTTGAATAAAAGTCTCTCTCTACCCCCCTTTGAATCCATGAGGTTAGTATACTCAAGAGGAAAGGGATATTGAAAAGACTGAGAATTTAGCAGCATATGCGCATGATCAATCCTGTTGTTTTAAGATTTATAATATTAAATTCATGTAGTTCACATCATCTTTTAAGCAAATCAAGAGAAGACTAACTTGCAGGCAAGTCCATTTTGATGGTCTTGGTTAAATTATTATTGTGTGTATGGGAACTGAAAGCTTCCCAAGAAAAACTCGAAATAGTTATATATATATATATATATATATATATATATATATATATATATATATAATCAATCCCAAGAGTCTGAGAAATTCTTCTGATATCCCCTTTTCAATATGGATCTTTATATATTCCTCTCTCTCCTGATCCAAAATCCCTTACCATATTAATATTTATTCCCTTTCAGATACATACCTTCTGCTTGTCAATTTATATCTTCGGGGATCTTATGGGATTCTTTCACTATTATTAAAAAAAAAAAAAGAAAAAAACGAAATACTCACAAATTGGTGAGTCTAACAGCTATTTTAATTCATGATATAAGGACTAATTTGCCCCCAGGATTTTGGTGTCATGCGGGCGCCCGGTACACAGGTTTTGGAGCAATTCGGCCGGCGGAGATTCAGGACTCCACTTTTCTTAAAAGTTCAACAACAAAGATGATTTAAATAGAAAAACAAGAATCAAAATAAAGACCATAAGGTTGTTTATATTATGTATTAATTTATAAAATAACAAGCATGAAAGAAGCAAGAAAAATAGATGCTAGGAAAAACTCTACCACCAGCAACAACAAATCGCATCACTAATTTGTAGTCTATGGTATTTCTTGTATGACCTGTGGATAATTTTTGAGTAATTTGTAAAATTCATAATCATCAAATAACTCTTGGTTTTTTTTTTTTGGTGGGGAGAAGCCTAAATAGATACATTTCGGGTTTGTTGAAAAAGAAAAGTTTTTAACAAGGGATGGAAGCTGATCAAGATAATTTAAGGATGCAACGTCCCCAAAAATCATGGATGATGTGAGAATATTTAATAATTTGGAGAATATTTCTGCTATGATTTGGAGCTCTTTGAAGCCAAAGAGGATGATATCAAGAGGTGTAATTTGCCAATTATCTAGAATACCGTTGGAATAGTGACAGCCCAGCTGGCCGAGCTTGATTGACGAGGTGTGAGAGGAAAGTGACTTCACCTGTAGCATCATCCTGGCGTGCAATTTACCGCTATTGGTTTCAGATACTTTGTTCGTTAACTAACCGTTATTTTTGAAAATGACATCTATGGATCCACATGTGTGTCACAAATGAGTCTTGTCTTGCATGTGTTTTTTTTTTTTTTTTTTGGTAGAATTGTCTTGCATGTGTTGGTGACTACTTTAGTGAATAAAAAAATGTAGGACTCATCCAACTTAATCCGCAGCTTTTTTCCAACAAAGAATATCAGAATGAATGCAATATATTTCTTAGGGTCTAAGAAAATGGCCGAGACACTCATGGGAATAACCAAATGATCACCTATGTATGGTATCATCTCAGCATTGGGCCATGGTTTCATGGCATTCATCTATATATCCCAAAAGGGCTTACCTGAAGTTGGATATAGAATTTAAGGTAGCCAACAGCTAGATGACTTTTTTGCCATTATTTTAATTTATTTTATTTGTTTGAGATGGATGTGTTGAACCACTCCAGTGAAGACATGTCCATGAAATCAGCTAAAAGCATGTCATGAAGCCGCACAAGGGTTGAGGAGTCGTCCCAAATGATTGGCCACATAAAGGGCAACCCAATCAGCTATGGTACTATATTTTCTATAGATGTGGCTAAAAATTTGAACCATTGCTGATTTGTACATGCACAGGGGCCAGATAATCTTCTCTGAATCATTCCAATTTTATCGGATGCCTTTTTTTTCTCTTTTTTCTTTTTTTTGAATGGGGAAAAAACACTAGATAACATTGCATAATTTAGGTCGATATTGTTCATATCCTTCTTGTCATAGATTTTTTTTTTTCCATGAACATCATTTAAGCTCTCCAGAAGGTTAAGCCAATTGGTAAATTTTTTAAGTAACTAGCTAATTCTCCATGGGATTTGAAGAGAGCTACTGATAATGGGAAATGCCAATAAGCAAACCTACTTAAGATTTGCCTTCTAAGGTTTCATTATAGGTCTTTTCTTGTCTAAAACATTTCTAAGAATGTGGTAGCAAGATAGCTTAGACAGGCATCATATATACGAGGCAGATGCTGGGAGTGGATCACGTCATCATTGAGCAGGACTAAGCCACCATCCATTATTGTGTAATCTGTAGAGAGTGCCAAAAGGATGTTCCTCTCTGGATATTTAGCACGTTTGCAATATTGCTGACTAGGATACTTTATTTGTTGTGGACTATTTGGATTGAGTCTTGTGGACAGATGCTCAGAGTGCTCCTTTATCGATATTTTGTTTTTAAATTTTTGTGGTTGTATTCATATTAGACTTGTATGATTACCCTATTTTATCCTCTAAAAAAAAAAAGAAGAAGAAGAAGAATATTGTACCAATAGTTTTTAAAAGATTTGACATCAGATCTATAATTTATTGTGTAAATATAATAAATCCTTTAAACACGCTCGTTGATCCAATTTGCTATCATTGAGCATACTGAATGGTCCAATCATCAATCTTGTTGCACTATTAACTCTAAGCATAAATGCTTATGCTATGCTATTGGTCTAGGCCAACAAACTTCATATTGGACAACTAGGGCGTTTTGGGGGGAACAAAAGTTGGACAAGGTGCACTTGAGTCATCAGCAAAAATATAGGCATTGATTGGAAAAGAAACTTAGGTGATGGTGCCTATTTTTTTTGTTCAATAAAGAAAGTTTTGGTAATGTGAGCAAAATTCAGGAGAAAGAGGGGGCTGAGAAGGACCCACATCCCATTATTTAAAGCAGTTTCTGTGAACAAAGTTTGCTAACCATGTCTGCCAAACTGCAAACAAGTGAAGAACGCTGTAATTAATGTGGGGAGGATTGTTGTAGGCCCTTTGGGACTCCAAATCTCCATTGAAATTTCCAAAATTTGGCCTCTCGGTTCGAACCCTTCTTCCCTGTTCCTTGACCTTGGGTTGCACCCCGAACCCACCCCAAGCGTGCAACCCAAGATAAAAAATAGGTCAAATCCTTCAAACCCAAGCTTCTCCTTTCTTGGTAGGTGAACACTAATCCAGCTCAAAGATGCCACGTTTCCAATGTGACAATTCCACATTTAATTCTCTTTACTTTGTGTTTGATCCATTGATTAGGTAATTATTAGTTCTAATCTGGTTGTCGGATAAATGAATTGTTTAGAAATGTAGGACATACAATTTAGGACCAGAAGTTGTTGTTTGCATTGACTCATGAAATGTTATTTGGAGGCCTTAACAGGTGACACGTCCTAAATGTAGGGTCCACACAAAATACATAGTAATAGTTTTTTTTCTTTTTTTTTTTTTTTTGAGAAATGTAATGACCTTTTTTGTTGGAGTTGATAAAATAATTTTTTTTTTAATCTTTCTTGTGGAAAAATAAGAGGTGTTTATCATGTTTTTCATTATTTTTTTCTATCGGAAGAGTTTTATTATGCGTTCAAAATGTACCTTCTTGCTAAACTTAAATATAATCCAGAAGGATCATTAAACTTAATGTTGGTCATTTTAACCATATAAATAAGATAGGACAGAGATTGAGAGCAAGATCATTGGAATTTGGGACCCTAGTGATTGGGCCATAATTTCTTCGTATAGAATCCAAAATATGCTGATGTAATCGAAATTTTTTTTTTGAATAAGATTTTAATGGAATATACCTTTCAATTCGAGAAGAATTTGATAGAGTAATAGAATATAGAATTGATGTAGAAATTAAAACCTACCTCTTAAAAAATTTTATTTTTTTTAAATTATTTCTACTAGATACGTGTATTTAGCAAAAAAAAATCTCATTAGAACTAGGGATCAATTCATCCCAAATTATTTAAGAGCAAAATTTTATCTAAGAAGTTATGAAGAGGAATTCAATCCAAATTATTTAAGAATGGATCTCATTATTATAAATAGAGTTCATGTATCCTCATTTTTAATCAATAAAATAAAAAAAGAAAATGGGACTTACTTCCTATTTTTGAAATTTTTTTTTTTTTTCCTCTTTCTTTCTTTTTAAAACTCAAGCCGAACAGATTGGAAAAAATATTTGTTTTTCTAGATCGGGTCAAAATAACACACGCAATTGCTTAAATAGATATTATAGTTTTTGGTGGTTGCTAGACTAGCTACACCAAAATTGTCTTCCCTTTTATCAAAGTTGAACAAAAGTAACCTAATGTTAGATTAAGAAGAGAAATAAAGAAGGCACGTCATTTTTTAACTTGTTGTACAATAGGCATCACTTAGTCATAATCTGATGAGCATGTAAATATTGGATAATTGAGCTATGTGATTACTTTAATAGATAGGAAACTTACACCTGAAGGTTTAGGAAGTACAATATATTATACTGATCTTGCCTAGCTTGCAATTGTCTTTTTTGCCTTCTGCTGGGGAATTTGCAGGATTTCAAATTGCCTCCTAGTAATGTGTTAAATGAGTCACATAGTTAGTCATGCCATAATTTATCTTTTATTTGTTAAAGATGCCAAGGATCCATTACTTGGTGCATTCAAGCCTTGGGATAGCCATTTTTATGAAAAAAATGCTAAATATTAGGTCTGCCACCATTTTTCCTCTCTATGAAACATATTTAATTATGCATTGCAATTTTGACAAATAGACTTTCATGATGCATCCAGAGCATCACCAATGTGTGATGCTTCTTTACTTGTATGGATCATGTACCACTAACACGAGCTGGATTTGTGCAATGATAAAGATTAGTATCATGCAGGTATATATCCATGTCAGCATTAAAATATTTCTCCATGTACCTTTTTGCATTAAATTATTTACATTTTTAAGTTTCTTCGAGCAACCAATGGGATCATAATTAAGGTATTAAACTTACGCTTAAAAGGCCACAAGTCATCTCACACGTCCACCATCCTACTTCTACCTCTGTTTGAAGTGGGATGAGTTTCTTGATTGGCTTCTACCGGGATATATGACTCACAACAAGCCATTTTCTCTTTCTAAGGAAAAAAAAAAAAACTTGCTGCTTCACATAATATTAATATTATATTCAGGAAAAATTATTTGCTAAGTTATAGTTGATTAAAGAAGCTTTTCATGAGAAAATGATATTATTAATTATACACTAAATGTGATATTCGAGAAATGGATGGCATATGACTCGATGCATATATAATATGAGCATTGGGCTACTACAATGTGCGCATCAAAGTCTTCAGTCCATGGATTCTTGGGGTGGTGAATTGTGATGGTGATGTTTCCAATTTTATGGTACTTAACGTGAGCAAAACCATGCACATCTCATAATTTTATACTACATTTTATATTACTTGATGTACGAACCGAGGTTCACTATCTTCTAGCAATTGTATCCGGAAAAAGACTATAATTCCCCCTAAGCGGTGAGACTTCATGCATGAATGCTTCCAATTCGCTCAAGCATATCCCTTGGATCTATTTGCACCTGTAAGCTAGCCAATTTAAAAACCAGCACCACGTAATATTAAATGATAGTTCTATATGAGACCTCGTTAACATCAAATCACTTGCATGATAACCTCCAAACCAAAGCATTGTTTCAATTGAATATAAGTACGTAGAGGCAAGGGGTTCCAAAGGCATCTTGTCATAATTATCAAATACTACTAATTTTTAATATTTCATTTTTTTTTTTTAAGATATATGAATGACAAACATGATAGAGATGGGGCCTCCACTCAGTCAGCTGCAAAAACAAAATAAAACTCTAAGCTTGATTAGATATATGGATTTATATGCCGCCGAGTATATTAAAAGATGTTGGAGATGATGAACAACCACGTAGCCGCCATTTTGTAGCATGGTCTTTGCTTTCCAAATATTAGTTGGGAAACTAGCCTTTCTGCTGATAAGAAGTAAACTTTATTGAAACAAATGGTTCCAAAATTTAATTCAAAAGCAACATGTTATACATAAAGTTCGTCGCATGATGCTTCCATACCATACATTTTGCATTTTGTTAGCCGGTCAGCTTGTGGGTACATTGGCTCCCTACTTTTTTTCTTTTTTTTTAAATAAGCCTATTTGGACCATAAGAATTAAAAATAATGACACATCAAAAGGGTTTTATTGCTTATACGTCCTTGAATTCCGACATTTTTATGCATAGACACCACTTTCTATATTTGCATGTCAACCTACGTAATTGCATGCATGATTTTCAAAAAATCCACTGCAAATCGCCAACGAGGAAATTCATATATTCTCTAATTAATATGTTTTCCTAAAACAATAATAGTTCATGTCACCATTTTGTATTTTAAAAAATGTTATCCAATAGAAAGACGCTACTTAGTAAAGCCGCTGGACAGAAAGAGGATGATCGTTGAAAGCATCGATCAAGTAAGAGGGAGAACGCTCGGCACACTTTAACGTTAATTAGAAGGCAAATAGTTCAGTTGCCTTTTGGTTTAACTTTTGACCGAACGTTTCACATATATTGACAAAAGAAGAGCACCACATGCACCCTTTAACAATTTTGCAAAATTAATATACTAATATCAATTTTTTGAATTTGCATATGGTTTGAAAAATCTCAAGAGCATATTTACAAAATTCCCTCATTAAAAAAAAAAGGGAGGTGGGGTAGAAGGATGACACTCCAATATGGTAGCTCAAGTTTTAATTTTTTTAAGGCACAAATGATAAGCTATAGACCTCGGAGACTCAGAATACTTTACAAAGCCATCCGGATGGCTTGTCAATTTTCAGAAAACGAACAATGATAACCCCTCATGGAATTCAACAATCATACATTTAATATGAGATAACCTTTCTCGACATCAAGAATTGGTTAGGCTGACCCAGATGATCGTAATGGTTCACCGTCTCTGACCTTTAAACTTACCGTGTTGCTACATGCAACAGCTGCGCTAGATGATAAGCTTTAGTTCTCATGTGGATGGTACTGATATCATTTTATTAATGAACTTAAAAATCGCAAACCACCTTACTTTCATAAAAATCGTCCTTTAAAATTTGCAGTCTTTCAGCAGGCGAGGCGATGAAAACACTAAACGACCACAGGGCCAAATTCAATACAGCCTTTCTTGGACAAACACATGATCAAAATGACTAAAGCAATGGCATTTAGAGAACACGAAGAGGAGGGATGTGATATTCTTTTTTTTTTTTCGATAGGATGGTTCATTCTAGCAATTCTTATATGAATATCATAGGGATGAAAGTGATATGGATAATATATCCATCCGAATCCACTTTCATATCTGAATAAATCTATATATGGATAGAAATTTGAAAATCTGACTAATATCTACATCCGTATCTCTATCCATCAAAAAAAAATTGATATAGATATGGATAGACAATAACTATCCGGTCTATATCTGAATATACATATAATTCTATATAATTTTATATAGTACTTAATAATTTTTTAAAAAATTATATAATCATATAAATATGCTATTAATTTAATTTATTATTTATCTAGTAATATCTTTGATTCTATAATCATAAAGTTTAATTATCCAACTTATAATTACGTTCATAATTTTAGCATCCAAATTGTATCCATATCCGTATAAAATAAATATAAATTTAAATTTTTATATCGAAATAATATTCATATTCATATTGATATTCATCAGATAAAATGAATACGGATATGAATATATTGATACTCGATCCAGTTTCAACCCTAAAATACAATCAAAAGAATCGAAGAATAAAAAATCCCATAGCGGCTCAGGAACCATCCCCACTCCCATCCAAAGGACATCTCTCATGTGCTCAATCATATATAAGCTGCCATCCAATCTATTACAGTGTATCCAGTCTATTATAGCATATCCTTCTAATAAAATCGAGACGAGACATTACCGATAAGAGATAAGTGGCATCTTCTTGAATGCAAACTCTATGATCAGGTAACCATCATGACCGAGCCACTGTCAGCGATAAAATGGTCAACTCTCAAGATCCGCCTAATCCCTACCCAAGGATGTGACATTCTTGAGTTTGAAAAGTTGCCATTTTGTGTTATGCCGGTAACGTAACGTGTACAGGACAAGCCTGTAATTTATTTATGATATCTAGCGCAATCATCTACCCCACCAAAAAAAAAAAAAAACAATCGTCAAGGTCAAACGCTAGCGACGCACAAGCCACCCGCCAAACAACTTCTTCCAATGTAATTTCCAATGATAAATGGATGCCTTGCTACTCTTTCAAATGATTTCTCCTGTGTCATTCCCAATGATACATCCGTAATTGAATAACAAGAGGTAAGAGACGGTGACCGAACCATATAATTATAATGTTAGAGAACTGAATCAGTTCTTAAAATAGTCGCATTTGAAAAGACCCAAGTTAAATAATCATCAAGGGAATAAAGTGCGACGGCAATGTTTGTTATGTTTAGGCTTTGGACGATCAGAAATACCTAATGGAGATAGCTGTGTTTCAATTTTATGTCAAAATAAATACCAAACGCGCATTGAACAGATTATATTCCTAAAGGATGGTCCATCATGGTGGTTTATGTACTCCAATTTTGCCTTTCTTCATGTTTTTTAATTTACTAAAGAATCAGATGTGGGAAGAACTAATCTAAATACATAATTTCCTTATGCGCCTTAGACTACATTCAAAAAAAAAAAATAAATGCCATATGAGATTTATAAAATAAAATCAGAGTCTTAATATAAATTTGACTTAAAAAATCAAAATTTTTAGTTTTAGATGTTCATGATGCGAGCACTTTCTCAACTCTATAACTTTGAATTACAAGCATGAAATATTCCAGAACTTGTCCAGAATCAAAATGTCAAGGTTTCGATCATATGGAAATTTCAGCAACTAGCCGACATACACATCTTGGTATCACTGGATCGCTTCTTCTCACTTGTTCTCTCTGGATTGCAGCACCGAAAACATGAAATGACACTCGAAAGAAGCCTAAGTTTTATGACCTAGCTCCAGATTGAGAGCCCTTTTCTTTAAGAGAAACTTGAATGCTTATGGTGAATGAGCAATGTGTAGCAGCGGAATTAAAAATAACCAACTAATGTAAAAATGTAAAGCAAATAAAAAAAATAAGAAAAGCAAAATCACAAAATAAATGCATAAAGATTTTATGGTGGTTTGGTGCAATCCCGCACCTATGTCCACTCTCCAAGCTATCCTCTTGAGAATTCCACTATAATCCGAGGTTACAGTGCATTTATTTTGATTCGAGATCACAAACAAATCTAGTTGATTTTGCCAGGCTCACCAACCATAATCCTACACCGATAGTTTTTATGGATTCACTATCAACCCGATTGATTTTAACCTAGGAGCACTAACCACAATCTTTACACTATCCAATTTTTAGCTTGGACCAACCTACACCCCAAGTTTCTTTTTTTCAAAGAAACTTGTAAAGAAATAAAAATACAAGTATAAAATTCAGCACAAAAATAAAAAGAAAAACTCTTTTTGAAGTTTGATGGAGAGGCTGAAAGATAGCTCTTGAAGCTTTGTATTTTCTCCTTTGAAGGCTGAGAGGAAGCTTGAATGAATAAAGACGATCATACTTTGAAGCTCTCTGAATTTGATGTACAAGATCCTCTTTTTCTTCTCTTTTTTTTTAGATATTTAATGAATCTCACTATTTTAAAGATTTTTACTTTCAATCCACTTGATTTTTCTTTCCAAACGTGTCTCTAGCATTTTATACTTTTTGTGATAGCTTGAGGATCAGTTCTAGCCATTGGAAATCTTGAAAAAATCGTTGGAGTGGAGAAATAATAATTTGAAAAAGCTACAGAAAATTAGCCGTTACGATCACTGGGTCGGCTCAATTTTGACTGGGTCGGTTCAATTTATAGCTGGATCGGCTCAGTATTCTAGATCTTGAAAAACTATCTTTCTATACTTTCTATCTTTTGCTTCTACTGAGACTAGGTCGACTCAGTCTCAGACTGGGTTGGTCCAGTTTATGTGCCAAGCATGCCGAACAGCCTATTTCGAAAGGAGATGACCTAGGAGTCGTCCCTTGGGTTGACCATTTTGCTAAAATTTGATTTTCTTCTAATTTATGTATTCAAAAATTATGGAACTGTCTTCAAAAGATCAGAAATCTTCTAAGCTTATTCTTGAGACTTTCGAAATAGATTTTTTTCAACTTTATAAAATTATGATTTTGCCTTTTATCACTTTTTCTTGATTTTCAACTTGATAAAATTATAATTTTAACTTGAAAATCTAAAAAGACCTACATCCATTCTTGAAACACATGGTTAAATACTTAAACACTCAAAGTTTGACAATCATCAAAATCAATCATGGAGTCAACAATCTTCCTCTTTTTGATGATGACAAAACTTTGAGTATATACATAAAAATATAATTTAATATATTTTAATAAATTGGCTAGTATAAATCATGAAGTGATAATATACATAAACATAAATGTACACTTCATGCAGGCTCCAATTAATATTTCACATAATTTATATACTCATATCAAAATAATATTTTAATTTAAAATAATGAGTATTAAGATTTCAAGCATGAAATTCATTAAGTTTTTTAAGTATTAATTCTTTAAGCATATACTCAATATACCTCTCCCCCTTTTTGACAATATCTAAAAGCTCATGGAAAAAAATAAAAAAAAATCATCAAAATTAACATCAAGACATTAAATTGAGAGATGTATTAAATTCATAAAGTTAAATCAAAAAATCACTGCCATAAGCTATGACGGCGGTTCTCTAACAGCTGCTACTGTAGCCGTCGTCGTAGCTCTATGGCAGCGATTGTTGCAGCGATTGTTTGAACCGCTGTCATAGATGATCTATTATAGCGGTTTATAAACAACTATAATAGATTGATCTATAGCAGCGGTTATGTAACTGCTGCCATAGATTATCTATAGCGGTAATTTCTTAACCGCTGCCATACATCACCGTTTAGGGATCTATGACAATGGTTGGCATGGATATGACAGTAGTTATAAAACCATTGCCGTAGATCTTAAATAATTAAAAAATTAAAATTTTTATTTTTTTATATATTTTATCTCATAAATACAGATATATAACATAAGAAAATATAATAAATATAAAAATTATTCTAAAATATTAAAATTTTATTATCAAATAAAATTTATTATAATATTTTTTTAAAAAAATAAAATACATCAAAAGTTTTCTAAATCTACATCATCATCGTCGTCATCGAAAGTCGAAGCTGGAGCTAGAGCCGAAGTCGAAGCTAGAGCTGAAATGCGGGCTAACATATCTTCAAAGTTTGTGACTCCAAAATGCATGCTGAGCGTCGATATCATGTCTCTCATGATGCTCTCCAGATGAGATGCGCGCTCCTCAACCTGATCTGCCTGCATCATAACATGATCTGCCCGTGCCAACGCCTCCTCAAGCTCCTCCCGACTGACGACACCAGAAGTCTGTGAGGAGACGCTCGCTTCGGACTAGTAGCTCATTGACGTATGTCTGGGCCTACATCGGATCCTCCCAGAGTGCTCAAGCCTCAAGACCTAAGACAAATGGTTATGGAGCCTAGAGGTATCCGGGCACTCGCTCGTGAGCGTATCTAACTTATTCTATAATTATAAATTAAAATAAAATTTGATAAGAAATGCTATAATACTAATTATATATACTAATATATTTAATACTTATAAAAATATGCCCGATCGCGGCATTCATCGACCTGCCTATCTTGTCCGTGTCGTTGGATCGAAAGATCTTGCTACAACTGGACATCACTCCATCTCTCATCAACTATAATAAAGAATAAATTTATCAGAAAGATTATAAAAAATATGAATTTAATTTATCTAGTAAGATTTAGAATTAATTACCTCTCTATGCATACGACTGGCCATAGACTCACGACCTAGAATGTGCATATACTCTTGGGCTGCACGGTTCTTCCAGTTCTGATGGAAGATAGCCTAACAAGTATTCAAATAAATAATAAATATTTAAAAAATATTTAAATAAAATTTTAAGTATATTAAAAAATTTAAAAGTTAAAAATTTTACTTCGAACTCCTGGCTCCTCCAATGTCTAACCATCCTCTCCCACTGACTCGGAGTACAATCCTGTATCCAGAGAACAAGCTCCTTCGAAGTAACTTGTCGGTGCTCGAGCCATTCTATGTGAAGCTTGACCTTGTAACCTCGATACAACTCTTCGAACTTCCTCAGTCGGGCATCTCGAACCCTCTCGTGATTGAAAAAGTCATATCATCTCTACACAAAGTTATCAAAAATTAGTTACAAAATTATTCTAATCAAACATATATAGTGTAAATATATAAAATGCATAAATATAACTAAGATGCACGTACTTACCCATATCTTTTCTCATATCCGATCCCTGATGGCAGCATCCATCAAACGCCAATCTTTGGGCTCTACGAAAATGATGTCCGATCGCCTCATAAGCACTCCAAAAAAGAAATGCATCTCCCACGTGGTCTCCTCTATCGGTCTTTCCTCCGCATCGTAATAGACCATCACTTGATGCTGGTAGTTCCACACGTGTGCCATATGTGTGGAACCATGAAATATTTGACTGGATGATGTACCTACAATGCAAATACGTTATGTAAATATATAATATATAAAAAATAAAGTTGTGCTAATATAATAAAAATGTATACTCAGATGCCTGTGTAGTAGTATGTGTCTCAGATATGGATGATGGTAGAGGCTCAGCTATCAATGGAGTAGATACCGTCGGTGGAGTAGATATCGGCAGTGGAGATCCCTAAGTAGCTGATGCTGAGGTAGATGGAGTATGCTCCGACTGCTCCTCGGATGCTGAACTATGCGTAATCCATCAAGGGATAGGGATAAAAGCTAGATGGTATTTTGGTGCCATCGTGATCTGCAATGTTAATGAACATTAATCAATATAACATGTTGAACAATAATATTAGTATAGCATTAATAAAGCTTCACCATCTTTTCACATTTGGTATACAATGGAACATTAGCATCCTCCATCAACTTGTGGACCTTCTCCACATTCTCACTATTTATCATTCGATCAATCACAGGATCAGACATGGACGTAGATGCACCATTATTATAGCCAACAAATGAAAAAATATCACGAACCATTTGTTCCACTCTCCCTTCAGGTTGATCGCCTCCTTGCAGCCTACCCTCATCATGTTGGTCCTAACAAATTTTATAGCTGACTTTAAAGCCATAAATAGTGAGGTGATCATTGACATCTTGACGAGGTAGCCACGGCCCATCCATACATTTTTTATAAGGACATTGGATCAGTCCATGGTCCCCAAATTTTTCTATAGCATAATCAAGAAATTTTTGAAGTCCAGCCTCATATTCTGGTAAGAGCCTACTAAACTTCATCCATCCTATCGGAGATAAACCTCGTTCCCATCGAAGTCCAGTCTGACGCTCAGCCTAATGCAACCGATAGTCACGAAAGAGCTTCAGCGGACGAGCCTTAGTCAAACTTCTTCAATCGGTCGAACTCCTTAACGATCGAGCTCCGGTCGAACTCCTCAGCGATCGAGCCCCTTCAATCGAACTCCTCCTCCAGTTGGACTCCTATGGGAGCCGAACTCTTTTCGAGCTTCTTCTTCATTCGGACTTCTCCAGGAGCCGAACTTCTTCTAAATTGCTCCTACAGTTGGACTCCTTCTAATTGCTCCTACAGTCGAACTCCTCAAGGAGCCAAACTCCTTTCAAAATTCTTCTTCGGCCAAACTCCTTCCAGAATTTCTCTTTGGCCGAACTCCTCTAGAAGTCGAACTCCTTTCGAACTTCTCCTTCCATCGGATTTCTCCAGCAGATTGCTCTCGGATAATCCGCCCAAACATATTACCTTCAGGAGTTCGAACTCCTTTGAAATTGATATATGCCAAAGTCCACCAACCAACGCCTGCTTTCTCAAAGCTATGACTATTAAATCTCGACGAATGATCGCCATCAGTCTGCCATAAGCAACGCTATAGGCGGTGCCCCCTTCATGACTGACTCCGTCAGACCTCGAGCGATCTGCTACCGGATGATATGGCTATCACCATCAGCCTGACGATACCTTCCTCTCTGTACTGAACTCCATCAGGCCTCGAGCGGCCCGCTGTAAGATAGCTGCAACTGTCACCATCAATCAAGCTCCACCTATAAAAAGGGATCCTCCAAATACATTTTCTCTAGACTCTAAGCTCTCTTCTTCTTTTCAAAACTCTACCAAGCTCCCACCTGAGCACTCCATTTTTGTTGGCCAGAAGAGCTGACTTGATCATCGAAGAGTCCTGCCAGAGCCACCACCATCGACTCCGAATGGAATTTATTTTGCAGATCCTCGATGGCGACCTCATCCTCCTCTACTTCAGCTTGTTCTAGCATCGATCAGATTCTACACCAATAGAATTAGCGCTAGAGGAAAGGACCTCTGTCTCTGAGGTACCCTTATTCTTAAAGGAGTGCTCAACCGACCCTATCGACCTTCTTCTCTAAGGTTCATCTTCATCCTCTTCCTCAGTCTCAAGAAATACCTCAAAAGAAGGCGACCATCTGGAGATCTACCGCATCTGCCACCAGATCTAAGCTGGATCCATCCACTCTTGCTCCATCATCGGTACTTCAACCTCCATCTCCACCGATGGTCATGATAGATCCGAAGTAGTTCAACCTACTGATGCAGCAGATTCAGGGCCTCATCGAGATGATGCAGGCCATGCGGCAGCCCTTGATGGCGACTCCATCAGGAAACCTACCATCAGGATATCGAAAATTGGTCCTAAGGAAGAGCATTTGGCCTAGCATACCCATCTCCCTTAAGAAGGAGAAACAAAGGATATGAAGTTCTCCCCTAGGAGGCTTCGCAGGAGGATGAAATGAAGTTCGACCATGCTCACGGGCTCTCCCTGAGTAGCGAGGCTGAACTTCTTCTCGAGCTCGTCGTCAAGGAAGTCCTGACAAAAGGATACGAAGTTCTCCCCTATGAGGCTTCGTAGGAGGGCAGAATGAAGTTCGGCCACGCTGATGGGCTCCCCCCAAGCACAAGCGAGGCCGAACTCCTTCTCGAGCTCGTCATCAAAGAATCCCTGACAAAAGGGTATAAAGTTCTCCTTCAGGAGGCTTCGTAGGAGGACGGAATGAAGTTCGACCGTGCTCATGGGCTCCCCCTGAGCGCAAGCGAGGCTGAACTCTTCCTCGAGCTCGTCATCAAGAAAGTTTCAACAAAAGGACATGAAGTCCTCCCCTAGAAGGTTTCTCAACTATGCCCCCCTCAATGTTCCACATACATCGATCTGAAGCAAGCCAATGGCGCTACCGCAGTTAGAACAACCAATGAGAGAGGAACAACAAAAAGATCGACCATCTTTCAACATCATCAACACTATCTCTAGGAGGGGCTTGGTACTTTGACGAGCCGTCATCTCCTAGCCATCATCCTTCAAATTTAGAAGACTAGCATAAAATAGAGGAGGTCGTTCGGTCCGAGACTTACCGCCTGAAGAAGCTCAGAGGAACAACGCTCCCACGACCATGAGACTCAAAGAATCTAAGAATGTACCATCATGGCCATGTTAGGAACGGAAGGAGAACCTCGTCCTAACATGAGCAAGTCGAAAATCTCGTTCATTTTAAACGAGATGAGAGGAGAGATCCTAATAATAGCCCTTATGTGCCCTCACAGTTCGTTAGAAATAGGAGGAGAACCTCGTCCTAATGCGAGCAAAGTCGAAGGCCTCATTCATTTTAGACGAGATGGAGAGAGAGGCCCTGACAACGACCCTTATATGCCCCCATAGTCCGTTAGAAATATGAGGAGAACCTCATCCTAATGCGAGCAAAGTCGAAGGCCTCATTCATTTTAGATGAGATGGAAGGAGAGGCCCTGACAACGGCCCTTATGTGCCCCCACAGTCCATTAGAAATAGGAGGAGAACCTCATCCTAATGCGAGCAAAGTCGAAGACCTCTTTCATTTTAGACGAGATGGGGGGAGAGGTCCTGACAACGATCCTTATGTGCTCCCACAGTCAATTAAAAATAGGAGGAGAACCTCATCCTAATGCGAGCAAAGTCGAAGGCCTTGCTCATTTTAGACGGGACGAGAGGAAAGACCCCAACAACGATCCCATTGTGTCCGACAACAACAGGAGATAAGATCTCCTTCAACCTTGGCTAGAAATAAGATCTCTTCCGAGCGCCCGAGCTTCAACCTCGGCTAGAGATAAGATCTCTTCCGAGCGACCGAGCCAACCTCGGTCAGAGATAAGATCTCTCCTAAGCGATTGAGCCAACCTCGGTCAGAGATAAGATCTCTCCCAAGCATCCGAGCCAACCTCTACTAGAGATAAGATCTCTCCCAATTGATCGAGCCAACCTCAGCTAGAGATAAGATCTCTTCCAAGCATCCAAGTCAACCTCGGCCAGAGATAAGATCTCTTCTGAGCGATCAAGCCAACTTCGGCCAGAGATAAGATCTCTTTCGAACGATCGAGTCAACCTCAACTAGAGATAAGATCTCTTCTAAGTGACCGAAGTCAATCTCGGCTAGACATAAGATCTTCTTCAACCTCGGCTAGAGATAAGATCTCTCTCGAGCGTCCGAGCTTCTATGTCGGCAGAAGATAAGATCTCCTTCAATCTTGATTACTGGAGATAAGATCTCTCCTAAGCTCAACCTTCTTCAACCTCGGTTGTTGGAGATGAGATCTCCCTCGAGCCTTTACGTCCATAGGAGGTAAAATCTCCTTCAATCTCGGCTGCTGGAGATAAGACCTCCCCCAAGCTTCTATGTCGGCAGGAGGTAAAATCTTCTTCAATCTTGACTACTGGAGATAAGATCTTTTCTGAGCTTCTACATCGATAGAAGATAAGATCTCTTTCAACCTCGACCGCTGGAGATAAGATCTTCTCCGAGCCCAACCTTCAACCTCGGCTACTGGAGATAAGATCTCTCCTGAGCTTCTACAAGAGATAAGATCTCCTCCGAGCTTCCACGTCAATAGGAGATGAGATCTCCTTCAACCTCGACTGAAGATAAAATCTCTCCCGAGCCTCAACTTCAACTTCAACCTCGGATGAGCCTTAATTTCAACTTCAATCTCGACTGAAGATAGGATCTCCCTCGAGCTTCAACCACAACGTCAACAAAAGACAAGATCTCCCTGGACCTCGGCTGGAGACGGGATCCCCCCGAGCCTCAACTTCAACGTCAACTTTGGTTGAAGATAAGATCTCCTTCGAGCTTCAACTTCAACAGATGCAGAGCCCGAAAAAGGACTTTAATAGTTACCTATTTTAGTACTTCCTTCCCTTGAATTTCAAACTCGAGAGTGGGGAGACTATTATTGGGGATAAACTCCACTTCCGTCGAAGTTCAGTCTGATGCTTAGTCTAATGCAATCGGTAGTCACGAAAGAGCTTCAGCGGATGAGCCTTAGCTGAACTCCTTCAGCTGGCCAAACTCCTCAACGATCGAGCTCTGACTGAACTTTTCAGCGGTCGAGCCCCTTCAGTCGAACTCCTCCTCCAGTCGGACTCCTACGAGAGTCGAACTCTTTCCGAGCTTCTCCTTCATTCAGACTTCTCCAGGAGCCAAACTCCTTCTAAATTGCTCCTATAGTCGAACTCCTCCAGGAGACAAACTTCTTCTAAATTGCTCCTACAGTTGGACTCCTCCAAAAGCCGAACTCCTTCCAGAATTCTCCTTCGACCAAACTTCTTCTAGAATTTTTCTTTTTGACTGAACTTCTTCGGAGCCGAACTCCTTCTGAACTTCTTCTTCAGTCAGATTTCTTTAGTAGATTGCTTCCAAATAATCCCTCCAGATGTATTACCTTCAGAAGTCCGAACTTCTCTGAAATTGATATATGCTAAAGTCCACCAATCAATGCCTGCTTTTTCAAAGCTATGACTATTAAATCTCGATGAACGATCGCCATCAGTCTACCACAGGCGATGCTACAGGCGATATCCCCCTCCATGACTGACTCCGCTAGACCTCGAGCAGTCTACTACCAGACAGTATGGCTGTCACCATCAATCTGATGATACCTTTCTCTCCATACCAAACTCCACCAGGCCTCGAGCGGCCCGCTGTAAGATAGCTGCAACTGTCACCATCAATCAAGCTCCACCTATAAAAAGGGATCCTCCAGATATATTTTCTCTAAGCTCTAAGCTCTCTTCTCCTTTTTGAAACTCTGTCGAGCTCCCATCTGAGTACTTTATTTCTGTTGGCCAGAAGAGCTGACTTGATCGTCGAAGGATCCTACCGAAGCCACCACCATCGACTTTGAATGAGATTTTATTTTATAGATCTTTGATGGCGATCTCGTCTTCCTCCACTCCAGCTCGTCCCGACGTCGACTAGATTCTACACCAACACATCCCTTATCCATTTTAAAAATAATGATAATATAAGTAAATCATGTGTGGAACTCAGAAAGAAGAACAAAGTAGATGATGGTGGCACCTTAAGGCTTAAAGTTGGAACCATAGAGAGACATATCAAATTTTATTCACTCAGAAGCCGAGCCGACTCCATGCTTGAGACAGCCTACTCCATGCCTGAAACATCCTGCTCGGGTCCTCCCCAAGCTGGCTCGATCACGGTCAAGCCAGCTCGACTGTGTGCCATCCCTTCGATCACTCCCTCTCTCCCTCCCTCGATCTCTCTCATCGACGACGGCGGCGAGGCCGAACCCCTCCCTCCCAGCTTTTCCATCTCTCGATCTTCCTCTCTCCCTCTCTTGATCTTCCTCACCGACAAGGTCGAACCCCATCCCTTCCTCTCTCACTCTCTCGATCTCCCTCGCCAGCAAGGCCGGACCCCATCCCTCCCAGTGATGCTGACGAGGTCGGACCCCCTCCCTCCCTCTCTCGCTCTCTCGATCTCCCACTCTCCCTCTCTCGATCTCCCTTGCCGGCGAGATCGGACCCCCTTCCTCCCAATGATGGTGGTGAGGTCGGATCCCTCCCTTCCTCTCTTCCTCTCTTGATCTTTCTCATCGATGATGGCGGCGAGGCCGGACCCCCTCCCTCCTTCCCTCCTCCCACTCTCGATCTTTCTTACCGACGGTCGATGAGCGACCGACCCTCCCTCTCTCAATCTGTCGGTCTTCCTCTCAGTCTCTCCATTTCTTAGTTCCGAATTCCAAAATCAGGTCCGACCTTCTGAGATCCATTAGGATCCGGGTCTGGTACTTCAAGTACAGACCCATCAGGTATTCGAGTTTGGATTCGGTACCAATAATTAAAATTGGGTCTGGATCTGAATATCCAGATTTTAATTCGAACCTAATTCATTAACAGATCTAATCCATAGCCGCTGACATGGCACAGCCCAAGACTACCGCCGTGGCACGATCCAAAAACTACGACATGCAAATAATTATAATATTTATAATAAATATTTATAATATTTATTATAAATATTTTATAAATTATTATAAATATATATGATTAATAAATAATACTATAAAATTAAAAAAATATATATCTATGGCTATAGAGAGTGGATTACATCGAAAGCTTCGAGGGTCGCCGGCGATGACGCTAGAGGAGGACGACGACGCTAGAGGTAATCTGCGAAACAAAAGCAAGATAGTAAGATAGAAAAGCGAGAGAAAGAGGAAAGAGAAAGAGAGAGCAGGGATGGTCGGGGATGGGGGGGCCAAGAAAAGGGGGCATAATGACGAGGAGGCCTGAGAGGCACAGTGACGGGAGGGTCGGTGATTGGGAGGAGAGTATAGGGGGTGGTGGGAGGGGCGATCGGAGATGGGGGCCTCGGGGGTGGGGGTGGCAGGGTGGTGGGGAGGGTTGGCCCGGGATGGGGAAGGAGGGCGGCCAGGGGGAGGGTGGGGGGTGGTGGGAGGGGCGACCGAAGATGGAGGGTTTGGGGGTGGCAGGGTAGCGGGGAGGGGCGGTCGGGGATGGGGGCGAAGGAGGGCGACCGGGGGAGGGTGGGGTGGTGGGTGGCAGGAAGGAGCGGCCAGGGGGAGGGTGGGGGCCGGGTGGGGGGTCGGGGAGGGGCGGTCGGGAGGAGGAAGGAGGGGCGGTGACTAAGGGGGAAGGAGGGGCGACCTGTGCTGGATCGGGGGGGGGGGGGAAGAAGCCTCACTAGTGATGGAGAGGAGGAGAGAGAGAGATCGAGCGCGCATGGAAGAAAAATAGAGAAAATTTGAAAACTTTTAACCTAACCTACGGCAACAATTATCAAACCGCTACCATATATCTACGGCATCAGTTATCCAAAACCACTGCCATAGATCTATGGCAGCAGTTCTATAACCGTTGCCGTAGATCTATGGCAGTGATTTTTGATAATCGCTGTCATAGGTTGAAAATATTTTTTTTATTTTTTAAAATATTATATAATTTTAAAATTTAATATCTATCTTCACCATTCATTATCTAAATAATTATCATTAGAGTATCGTCGTAAAAGATCGCCTCGATCCGATGGCCCTAGCTTCATCGATAAAAAAAATTTGATTTCGATGATCACGAATGATGATGCGATGATCTGATAGATGAAGACCTTCCATGGATTCAAAAATCTATAACGATGATCTCGATGATGTTTGTAGCATACTATCAAAATTTCACTTCAATCGGATATCGTTATCATGATGAATTTAGTATGAAATAATTTCAGCCATTAAATTAAAAATGATGATTATGAGATAATTTTTTAGTTAAATAATCTTTGTTATAATTTTAAATATTTTATACGACGATGATAGTAAAATTTAAATTATTTTTGTATAAACTATTTATGTTCAGCAGATATTGTAAAAGCACGAGCATAACAATCAGTGAAGATTTAGAATGGTTATCAGGAGACATATAATTTTAGATCATTTTTCATCTCACGAGTTAAATTTTATAATCACCATCATAAAAAATGATTAAAATTATAGCAAAGATTATTTATAAAAAAAATTATCTCATTATCAAATACTGTTTGGTCCTTTGATCACTCGTTTATCATTTAAAGGTCGAAACTAAGCTATACTAAATTGATCAAAATAATGATATCTAATTGAAGTGAAACTTTGATAGTATGCTACAAACATCACTGAGATCATCGTTGTAGATTTTTGGATCCATTAAAGATCTCCATCTATCAGATCATCGCATCGTCGTTCGTGGTCGTCGAAATTAAATTTTTCTTATCGACGAAGTTAGGGCTATCGGATCGAGGTGACTTTTTGCGATGACAATCTAATGATAATTATTTAGATAATGAATGATGAAGATGAATATTAAATATTAAAATTATATAATATTTTTTAAAAAATAAAAAAATATATAGCAATGGTTATAATTAATCGCTGCCATAAATAAGCTTATAGCAGCGGTTCCTACAAAACGTTGCTATAGGTCCAACTTATAGCAGCGGTTTCACTAACCGCTGCTATAGATCGACCTATGGTAGCGGTTACAATGAACCACTGCTATAGGTCGATCTATGACAGCGGTTTCTTGTAACCGCTGCTATAGATCCGACCTATGGTAGAGGTTTCTTGTAACCGCTGCTATAGGTCCTATAGCAGTGATTAACAAAAATCGTTGCCGTAGAATCTATGACAACGATTTTAAAAATTGCTATCATAGTATGCGCTGCCATAAATCTTTTTTATAGTAGTAGAGATCATCTCTCCTTTTGAATGAATATTTCTTTGTTTTCAAAAATTAACTTGAATTTAAATATTATAGGCTCTTCTCCTTTTTAAATGAATATGATCTTTTAATCAGATTTTTAAATATACACTTTTAAGCTTTAAGAGGAATAGAACTTTTCAAAAGATTTAACTATAAAATCAAGTATAATATGTACTTTAATATTCAATCTTTTTTTTTCTTAAAAAATTTTAGTTAATTAAATTTGAAAAAGATATGTATCGAAAATATATCAAGTAAAGTAAAATAAATAGTATCAAGACAAATGATAATTATATTTTTAAATTTATTACTTTGAGTAAAAATTATTTTAATATAAATAATTTATAAAAATTTTGTAATGTACATCAAAAATTTAGTATCAAATTTAAATTTTCAATGAGTTTCAAAATTAAGTTTAAAAATTTATTTCTTTAAGTAAGAATATGTTTTCAATTTTATTTAACTCCAACCAATTATCAAAAATAATCATGCAAATTAAAAAATAAAATCAGCATATTAATAATACCACTTTAAATAATTTTTAATATTAAAGAATAATTTATTTATCTAATAGTACTCTAAATTAAGTAAATTAAATTGAATAAATATATGAAAGCATAAATTGAAAACATTATAAAGTATTTAATGGAAAGTTTAAAATCAATAAAACTCAAAATAAGATAATTGATAGAGAATTTAAGATCATAAACTCATCAATACTTTTAATCAAATCAATAATTTTTTTTATTTTTTATATTAATAGCTGGATTAATTTACTTTTTAACTTTTTCTTTCTCTGTATTTTAAAATAAGTATATTTTAAATTTAGATTATCAAAATGATATATATATTTATTCTTTAGCATTATCTTTCTTTTTTTTTTTCAAAATTTGCATGCTTAAGCTTTATAATTTTTATTACTCCTCCTTTTTCTTTCAAGTTAAGCATAATTAATTGATACCATATTAATTTTAATTAATATAATTTTAATTTTTTAAGTTTAAATTTTTAAATTTGATTGATACCAAGTTAGTAATTACTTTATCTTTGATATTTTCTCTCCCTTACTTTTGCAAACAAAGCTATTTTAAAATTAAATAAAATTTTAAGAGAACAAGCATCAATCGAGTGAATTAAGTATTAAATTATGCATTCAATTTAAATAATCATAGCATTCACTCATGTAGAAACTATATTTTTTTATTTATTTTTATTTATTTTAAAAGATGTTTATAATGATAACAATCTATTAAAAATTCTAAAGTATGCCATAAAAATTTATATTTGAGATAAAGCAACTATTCTTTTGTCAAAAGATAAATTAATAGAATACAAGATAATAATGATCATTGTGATATCAATTATTAAAATTTTTGATTGAAAAAGATGAATCAATTAAATTTAGATCAAATTATTTTGATAAGTTAATTTGAATTGATATCAATAAATTATGTAAAATAAATCATAGAGAGATATTCTGTTTAAACTTAAATCTTTTTTTCTTAAGAAATATCATTTAATCAAGTTTAAAAAAATATAAAATTTTTGATTTTATCTCAAATGATATCATATAAGCTATGCAAAATCATATTTGAGATAAAATATATTTTTTTTGCCAAAAGAATATAATAAAATTCAAGACAAGAATGATACCATTGATATCAAGTGTGAAAATTTTTTTCAAGTTGGTGGATAATTAATTGAGGTTAAAATGAGAGGGATCTAGATATTGGCTCTATGTTTTGACCTAACTATGGAATTTCAAATTCTTAAGGATAAACCTAAAATGCAATGTAACTTAATACATCAAGCATTTTAAATTTTATAATTGATGTCTTGTCTTTAAGTATTTATTTTATGCTAATTTTTATTAAAATTTTAATAAGTTAGCATTTTATGAGGAAAATGTTTAAATTTATTTCTTTTGTAATCAAGGATATTCATAGTTAATTAAACTTATATTGATTTAAGTTTCTCAAATAAATAATTGATAAGAAGAAGCTATTAAGTCATGCTGATTTTCAAGATAATTTTAATTTATAGTATGATATAGAGGAAAGCATATTGATCTTTAAAATTAAAGTATTCAAATCATTAAAATCAATCAATCATTCTAATATTACTAATACATGAAACAAATATCAAGCAAGTAAACATAATATGAAATCATATTAAAGTTAATAGATTTAATTAAAATAACTTTAACAATTATTTATGGTATGATGTGAGAAAAAAATTAGATTATACCATGCATCAATACCCATCCCTTTTAATTTCCAAGGCATCCATAAAAATTTTTTTTTCTTTTATTTTATTTGGATTCTTGGTGCACTTGCAAAGTCACTTAATGATTTTTGGTACCCAAGTCATCTTGGATTCATAGGAGTTAGTATTCAAGATTTTCTTTAAAATCCAAATTTGTTTAATCAAAGTTTAGCCAATTCTTTTAAAATTACATTCTAAAATTTTATAGTCAATTTGATTACATTTAAAGCACTTAATAGAATAGCCTTTAGTTGAATCTCATATCAAAATATTTTTACCATTGTGCTGTTTTCTTGAAATATTAAAATTGATTTCTATTTTATTGAAAATAATCCATTAGTTTTTACCATAGTTTGAAGATTTTGAAAGCTAATTATAAACTTTTCTGTAATAAATTTTAAAACCTCAACTTCTCTTCTTAATTTTTTATTTTCTTCCGAAATCTCTTTCTTTTCAATTGAAAGATTTTTATTTTCTTTTAGGAAGAATTTTAAAATATCATCTTTTTTTAAGCTTAATATTTTTTTAACTAAAGAATTTTTAGATTTAACTATATTCTTCTTTTTCTTAGTTAGGATTTCAATTTGTTCCAAGAAATCTTTCTTTTTTTTGGCCATGTTTTCTATATTTTTCAATAGATCTTTTTTTTCACTTGAAACTTTATTTTTCTTTTCAGTCTAAGATAAGTTAGATTTTCTAAGCTCTTTATTTTGTAGCCTTATTTTTTTATTTTCATCCATTAAGTCATTAAAGGCTTCATATAATTCATTAAAAGAAAATTCAAAGGAGTGTTTATGATATACTTCATCTTTTTGAGCCATGAGGCAATAACTTTTTATACCTTCCTCCTCTTTCTCATTCTCTTCTTTGCTTTGCTCCCTCTTAATCATTGTTTTTTTTTCTTTTGTTTCTTCCTTTTCTTCTTCTTTTCATCTTCATGCACCATAAGGTATGAGTTGAGGTGAGCTACCTTTTCTTCTTGGGAGTTTGATATTTCTCTTTGATTTGCTTCTTCAAAAGTAGTTTCTAATTTTTTTCATATTTGATTTGCTGAAATACATGAAGAAATTACATTAAAAATATTTATGTCTAATGAACAATAAAGTAAATTCATTGCTTTAGCATTTAGTTGGTTCATTTCTTTATCATGTCCAAGTAATGCTTTAAGGGTGTATGAGCCATCGATTATAATCTTCCATAAGTTATAATCGTATGCTTGTATAAAGATACACATGCGTGCTTTCCAATAACTATAATTTGGTTCATTAAGCATTGGAGGTTTATTAATAGAATAGCCTCACTGAACAAAGAATTCATTTGGATCGTCTAGATCTTTAGCTCTTAACGGTTAGGTCAACAACTAATAACAAAGCACCTACTCTGATATCACTTGTTACCCAGGTATGGCCACCCAAGAGGGAGGGGTGAATTGGGTTTATAAAACTTTTGGCTAAACTATACTCTAAAATAAATGTGCTTCTAATTAAGAGAAACTTGAATACTTATGGTGTATGAGTAATGTATAGCAGCGGAATTAAAAGTAACTAACTAATGCAAATATGTAAAGCAAATAAGAAAAATAAGAAAAGCAAAATCATAAAATAAATACACAAAGATTTTATAGTAGTTCGGTGCAATCATGCACCTACGTCTACTTTTCAAACCATCCCCTTGAGAATTCCACTATAATTCGAGATTACAATGCATTTATTTTGATCTGAGATCACTAACAAATCTAGTTGGTTTTGTCGGGCTCACCAACCACAATCCTACACCGATAGTTTTTTCGGGTTCACTATCAACCCAGTTAGTTTTAACCTAGGAGCACCAACCACAATCTTTGCACTATCCAATTTTCGGCTTGGACCAATCTATATCCTAAGTTTTTTTTTCAAAAAAATTTATAAAGAAATAAAAATATAAGTACAAAATTCAGCATAAAAAATAAAAAAAAAAACTCTTTTTGAAGTTTGATGGAGAGACTGAAAGATGGCTCTTGAAGCTTTGTATTCTCTTCTTTGAAGGCTGAGAGGAAGCTTGAATGAATGAGAATGATTATACTTTAAAGCTCTCTGAATTTGATGCGCAAGGTCATCTCTTTTCTCTCTTTTTTTTTCTTTAGATATTTAATGAACCTCACTATTGTAAAGATTTCTACTTTCAATCACTTGATTTTCTTTTCCAAACGTTTCTCTAGCATTTTATACTCTTTGTGATAGCTTGAGGATCAGTTCTAACCGTTGAAAGTCTTGAAAAAGCCATTAGAGTGGAAAAATGATCGTTTGAAAAAGCTGCAGAAAATTAGCCGTTACAATCACTAGGTCGGCTTAGTTCCCTGGATCTTGAAAAACTAGCTTTCTGTACTTTCTATATTTTGCTTCCACTAAGACTAGGTCGGCTCAGTCTCAGACTGAGTCGGCCCAGTTTGCGTGCCAAGCGTGCCGAATAGTCTATTTCGAAAGGGGATGACCTAAGGGTCGTCCCTTGGATTGACCATTTTGCTAAAACTTGATTTTCTTCTAATTTATGCATTCAAAAATTATGGAACTGCCTTCAAAAAATCAAAAATCTTCTAAACTTGTTCTTGAAACTTCTGAAATAGATTTTCTTCAACTTTATAAAATTATGATTTTGTCTCTTATCACTTTTTCTTAATCTCCAACTTGATAAAATTATAATTTTAACTTGAAAATCTGAAAAGACCTACATCTATTCTTGAAACACATGGTTAAATACTTAAATAATCAAAGTTTGACAATTATCAAAATCAATCATGGAATCAACAACGGCCGACTTGATAAACTAAAGGTCGAAACCATCATCGAACTTGGACATTAATTGCTCATAACTAATCAGGCATGGATCCAAAGTAACTACTCCATTATGGCCCACGATCATTAACTCTCCACATTCTCAGGAGTTGCATAATAATGGCAATCTCCGTCCTTATAAAAGGGCAGGTAAGCGGGGACCTAAATAAGCAAATTTTTATTATCTGAAAGCTCTCGTTTTCCAGTTCTTTCAACTATTCTCCAGAAATCTTCGACTAACCTAAGCATTGAAGGATCTTCCGCTGGTAACCACCCGTAAGAGGACTTTACTTTGCAGATGCTTCATCATGAAAATCAAGACACATTTACTCGATCATCGACCATCTCGCTGGACATTTTTGACAGCAACAATACCCTTGAAACTATAAACACCACCAACCTGAAACCTCTAATGATTTTATTGCAGAAACGCTAAACATGTCTATGATAACCCAAAAGGCATCACATACATATAACTAATCAATAATCCTAAAGATAGCGTCAGATAAAGTCTTGTAGCCTATAGCGTTCAGAATGTCCAAAGATGCATTCCATATATTAATAATAGCAAAAATTTTGTAAATAATAAAGTATTCAAAAATTCATCTGCCATGACCATCAAGGTTTTGATTGGAGCAAAGATCATTAGAAGAAACACGATCAATAAGATCACCCCCAGAGTTCCAAATCTAGTGTTCGGCGATGAGCGTGAGTTGATTACAAGTCTGAGCATATGAAAATCCTAAAGCAGCACATTTTCGAATTGCACTCAATATCACTAACATGTTGGTGATAAAACCAGACTGCTACGCAAGCATATCAAAATCAAAGCGATACATCTTCTTTCCATAGAGCAAAACATAAGCAAGCATTCATTTATTCCATCATAATCCAGTCTGATGCCAGCCAAAATATCCAGAATCTATACTTTGTAGCTGAAACTATTTCATAAGCTCAGGTTTGCTAACATAAGCTCGTGCAAGCCGTGACATTAGCATACCGTCACTGAACGTGCTTGAAGGTTAGAGATGGCAATGGAGCAGATAGATAATTATCCACACCCGCCTCATATAGGATAGGTTGGGACGAGTCAGATAAAATTGTAAAAACCTTTTTGTGGCAAACAAATTAAATAAATTAATTTGATCCAGTAAAATAATATGATGTATTGTTGACCATCCAATAAAGAACGAAGCAAAACCCCCTCCTTTCAAAAGCTGTACCTCATCATCCCTGCATATCTTCACATCATAACAATAAGAAAATACACAAAAATGCTTTTTTCTGAAATCTGAAAACAAGCACATGACTTTTGAAATATATTTACAGGACATTCTTTAAAGTTTCGACATCTAAGAAGCAAAATTTGAGATTCATAAATAACAGAGGAAAAAGGTGTCCTCTTTTCAGAAAATTGGGTCACAATTGCTGCCTCTGCAACCTGTCTCAAAGCTTTACCCAGCTTGTATGGCAAAGAAAGTTGGCAAGCCCTATTGATGTGGCTCCTGTTGGGTAGTGACCGGCAAGTCGGGCGCTATGGCGAACTGCAGGCCTCTTGCTTGCCCTGCCCGTAGTATGAGTGCCACTTCGGTCGCTGCTATGGCAGCTGCTTCCTGATAAATTGGAGATGGCAACCTACAGTCAGATGCATTTCTCCAAGCAGCAATAAAAGAGGATAGAAGACTGGTATTTGTGAACTCATAATTATTTAAAACATTTTATTCACTCAAATAAAACAAAACAAGTTTCTTCGCAATAAATGTATAAATCAGTTCATAGAATATCATAAGATTTGAAAGTACGAAGATAAAACATAGTATCATTAGGTAATCTGTATCACAATCAAATCACTTTCCACTGACATGGTTTCTCTTCCAAGAACTAGGATGAACCTAGGTCACCAGTATCAAAACAAGAGACTATACCAACTCAGCCAGCTAACACCCTCTTCCCCAAACATTGTTTCAAGTATGGATATTAAATTCAAACACCAGAAAACTTTCTCCATCCAGAAAGACAACAGGATGAGCAAGATAGTTGAATGTCATTTCAATGAAAATTGATTAGACAAACTATGAACCAGACTTCGTCATCAGCGTCATTTAAAATGTAAACTTTTCAATCGCATGACAAAATGAGATAATTCAAATAAGCTTTTGGCAAATCATCTAAAAACTAACTAATGCTCAACATCTTTTAACAAACAGATGAAGTGAAAAAACATATATGATAACTTAGTGATCCAATATGGATGCACGTACAGGACCCTAATCAGACTTTTATCTTGGACCTCTTCTTTTTTCCCACCAAGTGTGCCTATTTTGGCTTCTATAAATACTCAAAACTGCTCAAACTCCATATTTTTGATTGTAGAGACCTAATCATTCTGAGTTAATCCTGGGCCTCAAAAGACAACCGAGATTATCTAATACAAGGTCTAGTACAGTCCAGTCTGAGCAGCCATAAACCTTTTTCTTTTTTCCTCTAATACATGAACCATTGACATAAAAATATGATTTAATACAGTTTACAATTTCATGGTAGAAAAAGGGGCAAACCGAATGGATGAAGGGGAAGCCATAAGCAAGATGATGGTTTTGTTTTCTCTAGGAATACACTAACCTGTCTTTGCCTTCGACGCTGCAAGATACTTATGGCCCAGGCCATGATGTAACATGGTAATAGAAATCCAGCAGCCCGCAGTAGAAAAAGCTGTTAACATTGAAAAAAAAGAAAAATACCATAAGACCTGGAGAGAAGGAAAAGTAAACTGCAGAACAAAGATCCCATAAGGGTGCACTTCAAATTTTAACTTACTGAAAAAAATGTGGAAGCATCATCATCTTCATCACCATTGGTAATGGTCAGCGCATGCCTCAAAAGCAGAAGAGCCATTAACTGCAAAAAGATGACAAAGAGAATGATTAATATGAAAGACATAAGTAATTTTCAATAGATCTCACAAGAATGTCATTTCTTAAAAGAAGATATCCAGAAGAAACAATAAGACAAAGCATTGGGCAAGCCACCCAACAAAGTCAATGTGGATGAGCATACATCTCGAATACCCACCGATAAAATCAGATGCCTAGCTTTGAGATGCAAAGATAGGTTACTTGTTTGTTTAGTAAAGAAACACTTATAAGCAAAACTGGATCTAAATAGAAAATTAGTAGTAAAATTAAGCTAGCAATTAATTTTGAAACTAGTGCTTCTTGCAATTTAGTAAATGCAAAGATAGGTTACCCTTATTTCCTTTGGTTTTCCTTTCATTTTTTTTATTTTTTTCTGGGAACAGTTGCAGCTGGATAAATAAATTTGGCAGAGAAGAAAGTGATTTTCTTTTCCCTTTTTTTTTTGTTTTGTTTTGTGTGTGTGTGTGTGTGTGCGCGCGCGCATATGTGTGGGTGGGGCGCTCTGAAATTGGGAACAGTTGCAGCTGGGCAAATAAATTTGGCAGACAATAAAATGAGTTTATAATAAGAAAAATAATTCAAGTTCTTCAGCATTAATGTTGAATTAAACTTGAAAAGAAATATTAGAGATCCTTTAACCAGTGACCAACTCTCAAACAGAGTGGCTTCTATGAACAGATCCTTTTAATAAAAATAGTAGCTTTAAATCCTTAAAGCTATGGCTTGTTATAAATCAAAAGAAGAAAAAAAAAACTGTCTAAAAGGCATGATGTTGTACTTTACAGATTCAAAGATTATGCTACCAGTTTATTCTGTGAGAAGCCAAAAGCTGGACAAAAAGAGAAACCCACAAATTTATTCTAACAAGCATCTCTGCATGCAGGCCATGATGATTATTTCACAAAGACTTAAGGTGGTGTTGTAATCTGTAACATGGATCCAACTCCCCCCACCCCCAAAACCCACTCACCCACCTACACAGCGCACCCAAAGAAACAAAAAAAAGAAAAAAAGCTGCATGGGTCAATTTAAAAAAAAAAAAGAAAAAATCTCATTATACGCAACGAGAAAAAAATTCCCTTTGTTTTTAATTCATAAAATAAAGATAAGTGAAAGTAAAAAATTAATTGAATCTAAGGACTAGTTTCCATACAACTTTTTCAATTTTAAAGATCTTCTTTAAAAAAGCAAGTTCATATTTCCATAAAATTTGTGCCTACATTAATAAATAATAAATTAATGAGAGTATGGATGAATCAAAACCTAAGAACTGCATTTCCTCACAAAACAAAAGCATCTTTTGGTATCTTGATAAGGGCTTACAATTAGAGCAACAGAGTGACAGAATGCAGCACCACGAGCATTTGTAGCAGCATACTCATCATACTCGGCTTCAAGGAAGTGGTGCCGTGCTGCTGCCATTGCAAGGATCCGAGGGTCATGCAAATCCAGTGGGGAACCAGTGATGGTCCAACTTCCACTGCAACTCCAGCAAAATGTATCATAAGAACAGTAGGTTTCACACAGGACAATTGAAATTCAGATCCAAATGGTACAGATATATGATCAACATGATACAGCAAGAGCAAAGACTAATTCAAAAATGTCAAACAATTCTCTGAGAACATTTGAGTGGGTTGATGATACACATAGAGGTAACTTGCCTGATGTCAATAGTGGTCTCATCAGGGGTGGCCCGGGGAGGTGCGGTGTACCCAGGCTTGTATGGCTGTATCAAAAGAATACTACACTGTCAGCATTTATCACAGTATGCATTTTAGTATATTCAAGTCAAAGGTCCTGTATCAAAAGAATACTACATTGTCAGCATTCCTATCTATAGTAAATATGATATCTATCTATCCATCTACAATATATGTATTTTAGTTTATTCAAGTCAAAGGTCAATACAGGAAATACAATATCATTTCTATCTATAGTAAATACAATCTATATAATATTATCATACAGAATACTTCCCTGAGCTGTCCAAATATTATGATTTGATGCACTCAAATTCTACATCGTGCAATAAAGACATATGTAGTAGAGAAACCAAAATAATAATTTAAGCATTAAATAATTGGATGAGTATTCCTAAAGTAATAAGGCATGAGCCATTATGTGTACTATATCACACACCCACACCCACACACACACACACACACAGATAGATAGATAGATAGATAGATAGATAGAGAGAGAGAGAGAGAGAGAGAGAGAGAGAGAGAGAGAGAGAGAGAGAGAGAGAGATTCATGTTCTTTTAACATTCATAGATATAACTGTAGCATGCAAATTAAAGTTGGATATTCAGAAACTACAATAAGATCTGTGACTCACCTCATGGCAGATCTCACAGGTTATATCTCCTTTTTCGTTGCACCAGTGCTGCACGCATGCCCTATGAACATACTGTATACAACAAAATTGTAGAGTAAAGTTCAACATCCATGTCATATATACCATAAAGAAAAGAATACTTAAAAAATGTTGTTTATGCAATCCATGAATGACACTGGAGAGAAATCATAAATGCAGTTTACATTCTACATCAGTAAATTAATAAATGAAAGCAAGCAGTAGAGTTTTAGGTCCAGGATAATCCTAGCAAAAGCACTTATTTCCAAAACACAAAAGATAGCTAAAACAGAAAATCAAGTTTTCTACAAGAAAAAAAAATTACTATACATGGAAGAGAATCTTAGTCTGCAGTTTAGTACAAGGAACAGACAGCCAAAGGCATGGAACCAAAGGAAAGAACTTATGGCATCTTACCATCAACATGAAATTAATTTTTTTTAAAAAAATCTACATTTTCAGAAAGCTAAAGCTAAAGATTTTTACTTTTATAAGCATACTCGATTGCTCAACTCAATTTCAAGCAGTGAGAATTTTCAGCCTGCTAAGTAATGAGTCAGGCCAAATATTAATATGACATGAGGGAAAGACAACTTTTTTCTAAGTAGCCATACTTCTCTTGGGATTTAAATTTCATATCTATTTTCACTACAGCTGTCCAAGCCTTCCTTTGTCTGCCTTTCCTGTTTGCTGAGGCAATCCATTACCTATGACACAGCAGTCACCACTTTAACATCCTACCAAAGTTTCCAAATGCTGAGATTTGGGTAAGGTTTTCAAGTTCAGATTTCAGCCAAGACCAATTGAAACTGGCCAAAATTTTCCGTGCATGTCAGTTTCAGTAAATCTCAGCCAGTTTTGGCTGGTTTTGGTCAGTTTCAACCAGTTTCAGACAGTTACAGTCAAAACCAACAAAAATTGTTCATCAGCACTATATATCAATCGTAAACATTGTTCATTGATATGCTTATTCAATTAGACTTCTATCCATCAGGGCATCAGCTATCAACATGCTTATGTGATGTCAGATTTGAAAGGTTGCAGCACAGCTAAGGATTGTCAGGAAGTAGTCTGTTTAGGAAGACAGCATTGAAAGACATCAGCTATAAAGATGCATGTGCATATTAAATTTGAAGAACATTGCAAGTTGTAGAGAAACCAATGCAACTATTGGGAGAGAGAAGATCTCTATATCTTTTAATCAATGCGTTAAGCTTCAATATAGTTCAATTTCAGCTTAAAACTATCCAAACTTCAAAAATTATGATATCCAATGACTCATAACACAACAAGATGATGTGAAATAGCCTGTCTTGATTTCTTTGATTTTTTCTAAATTTTTTGACTGAAACCCCTAAGCTTGGAAGGAAACTACTGAAACAACTCAACTGTTGAAACCAAGACTCTATGGGGGAGACCCAAACCAAAACCAGAACTGAGCTTTAAAACCTCAGGTTTTGGTCAACTCAGTAAGTGACCCACATTGAGAAGAACCAGGATTGCAATTTATCTCAGCCAATATCGTGCATAGAAAGCGCTGAGAAAATGTGAAATTTTGGTAGACATTCAACAACTGAGATGTAACATCTAGGCCAATTTAGTAAAATCAGGATTGGCTAAAATTTTAAGACATAATTTAGGGGTGTGGTGTGGGTCTGCTGTGCAAAGCAAATTCAGTTTCTGTTATGGGAATGCCTGCAAGGCATACAGACTTCAAGATTCACATGGCACTCTGGTAAGTTTTCATCGCTCTTCTGAGAACATGACCCCAAACATGAATCCCAAAGTCACCCATGTATTTTCAGCCAGGCGCTTGCAGACCAAGTTTCCACTTTGCAACAGACCTAAACATGCTCTTGAGAGGTGGCCTGCTAGCAGAAACCAGGTTTCCATCTTGCAGCAGAGCTAAACCGGGCCCTTGATTTAGGATTTTAATTATTAAAAAAACAATTAAAGGTAATAAAGCAAAGACAGAAATCTTGAATCATAGACTGATATCATATTGGCTGATATCTCCAGACATTATGGTTTGTATCGAATGAAATAGAATTTCAAGACTCTAAACATATATCACCAAAGGGTCACCGATATCAATAGAAAACAATATCTTGGCCAAGATGAAACCTTGCCTCCTAAAGGAGCCACTTCTAACTTATCTTAGTTCCTTCTTGTGCCACTTCTAACATCCCTTTCCTATCAAGTAACCGACAATACATTCTTGACAATTGAAAAAAATTTAAAGATCAGAATATGCACCAGAAAACATGGACATACATGCTACAAATTCCAACACCAAGAAAAAAAGCAGGGCACACACAATTATATAAGATATCATGACAAGACCCACAAATGGTAAAACATCCTCTTTTGATCCAGCTTTTCCACACACACACACACACACACAGAGAGAGAGAGAGAGAGAGAGAGAGAGAGAGAGAGAGAGAGATGGTATAGAAGAGATAAAGGCAATACGTCATAAGTGGGAATTCTGCAACAAATCGTGAAAAACAAAATGAAGCACATTATAAAGGTGGTGATCCTTGATTCCATAAATTTAATGCTGCTATGATAATTCACCTACCACCATAAGAGTTTACAGAAAAATACAACAATTACTTAAAATAAAATACCTTTGAAATCCAACCAAGCATAACACGCATATGATTTATCCAACAAAAACGTAATTTTTCAGTTGAAAAACAATCATTGACTATCATCAACCTTTATCCATATGAACTTGATAACTCAACTAACAAGGCAAAATGGTTTCCTGGATAAAGACCTTTAGACTGCCACTGCAGGCACAAGGGGCCTCCAGATTTTTAATGCGATCCTCCTCCTGGCAAATACGACACTCTGCCATCTGAATAAGCGGCTCCTCATCATCTTCATCCATGCATTCCTCCTCCTTCTCCTTACCCTTTGTAGATCCAACCGTTAAAGGCGAAGGAACAGAGGGAGCATGTACAGGTTCTCCAGAAGAACTCGAACCCTCTTCTTCTTGTATTGTTTGTGGCGCTATGAGACGGTCAACGTACAACACAAGGTGGTCTCCCATTGCCAAAACAAACCTCGTGCTATGTAAATTCAGCAAAATTCACGACAAAACTCCCTCTTTTATACGTTTTCACCACAAAGATTCCTTCTTGGAGCTCGAAATCTCCAACCAAGGTATCAATAACCTAATATTCACTTTCCTGCATGTGAAAAAGGCCCCAACTAAGGTAAAATATTCGACTTCAAAGAAGGCTAAGATATTTTCCAGGGGAAAAAGTCGAATGACAAGCATCGGTTGTCTCGTAAGAAAGGGGGGAAAAATCATATAGAAAAACCCTGAATCGCAAGCCTTACCACGAAAAAGAAAAAAACGAGTTCTAATCAAATGAGAAAACAAAAAAGGATGGCAACACGTTTTTAAGCACAAAATTGAAAAACCAAAGTTCTAATCACATTTAAAAACTACTTCGAATAAATCGTGCACAAACCTTAGAAAAATCCAAACGCGCAAATTAGACCCTGAAACGGTCGATCCGCAGAAAAACTTACACCAAATCGAAGGGCTTCTTCCCTAGAACCAATCTCGCCGCGCGAACGTTAGTCCCAAAATCACGTCTCCTATCCTTCTCTCTCTACTCAAAAGAAAGGGAGACTGGGGAGCTACATTTTATATAAACTCGGCTAACGCTCGTCCGAGATTCGGAACGTCCGAGCCTCTAGGTTCCGTAACGTCCGTTTAACGTCCTTCTGGGAGAACGTCGGGCGACCGGACTTGCGGGCCTTGGTCGCTCTGACACCTCCCGACAACTTTTGCCGCGTGGAGCGCTTTCTAATTTTATATACCCAGTTACCCTCAAAATATTTCATAAATATCGAGAAGACCACCCTGCTTCGAAGTAACACATTCAAGTATGATGGCATATCCTGTTTTTTTACAATGTATCTGAGGACAATACTGTACTTTTGGAAATATTAGCGTACCCGTCCGGTTACGAAAAGTAATCCGGTAAAGCCAAGCTGGAGATATAAGCACCCTGACGTACGTTCACCTACCTCACAAAGAACTGAAGAAGTCGGACGTTGTCAAACCGCTGGCGCTGAAAGATTTTTCTATTTCTCTTTTGCGTGATGATACCGCAGCGGATTCACCAAATCCAGATTGGATTCGGGTCGGAGGCTGCCGCATCCAGTTACGGGTATTAACTGTTTTTATGGGATATGGATAAAATCCATATCTGGATTCCTGAAGTGGATCAGAAGGACAGAGCTGTATCTGGTAGCATATCCTTGCATTCATTGTCTAACAAACCAGGATATCTTGTGGTGTGTTTGATGATATAACTCAATTTAAGCCAGATATGGCAGAGATCCATGCGGAGAGATTATGGTGGTGTCAGTCGGGTCGCACCAAACCAACACCAACTTCCATATCCCCTGCGAATAGAAGGATCAATAACGAGTGATCTCAGGCTTTTTCTAATAGAGAAAGACAGCAAAGATTTTGCTAGGTGATGCCATTCCACGTGATTTTGCTAGGATTTTGATGGATGATACTACAGGCACTTTATTTTCTTTTGTTATAAGATGGAGTGCTCCAGTATAAATACAGTTAAAACAGTTAAAAAATAAAATATCATGAAACTCAATAAAGTAAGTTTCATATTCGTTCACATTAGAGTACTCCATGATAATAAATATCATTCGTCTCATGAGTCATGATAGATATACCTAATGGCCAATAAAATACAATCCTGCAGCATCCCCTAAATATTGCACAGGAGTGGATGACTAGCAGAAGACCTTGTCTGGCTTTGAATCCACCCCATTACAATGACTAAGTCTTTCTCGATGATATAGCAATTAGTTCTCAAGATCAGCCTCACATAAATGATATCCATTCAGGCTGTTCGCAACTCAACATCCAAGACTATGAAATCGAAAAGATGTCTACCTCTAGCAGTCACCAATCTTAAACTCGGCTTACAAATAACAAATCCAGCTCCTTTTTTGCTGCCTATTATACTGTACCTCAGGGTAGAGACTCCCATGAGATGAACAATACATGAGCAAATAGGGAGTTTCCAAGAATCTGAGGTCCTTAAGGCTAAATCAGTCAATGATAGGTGACCAATTTTAACAGCCTGAATCAAGGCTCTCTTCAAGACAAATCTAGCTGATAGCCTCCTTAACTCAAACACGATATTATTCATGGTCAACCAAATATGATAGACAATATAGGTTGCTTTGATACTCAGCAATCTAATAGCCTTAGTGTCAACACTTCATCGTAAAGTCTCAAGGAAAGCTTGCACAAATAGCTTTGTTCGGGCTACCATCAGGAAAGAGCTAGTCAATCGCCAGATCTGCTCAGCTCTCTAGTAAAGCAAAATAACATGCTGCATAGTTTTGTTCTCGCTTCTGCAACAAGAGCAAGTGGATGGTAGAGTCATGCCCCTATCTCCTAGTACATATCTAGTAGGAAGACGATCCTAGGCAACCTTCTACACAAATTAACTCACTCTTGAATGCATCCTAAGTCTCCAAATCCATGCACCATCCAATATCCTGATCGGATCCCTCTAAGATACTATTAGTTCTTTGTTTTTGTTTTTCTTCTAAGCTTTTCTTTATGTTGGAGGGTCTGATCAGGACACCACCATCTCAGAATCTTCTCGATACCACTTGTATTGCACTCGATCACATGTAGATACCGTAAGAAAAAGAAAGAAGAGAAAAAAATAAAAAAATAAGAGCACATAATCAAGTACGTGGACTAAACCAAGATCTATCTCCACGGGACATGCAAAGGCTTCACTATGAGAAAAGAATAAATACAAGAGATTCTCATTCTCTCAACCCTTGTACAAAAAATCTTTTTTAACTAGAAGCTTTTATCTTTCACCCATTACAAAAGCACTCTCTCTCTTTTAGAAGACCCCTGAAACGATCATTATCTGCTGCCTGATAGTCTACCCGAAGTCCTTGCTTCTGCTCTTTATTGTTGCCCTTTAGGATCTACTGCACGCTGTCTAGACCCTTGGACCTCTACTGCCACCTGCTGCTACCACCATGCTATCAGGCTACCGTCTGTTGGATACCGTCGGCCTTCAGGGCCTTTTAAAGGCCTCAGGATAGGTCTAAACCTAGTCTAGCATGAAAACAACGGTTCTATCCAAACTCAGATTGAGCCACAGTCACTTGATCTTGACCATAAACTGTCTCAGCCGCTTGATCTCACAACAAAGCTCCATAGACCATCGTAAACCATGCCTCCACTGCTCCCAGCTGAACCCGTGAGCACCACATGCGCGGGATTGCACTATTTATCCCAAATGCTATATTTTTTGGCCATGGACCTCTTAACGGTCCATAGTAGACCTTGTGGGCGCCGGTCCATGATGGACTGCACCCAAACGACCCACACAAGGTGTGCCACGTCGACGCACTTGTGCCCCCTCTACGCATGCCCATTGGCCGCGCCTACGGCAGGCCCATGCGCATGTTCACATGTGCTAGGCTCACCATTACTGGGCCATGCATGTGTGCCAGGCTTGGGCCATGCGCCATAGGCCCCTGCTGGCCTACACACTATAGGCCTAGGCTAGGCCTCCTACAAGCCTGCTTGCTATGGATCCTGCTGGTCTTTCGTGCTTATTTTCTCCATCTAGACTGTTCTTGGGCTTGTTGGATTTTGTTCATTGCCCTAGATCTTGCAGTGGGCTTCTTGTGGAACAAATTCAAGACATCAAATCTCAATAATCTCCATCTCGACCCGACATTCAACCTCCTTCTATCCTTGAGAGCTTTTTGGAGGATCTTGTCCTTATGCCCTAGGGCATACGCCTGCTGATCATGGATGGATAAAAATGAAAGTCAAGCTAGGCCGCTCGATCCTATCTCCATGATATGCTGTGCTCCGCCTGATCTGAGATATGCTTAGGGTAACCTCCTGCAGCAATAGAAAATTTATCTTACGATGTTGCATGTTATTCATTCGAATCTCGTTCATCTGCATCTGAAGCTCCACCTCGCACTGAACTTTCTGCCAAGAGATAATGTCCTTTATACTACTTTTCCTTCATCACGACCCTATTGCCATGTATGATCTTTAGGATTTCTCCATCAGCTCTCCACCTCGTGCCAATCGAATTTAGTTTGCTAAGTGAGATCAGATTCTTTTTGAAATTAGGTATATATCAGACCTCACCTAATTTTCTAACTGTTCCATCATGTACTTTTATGCTGACGGTTTCGGTATCCTTAATCGCATAGCTTGATCCATTCGAAAAGTAAACAGTGCCCTCATTATTCTCCAATGAGTCAAACATCTCCTTTCTATAATATATATGATGCGAATATACAAAATCCATAATCCACTGATAGAAAGAAGTAGATATCTCATCTGAGATCATCAGCTCATCATAGGTCTCAATATCGCTACTTATCATCACCATAATAGCTTTTATCCGATCTTTGAGTTGTAGACAATCTCTAGCACGATGCTTTATCTTGTTGCACCGGTAGCACCTGATCTTGCTTGAGTTTCTTATTTTGGACTTGAACCGTCTATCTTGCGATCTTCTATCGCTTTATCTTTTATCGCCATCATCTCTAGTCACTATTAGGGCCAAGTTGCCATTTGAACTCGAGGCTTAGTTCTTCCATCTGAGAATCTCGTTCTGGAGTAATGCAGAAGTTACATCTTTCATCTTGATGGTGCTCTTTTATATTAGAAAAGTAGTCACCAAAGACTCAAAAAAGAGAGAGAGTGATGATAGCAAGACCAACATCCTAGTCTTCTTCTCAACTATCTTGCCAATGTTGAGAAGATCGGTGAGGATTTTTTAAAAGCTGCTAAGATGCTACTACACGCTCTGTCCCTCGATCATCCGTAATTGATAGAACTGCTTTCACAGGAAGAGCACGTTGGTGAGCAGCTTTGCCATATACATCTCTTCGAGCTTCAACCATATCACCATCGAAAAAGTTTAGCTAAGTATATGAATTACCACATCATTTGCTAGGTACAAATAGATTGTACTTATCACCTGCATCTGGATCCACCTCCAATCCTTTACTTGCATGGTAGTTGGTATCTCCTCGCATAAGAGAGCGTCGATCAACCCTGCAGATGAGCACATTCTTCATCCTCGCTTGCCATAGGAAGAAATTATTCTTTCCATCGAACTGGCTGATCTTCATCTTGATTGAGCTTATTTTCTCCATCTTCTTTGATCTTGATTAACACTATCACAATTTAAACAACCACGTGTACTAGTATCACCTTGCTCTGATACTAGTTATTGGAGGGTCTAATCAGGATACCATCATCTCAGGATTTTTTCGATACCATTTATGTTGCACTCGATCACGTATAGACACTGCAAGAGAAAGAAAGAAGAAAAAAAAAATAAAAGATAAAAGCACATAATCAAATGCATGGACTAGACTAAGGTCTATCTCCATAGGACATATAAAGGCTTCACTATGAGAAAAGAATAAATACAATTGGAGATCCTCACGCTCTCAATCCTTATACAAAAAATCTATCTCAACTAGAAGCTCTTACCTTTCATTCCTTACAAAATCTCTCTCTCTCTCTCTTAGAAGACCCTTGAAACAATCGCTGTCTGCTATTTGATAATTTGTCCAAAGTTCCTGCTTCTGCTCTATGTCGACATCTTTTAGGGTATGCTGTCTGCTATCCAAACCCCTGGACATTTGCTGTCTCCTGCTGCTACCACTTGTTACCAGGCTACCGTCTATTCGATACCGTCAGCCTTTAGGACCTTTTAAAGGCCTCGGGACAGGTCTAAACCTAGTCCAGCATAAAGACAACAATCCTATCCAAACTTAGATTGGGCTATAGCCATTCGATCTTGACTGTAAGCTCCCTTAGCCGCTTAATCGTGCAACAAAGTTTCATAGATCATTGTAGACCGTGCCTACACCAGCCAAACCCGCACGTTTCACTCGCGCAGGATTGCGTTGCTCATCCCAAACACCATGTTTTTTGGCTGTGGACCTCTTAAAGATCCATAGTAGACCTCGTAGGCAGCGGTCCATGGTGGACCACGCCCAAACAACCCACAGAGGGTGCGCTGCATGGATGCGCCTGTGCCCCCTTTGCGCGTGCCCGCTGGCCACGCCTACGGTCGGCCCATGCATGCGCTCGCACGTGTTGGGCTGGCCAGTGCTGGGCCACGTGCTCGCGCATGCCAAGCTCGGGCCGCATGCTGCAAGCCTGGGCCGCGTCTTTTACAGGCCTTCTTGCTGTAGATCCCGCTGGTCCTTCGCATTTATTTTCTCCATCTGAATTTTATTTGGACTATTTTTGGGCTCATTATACTCCGTTTGTCATCTTGGATGTCACTATGGGCTCTTTATGAGTTGAATTCAAGGTGTCAAATCCCAACACCTCATCCCAAGAAGAAAAAAGAAAATATTAAAGATCATTCTTCCGATTATTGCTATAGTTTTCAAACCTGCTTCCTATTTAGATAGAATTTTTGCAGCCAGTAAAATTGAAAAAAATTTTAGAAACTTGAGAAGTCTAAACTTGGGATATCATCGTGATGCATCAATAATTTTATTTATTTTCTAATGGAAGGAGAGTATAAATACTAGTGAAAGAGGAGCCTATACTAATATTATTAATTATAATTTAACGCCACATACCAAATTGGTATCAACTCAAGAAATCAATAAAAAACCATTTGAAACGAGAATGCTCATGGTTTGGTTATAGTTTTACGGTTTTTATGTATATTTTGTAGGATAATTTTGCTTCTTTTAGGATCATGTTCACTGTTTTTCTTAGTAGAATCTTCCTAACGATTGCTTCTGCTTGTCGCATTTGCATTGTTGTTTTCTCTAATAGCAACCATGATTACTACTTGGTGCTTGGTCCTATATATCAAACAACGATTGGCAGAATGATGTTATGGCTCTACCTGACACCATTCATCTCTTGGTATATTCCACCAAACCCCAACTACTACATAGAACTAACAGAGTAACGACTTTTTTATTGAACTTCTATCAAACCGGTTGCCAATTCAATGTGGCACTTGATATGGTATAATTTTTTTTTTTTTACTAATGGATGCTCAAATCAATTTAATATGAGCATATTTCATAAGATTAAAAAATAAAATACCTTACAAAACTTGCGCATATATCTGACCTTGATGCCAGTCTAGGATACGATGCCTTCATGAATGGTCCAACCCTCTGTCAATGGCTCAGAGTTAACTACGGGGAACAACACCTTCTCGGTAACAAAGAATCTGCACTCCCTCCCGTCACTCAAAAGTTGCCTTGGTGGATCAAATGTTCAGCTTCTTAAGCCTGCCTGCAAGATGTTTAGCATTTGCCATCAATACCTTCTCTTTTTAATATTAGTGTCCTCGTTTCATCCTCCGAGGACCACCCAACCTACTTATTACTTCAAAATTATTGGTTTTCGGGAGAAAAGCCGGCCCTCAGGTTCGTCTATTGTAAGCAGCTGGTACAACATAACGTACAAATAATTTACAGAGTCCATGTGCAACTACTCGACCGCTTTCTTTCTCGCATTCACGCTTTCATCACTCTTCCAACGAAATCACGCACCACCAACCTTGCAGTTGGATCTCACCAATCAGCAATGAACAATTAAATAAAGCAAAATGTGTACTGAAGGAGTCCCACCATCCGTTTAACCAACTCCATTCCTCCGTATATATGGCTAGTGACGGTGCTGGTCGCACACACAAATAGCACAAAATCCCTCTTTTTTACATGACATGAGAGTTGTTGATGGGCAAATAACAGGAGTTCTATAGTATTACTTGTACAAAATAGATATTTGAACATTTTTTTAGATAAATTGGAACCCCATACTTTGGGTTGGAGTGGTGATATATATAGAGAGATTAGAGTGTGAATTGTTGAGAAACAGAAATAAAAAAAGAGAAGATGAAGACGAGAATTTCAAGGAAGAAGGAATTGCTTCTTCTAGGACCCAAAGGTCCTTGTTATTAAATTTTAGGAGCTCAAATTAAGAATTATACAAACATATTTTTCTCTAATTAGAGAGATTGACAGCTCATTTCAATGTTCCCCCTCAAGATGGATTATAGATATCATAAAGATTCATCTTGTCATGAATAAATAAAAAAGAATGCACACTGAGATCTTTGGTCAAAATGTTTGCTAGTTGACTAGCAGATCGCACATAAGGCATACAAATAATTTTGGCATCAAACTTTTTCTTGATAAAATATCGATCGATCTCAATATGTTTCATCCGATCATATTGAACTGGATTATTAGCAATATTGATTGCTGCCTTATTGTCACAATATAGCATAAGGGACAATAACTGATAAAGACCTAGATCTAATAACAAGATTCGCAATCATAGAATTTCAAACATGCCATGTGCCATAGCTCGATACTCTACCTCTACAGTAGATCGAGCAATCATATTCTATTTCTTGCTTTGCCAAATGACTAGATTATCTCAAACAAAAGTACAGTGATCTAAGGTAGAGCGACGGTTATTAAGTGATCTAGTTCGGTCAACATCTGTATAACACTCCACCCATAGGTTGCCATGACAAGAATAAAGCAAACCACGATTAGGATAGCTTTTGAGGTATCGAATTATCTATGTTACAGCATCTATATGAACTGAACGTGGGTCATGCATAAACTGACTTGCCACACTAACGGCGAATGCAATATCAGGCTATGTATGAGATAGATAAATCAAACATCCTACCAATCGTTGATAACGTTCTCGATCAACAGGGACACCGGTATCGGCTATTAGTCGATGATTTTGCTCAATAAGAGTGGCAATAAGTCGACATCCTAACATACCGATTTCTGTAAGAAGATCTAGAATATATTTTCTTTGGAAGAAAAAAATCTTTTTTGGAGAACCATCAACCTCTATCCCAAGAAAATATCGAAGATGTCTAAGATCCTTCACCTTAAATGCCTATGCTAGCTGAGCCTTCAAATGAGCTATCTTCTCAAAATCATCTTCTATGACCATAATATCATCAACACAGACAATCAAAATAGCAATCTTACCCCTGTTGCATCGAAAGAAAAGTGTGTGATCTGCATTGCTCTGTTTATACCCCATCTAAATGATTGCTCATCAGAAGCGATCGAACCAAGCATAAGGTGACTGCTTAAAACCATAAAAGGATCATCGTAACCAGCATACTTTGCCCACTATCTGAGCAGTAGCAAATCCTGGAGGAATATCCACGTATACATCATCCTGAAGTTCTTCATGAAGAAAAGCGTTCTTTACATCAAGCTAGAATAGATCTCATTCGAAGTTAGCACCATACGATACAAGGGTTCTAACAGAGTTCATTTTTGCAACAGATGCAAAAGTTTCATCATAATCGATGCCATAAGTCTATGTATATCTTTTTACTACCAAACGAGTTTTGTAATGCTCAACAATATCCTCAGGTGTCTGCTTAACTATAAAAATTTATTTGCATCCCATAGTTTGTTTACCATATGGTAAAGTTACAAGTTTCCATGTATTATTTTTTTCTAGTGCTTCATTTTCTCAAGCATGGTGGCTTTCCACTTGGGGTCTTCCTTAGCAACCTTCTAGTTCTCGAGTATGAAAACAGAGGACAAAAAAGCTATAAAATTCTGATAAGATGAAGAAAGAGACTCATAGGATACAAAGTTAGTGATGTCATGTTTGTACCCTACTCCATCCTTAAGTCGAGCAGATATACCAGCATGACGAGTAGGCTTACGTAAAGCAATAGGAACATTCAGATCATTATCATCTAATATAAAATGAATGAGAGGTACAGGAGAATTACCATTCATCCTAGAAGGGGACGTAGAAGATGAAATCATTGGGACAGAAGAGGAAGACCTAGAAACTAGAGAATGCGCAATAAGCTTTGAGAGAGGAGATGAATCAGATGAAACAGGCTATGAGAGAGGAGATGAATCAAATGAAATAGGCTGTGAGAGAATCTCAGATGCTTCTCCTTGAGTATCAGAACTAGTATTAATAGAAATAAACTCCTCCTGAGTATCAGATCCATCATCTGTAGTAGGACTGCCAACATCCACAGTAATAGGATCCTGACCCCCTTCAGAGAACTGCCCCTCTTGACCAGTTCTAGAGGTGACGGGAGAGAAAGAGGACATAGAAGATATATAGAATGGCTCAGACTCATGAAATGTTACATCCATGCTGATAAGCAACTTTCGCTCAGTTGGACACATATTTGTACCCTTTTTGAGTAGAAGAATAACCTACAAAAATGCACTTGAGGGCACGAGCATCAAGCATGCCAACCGAAGGTCGATGATCCCGAACAAAACAAACACAATTAAATACCTTGGAGGAAATTATGAAAGAATTAGTTCCTTGCAGGCATTCAAGAGATGTCTTATAGTCCAAAGTTCGAAGTGGCATTCGGTTAATCAGATATGCTGTAGTTAATACTACTTCTTTCCACAAGAACTTAGGAACATTTATAAAAAACATCAAATATCTTGTCACTTCAAGTAGGTGTCTATTCTTTCTTTCAATAACTCCAATTTAAGCCGGTGTATCAATACAAGTTGTTTGATGTATAGTACCATTATTATGTGTATACTCCTCAAATTCTTTATTAAGATATTCTATCCCATTATCAGAGCAAAAAATCTTAAGACTTGCCCCATATTAAGTATCAATCATTTTATGAAAATCTCTAAATAACTGAAAAACTTGATTCTTATTTTTCAATAGATAAAAACCTAAGTACAACGACTAAAATAATCAATAAAAGTAACGAACCATCGATGATCAGAAATAGCGATAGTCCCGTAGGGTCCCCACATATCAGAATGAACTATCTCAAATATTACTTTACTACGAAGACTTGAGCCTGGATAAATACCTCTAGTGTATTTAGCTAGTTCACAGGCATCACATACAAGCTTTTCTTTATTATATGATTCAAAAATAGTTAGAAACATATGAGCTAAAAGAGTAAATGAAAGATGACCAAGCCTGTAGTGCTGGAGTAACAAGTTTTCCTCTGGTGAAGATGATACTGCCAAACTGGTTTCTAAGTAGCCTTTGGACACTCTTCCCTCCAAATAGTCGAGCCCATTATGCATTACGGCAGTCCCAAGTTTCCTTCCTATCCTTGGCTCCTGAAAGACACATTGTGTTTTGAAAAAAGTTATGGCACAATCAAGATCATTCGTAATAGCACTAATGGATAGAATATTTATAAAGAATCTAGGGACATGTAGAACAGATGAAAAAGATAATTCAGAAGTGCATTTGATAGATCCTTTTCCAAAAATAGGAGTAAAGGAGTCACCAAAACAGAAAATATAAGATATAAAATCTCTAAAGGATCCAGTCATATGATTGGATGCTCTAGAGTCAACTATCAATGGAGAAAATTTACTATAATTAAGAGCATGAACTTGATCATTGATACCTATTTGGACAAAATTATCCTGATAGAGAGAACTGGTTGGTTGATTTGGAGAATTCTCTATGGAAGCACTGCTTTCAGAAATATTTACACTAGATCTGAACTTTTTCAAAAGTAGAATTTCTTCGACTGATAAATTCTTCATAGAAGAAAAATAAGCCCGATTATACTATCCTCGGCCTCTACCAGAATGACTACCTCCACAATCATGGCCTCTAGTCGGACGACCATGCAGCTCATAACAGTCAACTTTGATGTGGCCCGACTTATGATAGTGATAACAAATCTTAACTCCACGAGGTCGAGGCAGAGTTTCTTCAGCAGAATTGATAGAAGAAGAGCTTGGTTGTACCACAAGTGCATATCATATAGTTGTGTTTGTAGAAGAATAGTGGCTAATCGAGTTTCTTCACTAAGAACCAAAGAAATAGTTTCATCTAGAGTTAGTCATTCCTATATACTAAGAATAGAAGAGCGTCGATACTCAAACTCCTGGTTTAGTCCATCCAAAAAATCCATAAGGTGCTGATGCTCTATCTATTTGTGGAACACATCGACATCTCCAGGATGAGTAGGGGTAAAGGGATAATAAAAATCAAAATCGTTCCATAACTTCTCTAATTGTCCAACATATTCTGTTATAAATCGGATACCCTGGGTAAGTCCTCGAAGCTCTTATTGGATCTTATGTGCATGCATATTATTACCTTTATAGAAATAAGTTGTGGCCACAGCCTACCATAACTCATAAGCATTCGTCAGTGCCTCAACCGTATGAACAATACTTGGTACCACAGAGGCAAGGAGCGATGCTACCATCTGAGAGTTATTGAAATTTCACTGTCTAACTGCTATCCCATTTTCTTCTAGTCTGTTTGCAATACCACTTATAAACCCCTCAAGATTGTGAGAATCTAAAATTAGACGAACATGTTGCATCCAACTCAAGTAGGTACCCGACCCATCCAATTTGATCGGATTAGCTTCTAGGGTGATCTTTGAAAACTCACCACCAAAGATGCGAGATTCCATTATCCTAACCATCAACTTTTCTAAATCCTCTATAGTTAAAGGAGTTTTATCATCCATTGTCAAAGAATACTTAAATGATCAAGTAAACAAGACCAATCTTGAGAGAGAAAAGGTATTTAAAACTTTCTCACCAACGATCTGAGATAAACTCAGATGATGAATAAAAAATATCAAATATTTGCTTGCATGAAGGGCACCTCGATAATATTCAGAAACTCTTAAGGAAGATGCTCCATCGTTGCTTTAGAACAGGACTTAGTACCTGGGATTGGAGGCATATATGGTAGTAGAATAGACTGCAGTATAGATGCTCCAGCCTCTTTCTACTGCTTCTCTTTTTCTTTCTTGTTTTTCTTTTTTCTTTCTTTTTTTGTTAAAAAAAATACCTAATAGGAAATGAGAAGGGGTTCAACGACTTCTGTTCCCAATCCCGTGGTTCACGGGTGGTAGCGGCAGCGGCATCGATGGCAGCGGTGGTGGTATCGATGGTAGCGGAAGAAGCAGCGACAATAGCGACGGTAGAGAGGTTGGATAGTGGTGTCAGAAGCAACGACTGTGGCGGCAATGGAAGAAATAGAGGCAGCAGCAGTAGAAATGGCAACGATAGTGGCGAAGACAGCAACAATAGCAGTGGCAAAAGCAACAGTGGCAATAGCGACAATGATGACACTGGCGGTAAAGGGGTTGGACAGCAGCGTCGGAAGCAACGGGTGCTACGGCGACAGCAGTTGTGCCATAGATGGTTGCTAGTGGTGTGGTTTTTCTCTGTCTGGAGAGGAAGTCGTTGGAAGGGGAAAGATTTGAGAAGGTCTAGCGAGGTGCGAACATGAGAGGCAGCCTCGATCGATGGTTGAAGAAGTTATGGAATTGAGATGAGGTGAAATAGTGTATTCATCGAACATAGCGAAATAAGAAAAAAAAATAAAAAGAAGGAATTGCTTCCTTTAGGATTCAAAATTTTTTTATTAATTTTTAGAAATTTAAATTAAAAATTATAAAAATATATATTTTTTAAATAAAAAATTATATTTTTAATCAAAGAGATCTACGGTTCATTTTAACAGCACATCTCAACATGAATCCTCTGCGGTCTCAATCGTAGAAAATTTGACGTCCGACGCTTGGGGAGAAGTTGGCCCCCATGTTGCCGCACGAAGACGTGTTGACGCGAAAGCATCTCTACCACGCTGTTTGGAGGACAGAAGGTTGGTAGGGTTGTCACAGGAATCCGTGTTCAGGGATAACGGAGGCAAGACAGGGCAGGTTCGGGTGGGTCCCGGTTGTAGCCGTTAGGCGGGGTGGGGATTCCCATGTTGGATGGAACAAAACCTGGACCAACGCGCAGGGGGGTTTCTCTCTTTGACCAAGTACCGGATGGCACCATCGCTCAGACCTTTTCTAAGCGCTCTCTTTTTCTTTTTTTTTTCCCTCTTTCTCTCTGCATTATCAAAATCTTATCAAAGCCTTGCATTATTAACTTCAAATTTTTTAGAACATATTTCACGCAGACCCGGGAATTCGGCTTGAATTGGTCTCTGATTGATTTTTATATAATCTTTTTAAAAAATAATTTAATTTTAATTTAAAAAAATTAAATTAAAAAATTTGACTCGATTATAATTTAAGTTTTCAGGAGATGGATTCACATAATCTAATTGAACCAGGTGTGTGTATACATATTCAAATTGTCCCAACCTGATATATATATATAAAAAATTTAAACTTAGTTCAATTCATTCAATCCAATTTATTAAATATTAATTTTATAAAAAATAATTTTTTTTATATTTAAACTTAACTCAATCCATTTAATCCGATCAATTGAATGCAATCCAATAAAATAAATTGAGCCGGATCATATTTTTTGAATCAATTTCAAGCAGCTGTTGTAAATAGTTGGTTCGGCTTTGATTTTGATTTTAAAAACTGATTTAAACCGATTCGATTTGGGATTTAACACCCTACTCATTCCATGTACATCCTGCTCTCAAATAGTATCCTACACCCCCACCCTTCCCTCCTCTCCAGAATCATGATTTGTAAAACTCTGATGCTCGTGCATGCATTTATACATGAACTACAATGGTAGTACCAAAAAAAAATAATTAATTGAATTCATTTCGACCTACCATTTAAATAAAATGAAGTAATGCAATTTTATCTAATTTTATTATTATTATTATTATTCTTGTTGGCTTTATTGGGGTCTTGCATTTTAATTTGTTTTGCTTCATCGTCATTGGTTCAATTTCCTTTACAATTATTTCCCTTCCCTACCTTAGAGGTATCACCGGCAATCCACATGAAGATAATTGAACGAACAAGGGATATAGAAGATCAATAAAGGAAAAGAGATAGAATAAGCAGAATTTGTGCAGGCCAAATGAGAGTTGGTACTGCCTTAAATATATTGAAAATTCCACTAGAAAAGCTGATATTTTACAGTACTCTGGGATGGATGGGCTCATCATGGGCTTATACCAGCTGATAACATAAGCTAGTCAAACAGTCACGCAAGATTACAATGGGCTAAGGCCCTCCAAGATTGAAGCCCCTCCAACTACACATTCTCCAAACCAACATCTTCTTTGACATCAAGTGAACCTTGGCTCTGTAAGCGGCGCAACTTGAAGGAAGATAATTTCTGACTGCCCTCTTGTGGCTGCTTATCGGTCAAACGAATGAAAGTGTAGGCAGATCCCCCAGCCAGTGTACCCAACACTGGGCCTAGGAAGTACACCCAAAGCGAATTGTATCTCTGGCTTGCAATCGCAGGTCCTAATGTCCTCGCAGGGTTCATCGATCCTCCCGATACCGGCCTGCACAACTCGATTTTCATCTTAAAACATATGAACCTAGCTACTCCATTTTTGTTTAATTTGCATTGCCATAATCTAGGAGTTATGGTTAACAATTATTGGATTAGGGCTGTTCATCGATGGGGTTCGGTCCGACATGTCTGTGGTTGGACTCTAAAAGTAATTGGATGGACCATGACCCAAGCTAATGCGATTCGATGATATTATGTGGTTAGGGCAATCACCAAACTCTAATTTAGGCTTGGAGTAATTTCTTTATGGGTGGCATTGTCATAAGGCTTATAGGCCCTAGTTCGACCAATGGCCTTCTGGGCTTGGTCAGCGTTAAGCTGCCCAAAATATAGGAACATGTGATAAGAGATAAGGTGCCCTCGTTCCAAACAATAATGAGCTGATCTCAAGATGGGTGCATGGCAGATTTGTTTTGTGTTCACTCTTGAGCTATCCATTTAAGCAGACATCGGCTGCCATTCTGAAGTCTTCAGTATAATTCCTTCTAGAAGTGAATGAAGGGCTGCCACATACCCATTTTGAGGTTAAGTAGTTTTGGAAGAGGCTCCTCAACTCTGATCAATAATTATATGCTTTAATCTTTAGTGATACGTATCCAATTAATACATGCAGTATTCGTCTAAACCAGAAAAGAATGTAAGTAATCTGACTATAGAATCGGGTTAGACTAGGCTTATTTATGTATCATCTTGGACTAAAGTTTGGGCTTGGGTTAGTACTAATGATCTTGGAATGTTTCCATACTGATTCACTCTAATATTAGATCAAAATGGGATATTTCTTGGTTTTTACCCCGCTAGAATGGAAGTTATGCAAACTGATGAGCCAACTGCTAATCCCGCCAATTCCCCTACCTGCATATATATGAATCAAGAAAGAAAAATAAGAACAACCCAGAATTAACCGGAGAGAAGATGTATAGGAGATAACACAACTACAAGTAGAAATCTTTGAGAGACTTACAGCTTTTGTGTCAGTGGCTACGGCCAGTGTCACAAACATCATGCAGAACGTAACAACGATCTCCATCACCAATGCCTGCAATGGTGTACCCGATGGTGTCGTGGTACCAAGATTGGTAATTGGATGGAGCAATTGGCGAAGGATGAATGAGGCCATTACAGCCCCTGAGATCTGAGCTGACCAGTAGAAAGGCACCTACAAGTGTTATGAGAAGCATGTAAATCCCAAATTGCTTGCTTTGAGTGAGAAGTACATTATATAGAAGTCATATATATATATATATTGTATTTTTCAATCATGAGATGCCAAATTAGCATGCAAAAAAGGGTGCATGAGAGTTGAAGGTTGGCAGGTATTTTCTGAAAAACGAAAAGGTAGACTGGTGCATGTTTTGGTACCCTCCTCTTGCATAAAAGTTTATGATATCTAAATTATTTACCTTCAAAGTTAAGCAAAGACCGAAGGAATCTAGGCAATGGTTGGGTCCAAACTCCAAAGGCCCCTTTTTGACCTAAAGGCACCACAGGATCACTCACTGACAAAGGTTACCCATCAGGTGATAAGAAAAGGATTAAAAGCTCTGAGATCCGCATGCAGAAAGGTGAGATTTGGGCCCTGTGACTCATCGTCGAGAAAAACTTGGATACAACCGTACAAGTTGGTTTAGCTGTCTCTGAAGCATCGTCTTTTGAACTATTTTGGCTGTTTGCTTCATGAGTTGAATGGGTTTAGCTAGTTTTGGCATGAGTGTTGTCCTTGTGAGCACTAGACTAATCTGTTCCTAATGCATGGTAGGTCATCTTTTTCTTTTCTTTTCTTTTTTAAAAAAAAGACATATCTGATAACTGTTTCTTTCATCTCCTAAACAAGTACATGACTGTATAGATGTTTTCTAGTTTTCTGGTTCAACATGTTAGACTTCTAGGAATTATAACCAATTTAGAAAACATCCATATCTTTCAGCTTACCCCCCAGCCTAGGGCAAACCCTAAAGTACATACGGCCAAACATAGTTTTTTTGTCTTTTTTTTAATTTCTTTGATATCATATGGGTTTTTCAATGCCATACATGGCTGATATGACACATATTGTCCTTACCATTGTCAGCTACCTATCATATTGGCTTATATTATACTTGAAGACATATATTGAGTTTGCTGTTGGATTGTTGAACATTAGCTAAAGATTGTTTGTACTTTATAGATTGGAAATGGCTTCACGTGAAAAGGAATAGTTATAGTAGAAGATTTCTTCTCTTTCCCTTTCATGTAATTAAAGAATAGGAGTAGGTTGAGCTCTTATGCTCTATAATGTTTTCAAGTATAATAATGATAGCCTTATCTCAGCAACTTTAATTTAATTGGGGTTAGGTTTATGGATTCTGCTCTGTCATTGGAGTTAACGTAGGCGGAGGCTAAGCAACAAATTTTTTTTAAAAAAATAATTGGTGTATTTGGATAATATTTTAAAAAGATATTATGAGCTTATCATTTTCAGGTTCCTTTTGAAGCAAGTAATGTTTTTATAATGATATATGTCTGTGTATTATGGCTTTTTGAATTGGAAGAGATAAACTTCCAACTTTTAACATGCGTTTGCGTTTCCCATATAATAGATCCATTCTTTATTACTGGCACGGTAACAAAAGAACATGGGAATCTCTTTTACCAAGATTACATGGTACAAGCCCACATGGAATTGCTCCCTTGGTTCTTCTCTTCTTGGTCATTTCCGTACTTAGGTGTGACAACTCTTCAACGTTTACTTAACCCACCAACCACAAAAAATTAAAATATATATATATAAAGATTTTTTTTAAAAAAAAAAAAAAAAGACTTCGTTAGGGAAACGAGTCCATATATAGTTTCAAAAACATACAGCCGATTTCTTCGAATAAAACCGTAAAGCTCGATGAAAGAATAAGAATTTTTAAATAATATATGGCAGCATACTTGGGGGGCCGTGGCTGGCCGCCCAAAAGCTTGCCTTTTTTTTAAAAATTTTCTTCCCATTAAGCTCCCTATTTTATTGCCTGCGGTCTAACTTTTGAGTTCTAACATCTAGTTGCAAGAAGGACCAACGAAGTTGAGAAGAAAACATGAACACTTACTAATGAAAATAGAAACAAACGCAAATAATGAAAAATAACTTCATCAAATCATCTTGGCTAACTGGAATCAGTAGTTGGTGGCCATGATGGAGCCTTACTAGTATACTATATATGGTGGCCTGGGCCTCATGCAGGCTTGAGAGGAAGAATGCCTTCCATGGCAATGGTAAGTGGGAAGTAGCTATCATAGCTTTTTCACCAAAAGATTAATAAATATATATAGCGATCACTAGCAAAACGGAGGAAGGAGTCGTAGGGATGCTCACCTGAATCCAAGGGAAATGCCTCAGCACCGCGAAGGCCAAGGTGACAGCAGGGTTCATGTGCGCACCGGAGATGTGGCCGACGGCGTATATCATCACCGTCACGATCAGCCCTCCGGCCACCGACTGGCCCAGCTGCGAGATCATGCGCTGGTCGTTTTTGCTCAACGCGGCCGCGCCACAAGTTACGAATACGAGCAAAAATGTAGCTATCGCCTCGGCAACGACCTGCAGGATTCCACCAACAACACAAAAAAGAAGGCGAAATTTTCAGCCACTCGTTCCTACGAGGCCGAGAACAAAAAATCAAACACTACGCATGTTTCTTAGGAAACACAAGTCTTGTTCACAAAAATCCTTCTTGCAAACCAACAAAGGGAAGAGGATGAACACAATCTTTATGAACATAACTACAAGGACTAGAGGCCAAGAGATGTGATCATGTATTAAGAAAGACTGGACTACCTTCTTAAGGAGAAAGGGTGGGAAGAGATCTTCGAGTGATGTGGTCTGAGGAGGTCTTGTGGTGATGGGGTTTTGAGGTGTGGCCATGTCATGGATTTCATTAGAGCGGCCGGGCCTCGGAAAGGAAGCCATCTCTCTAGAGCTCTATTAATTGGACTCTAAACTCTAAATAAGTCTATGAGGTCGATCAATAACCTGTGCTCTCTTGGGTTCCTCTTGGCCTCTATTTATAGAAGGGAGAGGCACCAGAAGATACCATGCCATGTAGACAGAAGTGTAGACCTCTGGTCCGCATGGTTTCTTTGCCAACCAAAGAATAGGGACCACCGCTTGCCCATTTCCTTCATTCAAAGCCACTAGATCCATTCCTGGCTATTTATCTTGGAGGTGCTCCAACTTGGATGCTTTTTATGCGATATCTTTTGGATCTCCCACATCCTACCTCACCTCTTTTGATATCTAAGGACACGATCCTTTGGATTGGCGAGTCCTTCGGTTTAAGGCCTTAGAAAAGAGAGAGAGAGAGAGAGAGAGATTTGGATTGGGTTGTCTGGTTGGGTCCAGCCAAGGTTGGCCAATCGATGCCACTTTGCATGGTAGGAACGCGGGTTCGGATTTGGCCTTTGGGTTCGGGCAGGCTGACGCCTGCGGATTTACGAGTGATTTGGGCGGTCATCTACATCTTCCAACCGCGTTTGGCCGATCATATATATCCAAATCTTGCAATTTCTTGGGTTAAACATTTTACCTTTCTTGAAGAAGGTGCACTCCCCCAATGTAGCATTCTATGACCAAAGAATGCAAAAATTATATATATAATCACATAGTGGGGTGAGCTATCACCAAATGGACAAGTGTTCGCTAGAGAATCTCGTAAGATACTTCTTTTCCGCAGCTTTTTCATGACACCTTTCTACTATAAGAAAGCTAAAATCCCAAGTTAGATGCGTTCAACTTTGGCGGAGCTAGTAATTAACAATCATTACAAATACTCTAGTGCAGCAAGGTTCAGCTTTGAAGGGGAAGCTTGCCTCGTAGTCAAGTGGCACTTCGGCCCTAAGCATGATTACCTTTACAGTAACCCCTTTTTTATACAAATTCTTTTCGTAATCAAGTTTTGATGTGTATAAAGCCTAGAGTCCATAGTCATGAGCTTTTACATGATTAGGCAGAAAGGAGGCATCATATGTTTGATTCCCACTTTGGGACCTAGCTTTGACAGGTTGGTATGTTTTTCGATATATGTGCTGAATTTTTGAGGATAACTTCCATCATAACCTTTTTTCTTTTTTTTTAAATGGTAGGTATTTTAGGTTGCAGTTATGAAAAGTAGAGATTCCTTCACTAAATGCACTGGTAGTTGAAGTTGTTCATGCAACTAGCATTGATCGGGTGACCATCAAACTAAATATGTCTTGAGAATATCTTCCTAAATAATTAGTTATAAAAATGCTTTATGTGTGCATGATGATGTAGATTTTTTATCATTAATTCTCTCAAATCATTTATATATTTGAACTTCTCTCATTTTGGTATGGTGATTCACAGTACATTTTAGGTTGCAATGATTTTTCCCCCTAAAGATTCGGGGCCATCAATAACAATTCATTTCAAAGAATCAAGAAAAAATGGATGGCAAGATGATGCCTCATACGTAGTGGAATGAACTGTCGCTGGATCAAGACATTTACTTATTGTTAAAATGTTTATGCTTTTTTTTTTTCAATAAAGATATTTTAACCATTAAAATTTATGCTATATGAAGATTTTCTTTTTGAAAAAATTTATGAAGCCTTCTCCTAAAATGCAGTCCCATCAAAAGTTATGTGACTGAAATGACTAGGATCCATGTAAGTAATTGATTTTATTAACCACTGTAAAAAGTTCAAAAGTTATCAATTAGATTATAGTAAAAAAGAATTTATAAAAATGTTAAATTTATTATTAATTATTGCAATTACATATTTGTAATCAATTGCAATCTTTTATGTTATTTATCATTACAAGCTTTCATCGTTTAAAAAATGCAAGGCAAAGTCTTCCTTGTTACAATCCAAAGGGTAGAAAAAGTACAATCACATATTATGCATATTTTCATGATATACTGATTATAATTTGAAGAATAATATTTGAAATTATTGTACAAAATCTACTTATATGCAAAGTCCATAAACAAGCACAATCTAATTACTAAACGATATTTTATTTATGATAAATATAATGAAAAGTTTAATCAATAGTTTACTAAGTTCATAAATATCTCATTATAATATTAAATAATATATCAAATTTTAATTTTTAATATATTTTATTACTTTTAGAAAACCTTTTGGGTAGTAGATGAAAGCATGCATATAATGTAAAAAAAATCAACAATACGTTTATCATTATCAAGATATGGATTTTGTATCTACCTTGAACTTAATTTACAATAATCTATAATAATGAATTAATTAGAAATCTATCTACATATTGAATTTGTATAAATAATAAATATCTTAATTATATTTAATAACACTAATATGCTTTCTTATTACTCAAAATGTTTAATTTAAATAATTAAGGTAAATTGTTACTTTCTAGTAGATCTTTCATAAATAACATATATAGTGAAATATAATTTATATCATACAATTTTCTTCTAATACATAAGATTTTAGAATATTATTACTTCATAATTAAAGGAGGTATGAGGTGAATGGTGGGAGAAACATTGAAAGTGACCATGGAGAAAAAAAATTATGAAGGTACAATTATTAAGCATGGGTGTTTTCCATCCATTAGAACTCATTAAACGCATGAGATCCCTTAGTGGAAACTACTTGGACTTTGCTAAGACAAAGGTGACTACAATTCATTGTTTTATCATATCAAAGATATCTGAGATTCTTTAGATCTTTTCTCTTGCCATTCTCCATTTCTTTCTCGTCATTTTTTTCGTAATGCTTCTAAAAGTTGATAGAGCGCAAATGAAATAGAAAAGCATAGGATGTTCCATATAGCTAGTGGATGACGAAGTCTACATTAAAACTTATTGAAATAAAAAGTGGATGACCTAGACTAGGTTAAAACTTACTATTAAGTTACAAACTTTTTCCTCCTAATCTAGTGCCAATTACTGATACGTTAACATCTATCTTATTTGCTCAGTCCATTTTCATGGGATTCTGCACATGTGAGTAGTGCTCCACGAAGTGTGGCACCATAGATTGTTGCATTTACTTGGTCCTTAATTTTCTTTGGCCAAGGCAACCATCAACATTCTTCTTCCATTTTTCCTCCTATGGATTACGGAAGCATGGGAGTCAGCCGTGAGCAGGAGGAATCTCTCTCTCTCTCTCTCTCTCTCTCTCTCTCTCTCCTCTCTCTCTCTCTCTCTCTCTCTCTCTCTCAAGAAAAAAAAAATCTTAAATACTTTGACAAAGGCACAGTGCAGGTTCCAAGGACCCGCCCGAATGTATAAAAACCGCAAACTTGGGGGCGTCTCCTCTCTTGGCTCCGCGCACATTAAATCGGGACTGTTGTGACCGCATTCGGGGATTGGTGATGATCCCTTCGGAGCACAGTGGCATTCACCAACCCACCGCGATGAATGGGCGACAAGTATCACATTCAATTGGTACGATTGGAACATTTCCTCTCTCTTATTATTCCTTATAAAAATGTCAGCTTCCGTGTAGTGGGATCTCGTCCATGCCAATCCTTTGGACGGGGACTACCATTTCGGTCAGTGTTTGAAACCATCGGCTCATTTACTTTCATCTAGAATAAATCTTCATCCGTGTCTAATCGTGCATGTTTCACGAGGCCTGACATTGATCAAACTACAATAAGTGTAAGTGTATATCATCCTCGATCTTGCTCTCTTTGCGTACCTTTTTTATTTCAAAGTTCTGATGGGATATGGTATATTAATGCTGGTATGATTGCACTCGACAGCATTCCTCATTTTATATATAAAAAAATATATATATATATACGAACCGTTCACGATGATAAGTTTGGGGTTGATTCGATCAAAAATTGGAACAAGCCATGTTTAAGCGTACTCTACCCAGCTTCGTTAATTTGCTTGCAGCCTTGGCAAGGCGCGCATGGAGATCCACGGATACCTGAGTGGGTGCCAGAATGGAGGGTGGCAACAGATGGAGAAGGATTTCTGACCACGAAATTTCTTGGGGTGGATGCGTGTTGGAGAAACAGGAGCGAAAGCGAAACCAGATGATTACGGGTGATTTGATTCTTGTTGGGCGCATAGCCGACGTCCATACACTTGGTTTTCAAGTGGGTCAGGTAAATTATGGTACATAAGTTATTGGGTTGCCCCACAAGGTCAACTGGTGCGGCTGGTTTATAGTTGGGGAAGGTCTCGCCTGGAGACCAAGCATCGAAAAGATGTTGTCACTCTTTGCTATTCTTCCCACCGCTTAGGCCGAAAGTATGATTGGAACCATGAAGTGATGCCAAACTCTATGGGGGTTAATGTCCTTTTTTTTTTTTTTTTTTTTTTTTTTTTGTGGTAACTAGATATGCCTAAGCTAATGAAAAACGAAGCTGGCACGATATTTAAAAGGCCTAATATTGCTTGTGTGATTGGTCAAAAGAAAGGTCTCTTTATTGCACATGGTGGCGACAAGCAATGGAGCTCCATTGGTCCTCATGGCGTGCTAAGTGGAGAGGGACATGACCATTGGGGTAAGTCCCCAATTATTTCTATCACTAACTCTTAAAGTGGTTGGAGAAGATTGATGGAATAACTGGGAATAAGAGGGGAATACTTTGCCTTTGTTTCACGATAACCTGCAAACGAGAAGCCGGCACAGCCAGGAGAGAGAGAGAGAGAGAGAGAGAGGTTCACCTCACCGGCAGCGGGACCCAACGATAAGAAATGTGAGGCTTAGAGAGGTGACGAGTAGAATGTGGGTAGGACGTGAGTCCATGCTATACTTCTTTACATGCCAACCAAGCTAAATGTCAGCTGATATTCCATGGAATAACAGAACCTATATCCAACCTCCACCACGTATGGTGCTGCTAACATGGCGGATGAGCTGCCAGTGGCAAGACACGGCTCGCGAGAATCTTACTTTAGGATGCTCTATCAAATCTTAATGCAACATGGATCCTCGACGGTGCAATACTGCATTATGTTGTACAATGACTACCATCATGAGATGAATGACTACCAAATAATATTATGCGTCGTTGTTGATAGCCGTCCATTATCTACCTACCGTCAGCTATCAAGCACTGCACAGCACTCTACAGCTACGATCCTTTGTCCTCCATCTTAGTGACGTTAGAAATATGCAGCAATCAAGTATCTGTGTTTCTCTCATGTCCACGAGAATAATAACCAGGCTATTAATCCCTCAGCCAATCATGCTTGTCAAAATGAGCGGAGATCATGTCATGGGATCAGAATTTCCCTGCATCGGTATTGTTGGAACTCTAAGGGGATGCCCAGAGCCGCACAATTTTCTACTGTATGGTTATATATCCTTTATTTTCTTTAATTTGTTGTGATTAAGGTGAATCCCTCTGTTGCTTGGTTTTTCTTCCAATTATCACGTGAGATACATTTAATTTGTTATATATATAACAATAATAATAATGACTAGAATCAAATATACGTGATGTAAGTGAAAGATGGTGTGGATGGCGGTCATTGCAGCCTCAGAATTATCTTACGATCAACACGAAAAAAAGATCGAACCGGAAAAAAAGAAAAGAAGAATGAGTAACTTTGGAGGAACAAAAGGTTGAGCTGTATTCAGGGCTGGAGTCATCCTCCCAAGCTTTTGTATCGTGCAGTCATCATGATAGCTAGCTTGTCGTTAGTTGTCTAGCATTTACCTAATGGCTAGCTAAGAGGAGCCACAATGTCTGATTGAACATAGTTTTATGCATTATTTCACGATTCATTACTTATTTTACTAAAATATTTCATGATCAAATTCTATTTGCATAAGGTGTATCCCACATGCTTCTACCCACCTGAAAGCTCTTAGCCAATGAGTCTAGACAATGGAAACTGCTTTCAACCATGTGTTTAATTTTGTTTTATCGAACGATGTATCGAGACAAGAAAGAAGAAAAATGAAAGAAAAGAAAAGCCTAGGTAGCTTGTGTTTCTCATGAATTAGACAATGATAATTTTCAAATCAATACTGCATTGGTCATGTTTCTGCTAAACTAAGTAGCATATCATGTCTGGTCGTCCAAAACCTCTGGCATGATCATAAAGTAAGATGATGAACTAAGCTGAGGCTTAGTTCACGAAGAACAAATTTTTCCTTTAATCTAATTTATTTGAGTAAGGGAAGTACCTTACTTCATATTCCATTCAAAAGGATAAACTAAGCTAAGGCGGATGGAGGCAGTCTGGAATATTTTAGATAGGTTACTGTTGTTGGTCAATTAGGTTTTTTATGTTGCACATTCCAAAAACCTGTTACTGAAAGAAGAAAGATGGCGGTTGCCCTAGCCATAATAATAGTGCTAACTATGCCTACATTTTTCCCCCTTTTTTGGGAAGAGATAAATCCCATCTGTGAAACTTTCTTTGACGTAGGAATAGAATCCTTCGAGGTCAACTCTGGGTGACACGTTTTTTTTCCGTCAATACATATATCATGCAATGATAGTATAAAAGAAAAGACCCCGAGTTCGGGCTTGAGAGAAGTGTTGCGCTATTCACCTGTCATCCAAAGATCCCGACGTCCATCGTCCCTACCACATTTTACTTTACAACGTCATTTGATAACTAAATATTCTATGGGTTAAAATTGAAGGTCTCGGCTTATATCTTTCGCAGGAAAGAATGATCGATCTTCTTTTGCGATATAATGGAATCCATTGGATCGCACGTCACATAGCTCTCAAAGCACTCAAAACTCTCTTGTTCATGAGCCTCGATGGCTCTTTAAGTGACATTTGCATAATCCATCGGTAGATTCGCATGAAGGAGCATGAATCATTCTTGTGCACAAAAGATACAACCCCTACATGAATTTGAAAGGTTTCCCATATTCTATAGATGCCGGAAGAAAAAAATTCTCACCAAATGCTGCGGGGTACATTTATTTTTATCCCATTCCATAGTTGCCTTTGAATGATAGAAAGAACGAGAGAAGGAGCTCATCTTCCTGGCTTACAAGATGATCTCAATTGCTCGACAATGGCCACGATTGAATGCATATGATGCATAAAGTAATGTACTTCACTTTTGACTATAGTACAGTTGAAGGCTCCTTGCAAACTCTTTTTTAATAAAGATCTGTTTAATAAATAGGATAATTTTAAATGCATAAATTTTTAATCGATCATGTACCTTATTCGACTCAACCTAATTGTCACTCCTAGCAAATAGACACATATTATGACCATCCTCTCAAAAAGTTTGAATCTATAAAACGATGTTAAGCTTCCTGCATTTCCATTCAATATATGGAAATCCATTCCTAGATTGATCAACTTCCACATCACTAATATTTTAATCCTATCAGTAACAAGATTAGTTTAAGCTGCATGCACTCCCATTCCATATGAAAATTCATTCCCAGATCAACAAAACTGCAGGTTGTTAAAGCATTTTCCCCTAGCAGTAGATCATTCATAAAACTCTGTCAATGAATCCATCGACTACCTTACCAAACTTCTATAATTAATTTTGTGAGGAAAAATTAGATTTGACTGAGATTTTGTTACCACTAGGTTTATTTAGGATAATTATCATTTGTTGGTGCAGAACCTGATTGATGCCGGATCGAATTGGAGTTGAGGAAGACGAGGGCGTCGTCGGTAACCTACAAAATAAAGTTCCATCCGAAGTCGATGGTGGTGGCTCCAACGGGACCCTCCGACGATCAAGTCAACTCTTCTGACCAATAAAAATGGAGTGCTCAAATTAGAGTTCGGCAGAATTTTGAGGAAAAGAGGGCTTAGAGAAAATATATCTGGAGGATTCCTTTTTATGGATGGAGCCGATAGTAGATTGATGGTGACAGCCATACCGTCTGGTAGTGGATCGCATGAAATTTGCTATGGAGAGAGAGGTATCGCTAGACTGACAATGACAGCCATACCGTCTGGTCGTGGACCGCATGAGGTTTGTTATGAAGAGAGAGGTGTTGCTAGACTGATAATGGTAGCCATACCATCTAGTCGTAGGCCGCATGGAATTTGCTATGGAGAGAGATGTTTCCAGATCGATAATGACAGTCATGCTGTCTGGTGGAAGCATGTGTTCGAAATTCAACTGGGCTGGAGGAGTCCAACTATAAGAGTAATCCGAAAGAAAGTCGGCTCCTGGAGGAATCCGACTAAAAGAGAATTCGAAAAGGAGTTTGACTCCTGGAGGAACTTGACTGAAGGAAAAATTTCAAAGAAGTTTGACTCCTAGAGAAACTCGACTGAAGGAGATGTTCGGATAGAGTTCGGCTTCTGAAGAAATCCGACTGAAGGAGATGTCCGGAAGGAGTTCATCTTCAGTAGAAATTCGACTGAAGGAGGAGTCCGGAAGGAGTTCGGCTCCTAAAGAAACTCCCGAAAGAAGTGACTCCTGAAGGAATCTCGACGGCTCCTAGAAGGAGGAAATGTCCTCCTGAAAGAAGTTCTGGCTCTTGGAGGAATCCAACTAGGAAGAGGAGTCTAGAAGGAGTTCATCTTCAGTAGAAATCCAACTGAAGGAGGAGTCTGGAAGGAGTTCAGCTCCTGAAGAAATCTGTCTGAAGAAAAAATATGGAAGGAGTTGACTCCTGTAGAAATTTGACTGAAGAAGAAATTCGAAAGAAGTTCGGCTTCTGAAGGTGTCCGACCGAAGGAAAAATCCAAAAGAAGTTCGACTTCTTTAGAAATCTATCTGGAGGAGAAATACGGAAGAAGTTCGACTCCTAAAGGAGTCCGACTGTAGAAAAAATCCAAAAGGAGTTTGACTCCTGTAGAAATCTATCTAGAGAAGAAATCTAGAAGGAGTTCGACTTCTGAAGAAAATCGTCAGAAGGAGAAATACGAAAGAAGTTTGGCTCCTATAGAAGTCCGACTGAAGGAGGAGTCCGGAAGAAGTTCGGCTCTTGAAGGAGTCCGACTGGAGGAGGAGTTCAAAAGAAGTTCGACTCCTGTAAAAATTCGTCTGAAGAAAAAATTTGAAAGAAGTTCGGCTCCTGGAGAAGTTCGACAGAAATTTGACTTCTGAAGGAGTTCGACTGAAATTCAATCGCTGGAAAAATTCGGTCGGCTAAAGGAGTTCGACTAAAATTCAACTATGGTTCGACCGCTGGAAGAGTTCAACTATGGTTCGACCGCTGATCGAAGCTCTTCCGTGATTATCGGTTGATTTAGGCTAAGCATCAGATTGGACTTCAGTGGGAGCGGGGTTTATCCTCAACAATAGTCTCCCCACTTCCGAGTTCGAAATTCAAAGGAAGAAAGTACAAAAAGACGACTATCGAAGTTCTTTTTAGACTCTGCATCCGTTGAGATTGAAGCTTGGGGGAGATCTTATCTCCAACCGAGATTGATGTTGAAGTGAAAGCTCGGAGGAGATCTTGTTTCCAACCGAGATTGACGTTAAAGTTGAGGATCAGAGGAGATCTTGCTTCCAATTGAGGTCCAAGGAGATCTTGTCTCCTGTTGACATTATGATTGAAGCTTGTGGGAGATCTTATCTCCAACCGAGATTGAAATTGAAGTTGAGGCTCGGAGAAAATCTTATCTCCAGCCGAAGTTGAATGAGATCTTATCTCCTGTTGACGTAAATATTGAAGCTCGGAGGAGATCTTATCTCCAGTCGAGGTTGAAGGAGATCTTATCTCCTATTGTTGTCGAAGCTCGGAAGAGATCTTATCTCCAGCCAAGGTTAAAGGAGATCTTATCTTCTGTTGACGTAGACGTTGAAGCTCGGAGGAGATCTTGTCTCCAGCCGAGGTTGAAGAAGGTCTTATCTTTTGTTGTTGTAGAAGCTTGGGGGAGATCTTATCTCCAGCCGAGGTTGAAGGAGATCTTATCTCCTGTTGACATAGACGTCGAAGCTCGAGAAAGATCTTGTCTCCAGCCGAGGTTGAAGGAGATCTTATCTTCTGTTGAAGTTGACGTTAGAGCTTGAAAGATATCTTATCTCCAATCGAGATTGAAGGAGATCTTGTCTCCTATTGATGTTGAAGTTGGAGCTCGAGAAAGATCTTGTCTCCAGTTGAGTTAAACGTTGATGCTTGGAGGAGATCTTCTCTCCAACCAAGGTTATCGTTGAAGTGGAAGCTTGGAAGAGATCTTATCTTCGATCGAGGTTGAAGAAGATTTTATCTCCTATTGAAGTTGACGTTGGAGCTCGGAGAAGATCTTATCTCCAACCGAGGTTAAAGAAGATCTTATCTCCTGTTGAAGTTGGGCACAATAGGATCATTATCGGGGCCTCTCCTCTCATCTTATTTAAAATAAACGAGACCTTCGACTTTACTCACGTTAGGATGAGGTTTTTCTCCTGTTCCTAACGAGCTATGGGGGCACATAAGGACCATTGTCAGGACCTCTCCCCCCATCTTGTCTAAAATGAACGAAACCTTCGACTTTGCTCACGTTAGGATAAGGTTTTCCTCCTATTTCTAACAGGCTGTGGGAGCACATAAGCACCATTGTAAGGACCTCTCCCCCCATCTTGTCTAAAATGAACGAGGCCTTCGACTTTGCTCATGTTAGGACAAGGTTCTCCTCCTATTCCTAACGGGTTATGAGGGCACATAAGGACCATTGTAAGAGCCTCTCCCTCCATCTCATCTAAAATGAACGAGGTCTTCGACTTTGCTCACGTTACGACGAATTTTTTCTCCTATTTCTAACGGACTGTGGAGGCACATAAGGGCCGTTGTTAGGGCCTCTCCTCCTATCTCATCTAAAATGAACGAGGACTTTGACTTTGCTCATGTTAGGATGAGATTTTTCTCTTGTTCCTAACATGGCCACTTTTAATTGCTTTTTTTCTATCATTACATAATTTTTGCACCAAGAAACAATAATATTAAAATAAAAAAGTTTTATTGCGGAAAAATTACTGGTAGTATATCCTCAGATTTTTCGAATTTCAAGGTTGTGGAAGCGTTGTTTCTCCAAGCTCCTTCAGACGATAAGTTTTGGGTCGGACGACCTCCACCACTTCATATGGGCCTTCCCAATTTGGGGTAAGCTTCCCCTGATTTTGAGGCTGGGAGATGGCGGCTCGCCGAAGCACTAAGTCCTCCACTTTGAACGTTTTACTTCTAACTCTAGAGTTATAATATCGGGTCATCCTTCGCCTGTAGGCCACCATCTGAACCTAGGCTTCCTCTCTTTTTTTTTCCAGCAGATCGAGGTTGGCTCTGAGGTCCCGCGAGTTATGCTGCTCATTGAAGGCCACGATCCGTGCTGATGGGAGTTTAAGCTCGATTGGTATGACTGCCTTCGTTTCAAAGGCCAAGATGAATGGTGTTTCCTCTGTCGGCAGCCTTTGAGTAGTTCGGTATGCTTAGAGAATGTGGTAGAGTTCGTCCACCCAGGCCCTCTTTGCTCTATCGAGCCTCATCTTGATGTCTTGCAGTAGAGTCTGATTGATCACTTTAGCTTTCCCATTTGCCTGTGGGTGAGATATCGATGTAAAATGGTGAAAGATATTTAGGTCTTCGCAGAACTCAGCGAACCTCATCCCAGCTAACTGTTGCCCATTATCTATTATGAGAGCTTGGAGCAGGCCAAATCGGTAGACTATTAACTTTCAAACGAAGTCCTATACCTTGACCTCGATAATTTTTGCTAGTGGTTCGGTTTTGACTTATTTGGTGAAGTAGTCGATCACGACCAAGAGAAACTTCCGCTGTCCAGATGCCATCAGAAAAGGATCAAGTATGTCCATTTCCTACTGCACAAATGGCCAGGTGCACTTAGTAGAGTAAGCTCAGAGATCGGCTGTCTTTGTATGTTTGCATTCTTCTGACAGCGATCACATTTCTTAACATACTCCATAAAATCATGGTACAAGGTCGGCCAATAGTACTCTTATCGAAGTAGTTTTTGTGACAGAAATCTGACTCCTACGTGACTTTCACAGATTCCCTCATGCACTTTCCATAATGCGAAGTCGGCCTCTGAAGATCGGAGACATCTCAGCAGCGATAATGGATACGACCTCTTATACAACTTACCCTCGTACAAAATGTACCAAGAGGCTTGATTCCTGAATTTTCGAGCTTCTTTCGGATCACGAGAAAGAACTCCCTCCTTGAGGTAGGCAACCAACGGGTCAATCCAGCTTGGCTCAAGCTCCATTTGCATAACGACCTATGATTCCTCTAAGCTTGGGCATTTCAGGATCTTAAAAAATACTTCTTTGGATAGTTTAGCTGGGGCTGATGTAGCCAATTTAGAGAGAAGATCAGCTCTTATATTTTCTGCCCTCAAAATCTGTCGAATGCCAAAACTATCGAAGGTCGGAGTTAAATTCTTTACTTTCTTAAGGTATTTCATCATACTCTCCTCCCGCGCTTCATAGTTGCCACTAACTTGGCCGACCACTAATTGAGAATCACTGTAGACTTAGAGTCGATCTACTTTTAATTCTCTTGCTATTTTTAATCCTACGATCAGTGCTTCATACTTGGCCCCATTATTAGTCGTGAAAAATTCAAAACATAGTATGTACTTGATGATGACTCTCTCGGAGCTGACTAAGACTAATCCCGCACCTACTCCAGCGGAGTTGGACGAACCATCCACGTACAGAGCTCAAAAGCCTTCGAAAAGATCGGCACTCTCCTCGGGGAGGCTCAGTTGCGACAATAGAGCGTCGATCTCATTCTGTTCAAGCTTGGCTTCAGCTGAAATGGTACATTCTACTATAAAATCTACCAATATCTGAGCTTTAATCAATGACCGGGGTCGATAGTTGATGTCAAATTTTGTGAGCTCAATTGCCCATTTTGCGATTCTTTCGAAAGCATCCGTTCGATGAAGGAGTGCTTTTATTGGTTGGTCCATGAGGACCGTTATGGTGTGCTCCTGAAAGTAAGGTCGGAGTCTCCTGACAGCAATTAGAAGAGTAAGTCAATTTTTTTAGCCTAGAGTACCTAGTCTCCGCATCCCTCAGGATCCGACTTACGTAGTAGACCGATCACTGCATCTAAGCTTCTTTCTTGACCAGGACTGCTATCGAAGCCACCGAAGAGACTACTAGGTACATAAATAATTCTTCTTCGGATTCGAGCTTTGCCAATAGTGGAGGTGAGTCGAGGTAGTTTTTAAGCTCCTCAAATATCCGTTGGCACTCCGCCGTCCAGCAGAAATTCTTTGATTACTTGAGAACTCAGAAGAAGAGTATACATCGCTCGATCGATCTTGAGACGAAGCGATTTAGGAACACCATTTTTTCAGTCAGGTGCTGAATTTCTTTGATTATTTTTGGAGTAGTCATCTCCTGAATGGCTCGGATTTTCTCTAGATTTATTCAATCCCGCACCTTGACACCATAAACCCTAGAAACTTTCTAGAGGTCACACCAAAGGCATACTTGGTCAGGTTCAGCTTCATCTTGTGCTTTCTGAGTGAGCTGTAGGTCTCTTCGAGATCGGCGAGGTAGTTTATAGAAGTTCGGCTTTTGACGAGCATGCCATCCACGTATACTTTCATATTACGGTCGATCTGCTCCTTGAAGATCTTGTTGATTAGGTGCTGATATATTGTCTCTGCATTTTTTAGTCCAAAGAGCATAACTCTGTAATAATATAGACCACGGTCAGTAACAAAAGTAGTTTTCTCCTTATCCTCCAGCGCCATCCATATCTGGTTATAACCGGAGAAGGCGTCCATGAAGGTGAGAAGCTCGTGGTCCGAGGTTGCATCTATGAGTTGATCAATCGTGGGGTAGAGGGTAGCTGTCTTTTGTGCAGATCTTGTTTAGCTTTTTGAAGTCTATACACATCCTTTACTTGTTGTTTGCCTTTTTGACGAAGACTATGTTTGAGATCCAGATTGGATAGTTAACTTTTCGGATGAATCCAACTTTGAGGAGCTTGCCTACTTCTTCGGCGATTGCTTTCTACCTCTCTGGGGCGTGGTTGCATATCTTCTCTTTTATCGGCCGATGCTTTGGATCAACGGCCAGCCGATGTTCTATGACCTCGACGTCAATTCCTGGCATATCCACTGGGGCTCAGGCGAAGACATCTGCGTTCTTCCTAAGGAAGGTGATGAGTTGCTCCTAAACCTCGTACCCCAAGTTGGAGCCGATCTACAATGCGTGCTCCGTATTTTCATCTTTTAAGAGCACAGATATGAGGTCCTCCATAGGCTCACCTCGCTCTTCGATGAGATCATCGCGAACATCCAACCCGTCAACAGGATAAGGGTCGGATGTTCTTTCTTATGCAGGGCGATTGAGTAGCAATACCTTGCCAGAGATTGATCTCCCATGATCTTTCTGATTCCATGACTTATCGAAAACTTCATCTTCAAATAATAAGTTGATACCACTGTTCGAAGTGCATTTAGACCAGATCGGTCGAGAATAGCATTATAGGCAGATGGAGTCTTTACGACTAAAAAATTGATGTGTGTCTTAGCCAGCTTCGAACGTTGCCCTACAGTCACAGCCAAAGTCATTATGCCCTCAACTGGTACAACATCGTCGGTAAAGCCTACCAACGAAAAGTTCATCGATCCCAGGTGGTTATTGAGTAAGAACATTTTCGAAAAAGCATCATAAAATAAAATATCAGCTGAGCTTCCATTATCTACCAAAATATGGCGTACATCATAGTCGGCAATGTTTAAAGAGATTACAACCGCGTCATTATGTGAAAACTGGACCCCCTGAGCATTTATCTCAGTGAAGGTTATGGATTCTTCAGTCCTTCGTCTCTTCACTAATTTCTCGAATCCGCTAGCCTCTCCTCACCGAAGTCCCTCCGAGATAGTGTTGATAATGCTGAAAGGCAGCCGATCTTCTTGTTGATCCTTCCTCCTTGGTGGTTCAGGCTGTGGCAATGCCCTCAGCCGATCTTTCCATCCTTCAGGCCATCGCCGCAGGAATTGGCCAAGTCTGTCTCGCTTGATGAGCTCCTCGATCTCATCTTGAAGTTGGATACACTCCTCAGTATCATGACCGTGGTCACGATAATAAAGGCAGAACTTGTTAGGATTGCGCTTGCTAGGATGAGAATGCATCCTTTTCAGTCTCGATAGTTGCTTCCTGATTTTTATCAGCACTTGAATTTTTGGAGCATTGAGAGGAGCGTAGTTATGAAATCTTCGTTGGGGAGAATCCCGCCACGCCCTTCTGTCGGGGCTTCCCTGCCTCCGAGTTCAGGAAGGAATTCGGGCTCGCTTGCGCTCAGAGGAAGTTTGAAAGCGTGGCCGAGCTTCACTCGACTTTCCTTCCTCGGTGAGTCTACCCAACTCGCCGACTCGTCGCTCACCAAAGGCTTCATTATTCTTGGCCTTGAAAGCCTCTTCAGCTCGAGCATAACCTTCAGCCCGAGCTAGCATATCGGTAAAGTCCCTGGGGTACTTTTTTTCAAGAAGAACAGCAAATCATTCTTCTAAAGGTCATCCTTGAGTGCGGCCATGATGACTGATTGGTCTAGATTTCGGACCTCCAATGCAGCAGCATTAAATCGGATAACATAAGCCCGGATGAATTCTCCCTCCTTCTGCTTGATGGTCATCAGAAAATCCGAACCTCGGTACGAACGTCGGCTGCTGACGAAGTGAAATGCGAACTGATGACTCATCTGATAAAAAAAAAGATGGTACTCGATTTAAGTGCCGAGTATCAATTTCTGACGGCTTCCTTGAGGATGGACGGAAAAGCTCGGTGGAAAATAGTATCTAGCGCACCATGGAGCAACATCATTATCCGAAAGGCCTCTAGATAGTCGATCGGATTGGTGGTCCCATCGTAACTCTCAAACTATGGGAGTTTGAAGTTCGACAGGATCGATTCCTGCATAATCATCTGAGAAAAATGAGAGTCGGTGCAAATATCATTACCGTGTGAGGAGGGAGTATGACGGAGCTCTTCGATTCGTTGACTCATTTCTAGGAGCCTTTGATCTAGGAGATCTTCACGGTCGTTGATCTCCAAGATTTTCTGATGGAATGGGTGTGAAGCTTCCCCCTGCATTGAGTCATGGTCCGAGCAGGAGCCCTCCATCCTCTACTTTTTCTTTCTAGAGATCAGAGGTCGGATAGCCCAAGTCGACCGTTCCCAGATCGGACCATGGAGCTCCGGAGAAGTCTGCTCCGACCGAACTGATGCTGGAGCCTGTCGATGTATAGCCTGCATCACCTTCGTGAGATCGTGAATCTGCTGGATCAGTAGGTTGAACTACTCCGCATCCATCATGGCCACAGATGGAGCCTGAGTTATCGGGGCTGAAGCGAGAGCGAATAGGTCTGGATGGAATCTAGCTGCAGAGGCCGTTGATAGTCGGGTCAAAGCCTTTCTGGGAGGCATTTTTTCTCAGAAAAAAATTCTAGAGAGGAAGAAGAGAGATCTCTAGAGAGGAAGAAGAGAGATCACTGCTGAGTACTTCTTTAAGAACAAGAAAATCTCAGAAATAGAGGATCCTTCTTCTAGCGCTAATTCTGTTGATATAGAATCTGATTGACGTCGGATCGAGCTAGAGTTGAGGAAGACAAGGGCATCATCGGTGACCTGCAAAATAAAGTTTCGTCCAGAGTCGGTGGTGGTGGCTCCGACAGGATCCTTCGACGATCAAGTCAGCTCTTCTGACCAATAGAAATGGAGTGCTCAGATTAGAGTTCAGCAGAATTTTGGAAAGAAGAAGAGAGATTAGAGAAAATGTATCTGGAGGGTCCCTTTTTATAGACGGAGCTGGTAGTAGATTGATGGTGACAACTATATCGTCCGATAGTAAGCCGCATGAAGTTTGCTACGGAGAGAGAGGTATCTTCAGATTGATAATGACAGTCATACCGTCTGATCGTGGGCCACATGAAATTTATTACGAAGAGAGAGATGTTGTCAGACTGATAATGACAGCCATACCATCTAGTCGTGGGCCGCATGGAGTTTGCTATGGAGAGAGATATTGCCAGACTGATAATGAAAGCCATACCATTTGATCGTGGACTGCATGGGATTTATTACGGAGAGAGATGTTGTCAAATCGATAATGATAGCCATATCGTTTAGTGAAAGCATATGTTTGAAATTTAACTGGGCTAGAGGAGTCCGACTGAAAGAGTAATCTGAAGGAGGTCGATTTCTGGACGGATCCGACTGAAGAAAAATTCGAAAAGGAGTTTGACTCTTGGAGGAACTTGATTGAAAAAAAAATTTCGAAGAAATTCGATTTTTGGAGAAACTCGACTAAAGGAGATGTTTGGATGGAGTTCGGCTCCTAAAGAAATTCGACTGAAGAAAATATCCGGAAGGAGTTCGTCTTCAATAGAAATTCGACTGAAGGATGAGTTCGGAAGAAGTTTGGCTCCTAGAGGAACTCGACTGAAGGAGGTATCCGGAAGGAGTTCGGCTCCTAAAAAAATTCAACTGGAGGAGATCTCTAGATGGAGTTCGGCTCCTGAAGAAATACGACTGAAAAAAAAATCTAGAAGAAGTTTGGCTCCTGAAGGAATTCGACTGAAGAAGGAGTCTAGAAGGAGTTCGTTTACAGTAGAAATCCGAAAGAAGTTCAGCTCTTGGAGAAACTCGACTGAAGGAGGTGTCCGGAAGAAGTTCGGCTTCTGAAAAAATTCGACTGAAGGAGGAGTCTAGAAGGAGTTCGTCTTCAATAGAAATTCGACTAAAGAAAGAGTTCGACTCCTGAAGAAATCCATTTGAAGGAGAAATATGGAAAAAGTTTGACTCCTATAGAAATTCGACTGAAGGAGAACTTCGGAATGAGTTCGACTTCTGAAGGAGTTCGACTGAAGAAGAAATCCAAAAGAAGTTTGGCTCCTGTAGATATTCGTCTAAAGGAGAAATATGAAAGAAGTTCGACTCCTGAAGGAGTCCGACTACAGAAGAAATCTAAAAGGAGTTCGACTCCTGTAGAAATCCATCTGGAGGAGGAATCTGGAAGAAGTTCGGCTCCTAAAGAAATCCATCAGAAGGAGAAATACGAAAGAAGTTTGGCTCCTATAGAAATCCGACTGAAGAAGTCCGGAAGGAATTCGGCTCCTGAAGGAGTCCGACTCGAGGAGTTCGACTGGAGGAGGGGTCCGAAAGAAGTTCGGCTTCGATAAAAATCTATCTAAAGAAGAAATATGGAAGAAGTTCGGCTCCTGAAGGAGTTCAACAGAAATTCGACTTCTGAAGGAGTTCGGCTAGAATTCAACCGCTAGAAAAGTTCGACCGGCTAAAGAAGTTTGGCTAAGATTTGATTGCTGGAAGAGTTTGGCTGTGATCCGACCGCTGATCGAAGCTCTTTCGTGATTACTGATTGCTTTAGACTAAGCATCAGACTAAATTTCGATGGGAGCGAAGTTTATCCCCAACACCATTCATGATAATTTTACTAGTAATTGGTTAAATACATGATATACCGCTTTGTAAGATGGCAGTTGGTCTCTTAATTCTAAAATGAAATAATGTGCTAAGCATACAAACCCCCTCCTGAGTTTAGATATAAATTATACTTATATTCAAAAATTTAAAAAATCTATCATTATATTCTTGAGATTTATTTTTAACCTATATTTTAACCCATGTAGAAGAGAGATTTTATAGGTTAAAAATAAACTTCAAGAATATAACAGTAGATTTTTCAAACTTTTGAATGTAAGTATAACTTATATTTAAATTTAAAAAAAAATTATAATTTATTTTTTATATTTTGTTCATGTATGGTGCATCCATCTTTTTCCTAATTTCATAATAAATTCGGTGAATTACCATAGGATGCCGGCATAGCCGCATGTTTGGATTTCGAGAATATTGCAACGTTAATAATTAGAAATTAGAAAAAAATACAGTAAATTCACAAAGAATGCAAGAAAAGTTTAGAAAATTAAAAAGTTCAATACTAAAATACAATTTATCAATATTCATATATAAAAATAGGGAACACATAAACTAATCACTTTGATCATCCTTTCATAACAAATAAATAGTTTGTAAATTTTCATATTACAGTTTTAAATTTAAAAATTTCTACTTGGTTATATTTCAATCCAATCAGGAAAAACCTTTTTGAGCTTGTGATTAAGGCAACGATTTAGTTCCTAAATTATTTTCAAGAAAACGATGTTGAAGTTTCAAAGAAGAAAGTTTCGAGCCACGAGGTCTCTCATGGAAAAAAAAGATGAGTCTAAAAGGTCTCCCAATAGCAATGGAGCCCATCTAAATAGTTTTCACTGTTTTCAAAATCCTAAAATTCGTTCTTTTTCCCTCTTCCCCTGCACCCGTCCACGTGAATACTTTTCCGACAGCAAAAGGTTGGCGAATATTGTCACCATGCTTGTCGGCAGTGGCACACGGTCAGAAGGTCAACCCTATTTGTTACGACGCTCGTCTGGACGCAGTCAGAAGGTCAAACCTAACGCAAGGGACGCAGCGTCCTCCACAGGCTCGTGGATGCAAATTTTTGGAGCTTCTTCGTTTATCTTCATCTGGAGTAATGCTATGGGCCCCAAGCGTGGTACCCAAGAAGGTTGCTTCTTAACTGAGCGCGGGTCCTATTAAGATCCAATTCTCAAAGTTTTTCTCCCGTCAAAAAAATTATACCCTACACTCCATACACCAACTCGATCACCAAGATGCATTCTTGTGGGCCAATCGTCAAGATAGGTGCATGATGAACGAAACCAACAATAATGCATCTCAATAATTAATGATATATACAACCATATGATGCATACAATATAGAATATAATTTCTTCTTCGTATCAACCTTAGGCCCCATAGCATTTTCCCCTCATTGTAATCACAGGCCAATAGGGGACTTGCCTGGCGTCGGCCTCTTTTAGTCTGATTAAATCATCTCTGTCATCTACCTCAAGTTTAAAATATGTACTCAGTTTCTCTAACCTCCGATTGCTTAATTCATTATCCCATTGGGCCCCTCATGGATATATAAGGATTTGATGGAAAAGAGGTTTCTATGATAGAATGAGCAAATAGGGACGGTAGAGGCAGCTGCAGCACCATACCTTTCTAACATTATACCTTGGTTTGGGACCACAAACATTCTTGAGCTCGGGCAATGATGCTCTAACAAATATTAAGAAACTTTAAATGGCTTCGATGGATATAAACTGCTACAATCTAATAAGCAAATATGCCATAGATATGTCTTGTTGGATGTAGACTTGAATTGTGTCTCTCGCAGCACACCCTCGAAAGATTGCAATGACTTATAAAACGTTCTTTTAGAAACCAAATCCTCATTGGAGCCTTCTGAAAAGTATATCTCAATCCACTTGGAATGGAAGATGAGAGAAGAGTGCACAAAATTACAACCGATAAACAAGGACAGCCCTCCAATGAGAGTGAAGGCTGCGAGCTTTAGATTACTGATGTATTGATTTAGTCCAGTAGCTATGAAGGCCAAATAAGGGATGGTAAGATTGCAAGTTTCTATGTTCGTTAGCAAAAAATGATCTCATACTCTTACCTGTAAATCTTATCATGATTGACCAAGAAGCAGCCTTCTTGTTGTTTATGTCTTTGTTTAAAGGCATTCAAGTTTGTTTCTTGTTGGAATGTTCGATTCATTGGTTCCTTGATATCGTTTCATGTTTAAAGACATGAAAGAAAAAAATGAGATAGCTTCAGTGTTTACAAAAGCAGTCGATCACCGTGTTGGATAATATAAAGATAACCATATGTCTTGAAGGTGCTTCTACTTAAAAAAATTCTACCTTTGATTAAACAATAGAAAACTAGAATATGGTAGTCAGTTAAATTAGAGCATCAAGGCCAGCTAGTTTGCTGTTTAAATGGGGGCACCCTTCTTACCTTCCAAAAGGGAGAAAGGAAGAACTAAGAATTTTTGGTAAAACATCATTTTTTTTTTTTTAACAACAAAAAAGGCATACTTGTTTGATGACACGTCAGTGGAAAGACCACCTCCATTAGTAGAAGTTTCTCCAAAAGGCAAGCAGCAGCTGGAAAGTAGCTCTTTATGCTTATGAGAAGCTGCAGTCCATTTGGCCAGGGCTGGCAGGATCATCTAGCCTAGCTCCACCTAGGAATGCAAATGGCTTTATAAGCCTAGATTTGATATAACATAACTGACAGGATTTGTGGTTTGGGAACTTCATGGTATTCCAAGGCATAGTCTCCGAACTTCCACTGTGAGGGTTCATATCCAGCAGAATTCGGCACATGACTACGGCTTAAAAATACCGAGGAAAAAAAAAAGAAAAAGCTCAAGCAGTTCTCCACTGATATCATTATCCACCGATTTATAGACATAAAACTATCAAAAATGAATCAATTCCTAGACATATTCATTATATTTATACTCTTATTAAACAAGCTAAATCAGATCACTAATGGCCCCTTAATTAACTCCTAATAAATAAACTAAGAGCCCATTCTTTTGTGGATAAATATCATAAGAAAGTTAATCTACATTCTCATTGACCAACTTATAGATGTTTTCAAGATGAGAAAATTACTTTTTCATAGATAGTATTTATCGATAAAATGAAAAAAAATCTTATCCATATTTAGTCATTTTCTCATCAACTAGTAAAGTAAGCATTTAATTTAATACCTAAAATACCCCATCCTTATTTCTAATATCACAATGATTTAATGCTCCGTAACTCAATCATCAATTTTCTCCAAATCTAAAAAACATAAAAAATATTATAAAAAATATAAATAATTTTTAATAACTTACCCATAAAAGTAGTAATACAAAATAACATGAATAATAGATTTCGAAACAATTTTTTCATATATAAAAAAATAATAATAAATTATTTTTATATCTAAATATTATCTAAAAAAATATTTTTTAAAAAAATATAAATTTTTAAATAAATTTTTTATCTATAAAAGAATGAATCTTAAAAAGATTCCAAGATAGCATGGTAGGACTCCAAATTATGATAGCATCGTATCAAGCTCAAAGAGGCATTTGCATACTCCAAGCAGATGGTGGAAAGGGGATCAACGTATCGTTAGCATGCTTTCTCGAGCAAAAAATTAGAGTTCTCTTTTTTTTTTTCATTTTGTATCTTCAAAGATTTGGCATGTTTGATCAAGAAGAAGCCTCTAAAAGTAGTTTTTTATCATAGGTTGGGAATGCTTATAACATACTTCTCCGATAGTCAGTTTTCTCAGGGCTCTACCCTTTTCAAGTTGCCTTCTCCGCTTCTCTACGGGCACGAACAATCAAAAATATGCAGCGGAGAAGGTTCAATTTTGCAGAGAGTGTGTTGACGATTTTTGCTTTGTATCACTAAGCCATCGCTTAATATTAGATGCTTCGCCTGTTAATGCTCCAAGGCGATTCACTAATCCAAGAAGAACCGTTAGTAAGCCGGTGCCCAAATAAGTGATGTTTGCATGTTCTATTCTCCGAAGGTTTTACACTGAAGTTTGACAATGTGCAGAACCGAGGAAGTGTTTGGTTGCAAAGAATTAGGATCTGAAATCAAAATGAAAATAAAAAATATCTATTTCAACTATTTGATTGAGAGAAGTCATATTTTAATTTTGATTATGATTATGAAATAGAATGAAAACATCCTACTCTATTTAATCCACACAATCCCCATAATCCCCTAAGAATTAAAATTTTCATTCTGATTTTACCATTCTAATTTCAATTTCAATGTATTCCAATTTCGATTCCGATCACAAACCAAACATCTCCCGAAAGTATTTCAGTAGATATCAAATTTCTCTTGACATTTGAGTGACACTAATTAAATGCGAATTTAGTTCTATTGTTTATTTTAATCACCATAATGAAATATCACAAATACCATATATCTCACTTCCAACCAACTAATCCGTTTTTACTTTAATAACGGTAAATATGATTAAAGTTAAGACATGGCCATTACAACATTGCCGTTAGTACCATAGGAGGTGCAAGTAAGCCCCAACTATATTTTTTTTTGCCCCCTTCTTTTTTTTTCTTTTTTTCTAATTTGCAATCAGTGAGATACAACACAAAAATAATAGCATGAGAATGAGGATGAACCATAATGAGCACTAAAATAAATTAACATATAAATTTAGAGGTAACGCATATGGAGGCCATCTACCTCTTGTGACTCGACGCCAGGTTGCAAGAAAAATCATCGGTTAACCTGTCTCATGAAGTAGCGTCCTTTCTCCAAGTCATATATGGTCCTCAGTTGTGGTTTCCTCCATTTTGCCACGGTCCATGCGGTCATAATTAGCACAGAGGGAACAAGAAATAGAGAGAGAATTGATGAGTCATTGCCGACAATGGCAGCGATCCAACTCGAGTGCTCTGGACTCTCTTTTGGCATTTTCTGCATTATGAAGGCACCCAACGCCCAGTCGAGCGGGATATCACCCACCTGATTTGCAAACCCAATCCTGCAGACAAAACATCAAGTGGTTCACCGACAGCTGAAGCAGGTTGATAACATGCACTAAAAGCCGTGCCAACTTAACTCCTATATATGACTGCCCTCAGAACGCATCTGTATATTAGTAATTCTTTTCTACACAAAGTCAAAAACACCAAGTACGTTGCACCGCAGACAGATAACTTGCTGAAAATATTTATTTCCTCAGATCCGCCTGTCTTGGAAATAACAAGCTTTCCATTACGTTTGACCGAGTTTTTTTCTTTTCTAAATAAGCGGCTTTTCTTGGTGGCTGAAACAGAAGATAAGGCCCTGTTTGGTTGCGACTAAATTAGCCCAAATAAATGGGACAGACTAACCTCAACCTACTTTAACCTGGAGGAAGCTATTAGCTATAGGGTGGAATAGTTTACTCAGCGTTACAGTAAAAGGTGCTGCTGTGAACTTGTTTAAATGTCTACCTGCTCTGGGGAAAAATGGTGGGTGGTTAAAAGGTGTTTGGCAAGAACAGCTTGGAAAAAGAAATTTAAAGGGGTCTTATTCCATGTAAGCCACCAATCAGACAGCTTAAGGCTGCAATCGGTTGCAGAATAAGCTCATCCGGATTAAATGGGTTAGCTTATTCCTAATCTACTTTAAAACAAATTACTTAATCAAACAGGGTGGAAAAATTTACTCCAGGTTAGGTGGAAAAAGTAGCCTTACAACCTTTTAAATGTTCACTCTATCCTCGCAATTAATTAGTTACTTTTCTACCATTTGGTGTGTTAGAGTGGTATCAACGGATTACATGGTTCATTATTCCATTTAACCCTCCTTTAATCCCGAACCAAATGCAGCCTAAATGTTCATGCTCTGATAAAAAACTGGCCGAAATAAAACCATATTGTCTGTTTAACTCACTAAAAACTGGGCCAATAAAAGAATACCTTATAATAACAGTTTTCAGCTAATATAATCACTAGCATGGTCTGACAGCCAAAACGTTGAAGATCATATGAAGGGTAATCAGAAAGATTAAAAAATAAAAATAAAAATCCAAGCAACTTATAAAGTCAAACAGAGAAAAATTTGTTGTTTCACATTCTACCGTGAACTAAAATGGATTCAAATCAAGCAGTCACATAACACGTGCATAGGGCATACCTTTTTTCATCCAGAGCAATTCCAAGACTGTCGTGCAGTAGGGCCACAATATATGCTGAAGAGAAACAATAACGCAACAAATCGTCCTCATCCATGGAATGATAATTGCTTTTTAGCTTTAACCAATCTTCACCGCAAAATTGTTCCCCAGCCAACATCAAATCAGAAAGAAATGACGTTGGACCCAGACCAAAGAACTATCAAACAGTAGAACATAACAAATTGATATACAAGGTTTATGGGAAATTTATTCAAAGCAAACCAAAGGTTTTATGCGACAGAAGCTTCAAGAACATTTTGCAGATATTCTGCAAGCAAGTATATTGGTTGAATTTGATTGCACACGTACCCCTCCCTCCACACACAACAGATTATATAGCTGTTCAAGAAAAATGAACGAAGACAGAGAATAGAATTCACCTTTGCTGTGTAAAAGAAATTCTCAGTTGCCAACAATCTCCCATGCAATTTAGGCATGAGTGCTGATCCCAAGAAGCAGTTTTGATGCAAGCATTTATCTGTATGCAGCCAGAAGATTAAGCAATCTGTTAACTAAATTACGATGCAGGAAAAAATACACGGATAGAATCATTTTAAACAGAATAGCAGAGATATGTGCCTATAAATTTGGAGCCACAAAAAAAAAAAAAAAAAAAAAAGGTTCTGTTTCAAGGATTTATATGCCGGTGTACTGACTAATAATCCACACCAGCAGTACAAGATCATACCCTTGAGGTACCAGTAACAGTAAGCCACTACGCACCCCTATCATTCCGGTAGCATAGATAAAAAAATCATAAAGACGATCCTAGATGGTAGGGTGTGAGAGTTTATGATTAGTAGAGTATGACATGTGATGCATATGCCTTTAAAAAATTTTATAAAAAAAATGTCAGAGGGTGGGTTTGAACCCTTAATCTTATGGTCTATGGCCACATGCTCTAATCAACAGCATTGATGCCATGCAAAATTGAGAAAAATATCATATGGGGCAACATGCAGAATGTGAAAGGGTTTTTGGGAACTAAAATGGGAGTCACATGAAATGGAGTCACACCAACAGAGGCAATGGAGGAGTTTCAATTTAATATTAGAATAGATGCTGTGGACTGAAAATACAGGTTAGTTTGACAAATTATAAGTTGTATCTTCAATGTTTTAAAATAAGTTCAATAAAAGAAAGTAAAATATTTAAATTTTAAATTAAAAAAAAAAAGGCAAGGATTCGAGTGTCAGTATATATTGGTCCATGCAATATGGTCCATGCTTGAGCTGGCTAGGCAGAGCACAGGAGGTACATACCACTGGATCATGCCTATCAGTCTATTGGTGCATGTCTATCAGCAACAAAATTTTTCTCTTTTTGTTGCATTGAGCCTTGGCACCATGGCACCACATGGCACAGTACGGTACAACTTCATACTTTGCCAACCCACGACAGGCATAAGGGTGGCACATGATGGTCTAATCATTCGACAATAAAGGCCAGTGAATTTATCAAATACCTTAGTTTTGATGCACACACTGCACATGCCCCCATACCAGAGATTTAAACCAAACAACATAGGCTCTTGCAACTGCATGGGTAAAATGGGATGTCTAAGTCTGAAGATTTTCACATGGACAAGGCGAGCCCTTGTGAGATGTGTGCTTTGGGAAACCCATGAGGCTAATCTTAAGATTCTACTGTAGGAAAAAGTAGATAGCATGCTTTAAGTGGTCCTAAATACTACAAACTATACACCTTCATGGTGGATGTCAAAATCAAATATCTATCCTCCATGTCACTGAATTTTGCTCGTTTAATGCAGGCTGCATCACCTACAAAGACTATATTATCACAAATGTTGTTTGTTTATTTAAGAATAAAAACAATATGCTGAATAGTGGAAAAAAGCTGTAGCATATGTTTTCAAAACTTCACATATGAGCAATGAATTAGGTACCATGCTTTACTGGTCTATACTAGCCATAACACACCATTCTAGTCATGGACTGGTAGTTGGTACGCCCATGGTACTACCACATACACAGATGGTACTTGGTGTCACCTTTTCTATGTTGACACCAACTACCAAACTCTGCGTCCATACAAGGCACTCCATACCGATTTACCAATACCATACACCAATACCAATACTATACTGACACCTGACTAGAATAAGCTAATATTCTGAGCCTTGCATATGAGGTTGCTCATCAAGTCATGGCATGTTATCAAGAATCAACTGCATGCTATTACATCAGTTGAAAGAAGTTGCAAAAGTCAAATATAAGGTGGTAAAAGTTAATATTTCTGACAAATGAATGGTAAGGAATGATGCCAAACTTAGCATATGTCTGGATGCAAAGAAAACTATGCGGCAAACTCATTTTCTTGGAAAATCTAGTGTTTCATTTGTTTGTATTACTAGAAACTAACTAGTTTCCTAGAAAAGTATTCTATTTTCATAGAAAACTCTTAGTTTTCTTTTTCTTTTTCTTTTTTTTATGAATTTCCTTGGAACCAAATATACCCTTAGAAGAAAAGGCAATTCATGATCGATTATTAAAAGCACATAGATATACACTATAACGAGAGAAGGAATAAAGAAAAAACATAAGCACTTCAATGGCACAAAGCCAATATGTAGTGCTGAAGGCAACTAGAGCACATATGCTACCTTTTTCCTTCTGTAGCAGCTCCAATGAAGCTGATCTACACTCAGAAAAGTTACCAGTTGCATCGGCAACAGGCCGATATTCAGTCCTTGAATTGAAAACACCAGTAGAGAGCTTCAGTGATTCCACACTATGTGAATATCCTCTAGGAGTGCAAGGATCTCTATATATTGGCTCCTGGCCAGATTCTGCAGCTGCATTGAAAAAATGTGCCAAGATTTTAAATTGCATCAGAACATATCTACAGAGACCTTTTGAGCACCATAAAATTTAGCATATCTGGACGTATCTTACTCATACAGCTGCATATTCCTCTTTTGCCACAAAAGTGCTTACAATAACTATAGCAACAATAGTTAATAAGATGCATCATTTTTTTCTATTGGCATGTTAAACTGCATATGGCTTGTTCCTGTAATTTTGTTTATCAGTGCATATGCATTTTGGTTAATAATTTCCTTAGGCAGCATTTGGCATGGTAGCCTGTTTTCAGTTTCAGATTTTTAAAAACTGTTTATCAGTGCATGGTAGCCTGTTGAGGTTGCAAAAGAAGATCCATCATTCTTCCACATGAAAGATGCAATGCAAAGTGAGATCCAATGATTGAGGTTGCAAAAGAAGATCAATCATTCTTTCGTATGAAAGATACAACCCGAACACGAAACCATTGCTTCAAAAGTTACAGCTTGTGGCATTTTTTTTAAAAAAAAATTTTGTAAATCATAATACCCATCTTAGAAAGAATTATCAAGGAGGCACAACTTTAAATTTGAACTATCGAGCACAGACATTAAGCAATATCATCTAAGATTATGTTGAAAAATTAAAAACAATAGAAAATAACTAAATTCAAAAATTGGTCTCTGTAGTTGCACATGGAGCCAATGAACCAATTTCATTTAACTTTTATTGAGAACCATACCAAACAAAGAAACATCTTATATTTTTCTCCCAAAAAGCACAAAGAAAAGAAACAACTTACATGATTTCAGGACTCTTGAGCTAAGCAATTCATGAAGTGACTCATATGCCACATTCTGCAGAATGACACAAATTATAACACTACCAAATATGAGATTTTATGAATATACATAATGTACATAATTCAAACATAGACATATTGTACTACTGACTGAGTGGATAAAATTATGGATTAGTAATGTACATCCAGAAGACTTTAATGAATCATAGTCTCATAGAGTGACATTGAGTTGCAAATACATGAAGAAACATAATTTTCAAGAACTACAGAGTGGAACTCCATAAGATGTTTTAGATGCTTTGCTTGCACTGAAACAAACAAATCTACTTAAGAACATACACAATTAAAGATAGAGTCCATGCCACTCAAACAAGGATAAGCTGAATCTCACAAGTTGGAATTTGTAAATGGCAGACTTGAAGGGAGAGAGCCAAGGCATCATAACCCAGTACATAGCAGCTATTGGTTTCAAAGTGGAAAATTGTGGAAAAGATAATCACTGCACTGTAGAATATACAGATAATTTCTTAACCAGACCATTTGGATGAGACGTATGATCAATGATCTCCAATTCATCTAAAATCACATGAATTGGATTTACACATGGGTATATAGTTATTAAGATGGTTAACAATTCCCCCAAAAATATGGTAACTTATAACATTGCATCAGAGAACTAGATTTGTGTTGGGAAACAAGTGTGTCACAGCATTGTTCTGAGTTTTATTAACCTATTCAATGTGATACAAAATCATTCCTTTGACGTTTAAAAATTGCTGTAATATTAGGTTTACCTCTGCAAATAAGCTTCACACAAAAGGAAAAAAATGCAGGCTTTTGATAATGTATTAATTACTGAGAAGTAAAACCAGAGATTCTAATAATGCTTCTTGCTGTGAATTTGACTTTAGCAAATCCTTGCTCATGAAGTACCCTGAAGTTCTTAAAGTGGAAACCTGTCAAGTCATCTTCTTGATCCTTTGTTGGGTAAATACACACTTTTATTCTTGTTCAAAAAGAGATGACACACATCTATGCGCTTCTTTTATATCCTTGGTTGGTTATTTCATATCATGAAAAGACAAAAATAACATATGGGAAAGATCATTGTCTTAAATGCTGGTTCCAAACCATGTACTGGTTTTCAATCAGAAAGATAAAGTATCAATACAGCACCAGTAGAGTTTGTACATATGAAGACTAAAAGAACCAGGATAAAACAAAGCAACCAATAAAGACCAGTATGGTTGGTATGTACTGGTCCAATCAGTTTCAACATTCAAGACCTGTAATGGTGCCAGTTTTCTGTTGGAATGGTATGATACTAGTGGTACCATCCTCTTTTGATGGTAATTGCAGCCTTGAAAAAGATACAAGTGTGAGGACCAAATATGATTCATTTATCAACGATTCCAAGTTGATCATCATCAAATTAAATTCCTTGCTTTGCAAGACATGTACGAGAATTCCTTTACATGATGAGTTCCCTCGGTACGAGATATATTTTCGAATCTTTTTGCAAATGAGAGACACAAGAATGTGAATAGATTTGTTTTAAGTCCCAGATTTAATCATGAGTGCCTTCCTTGCTTCCATTGTTGCAAGAAGTGTTTGTTCTTTTGTAGTCACGTCACCCCCCTACACACACACACCCCCCCAAAAAAAAAAAAAAAGATATTGTCTCATATGTACTAATTCCTACAGCTAATTCGATCATTGAAGGCTTTCAATTTGTGGCAACATGATTCTAAAGCATTGGCTAAGTTTTACTAAGTCAGCTTTTCTCCTAATTGCAAACTACCATACATGATGAATTAGAATTTACTTATGAGGAAACCCTGCCTAAATCAAGGTGAGGGAGGCAATGAATGCAGGTCACCGGTATCCACCATACAGTGACTTTTACCAACTCAAACAGTTGGCATCCTCAGATAATGAACTTATATGAGAGATGGATTAAGCTAGACCAATAGTAAAGTAGTAGGGTGAATGCGTGTGCAAATACATAGAATGCTCAATGTGCACAAAACTTTAGCCTGATGGTACTTAATTCACTTGGAAGGGTTCTCACCTGACCAAGATGGAGAAAGCTGTGGCTATACAGATTGTATGTGGTCTCCCCAATATTAAGCACATGTAAAAACTCTGGAGACAGAGGTTCATTTGAAACAAATGTTACCTAAAATGAAGGAGAGTTAATCATAAATTTAAAAAAAATTAAATAAAAGCAACAATCTTAATATTGAACATTATAACAATGCACTTGCAACATCAAGTTATGTGCAGGAAAGTCAAATAAGAAGGGAAAATAGCAGCCCCAATGAAGAACAGCTATCTTAAGAACTACAAATTAGCATAACCATATAAAGTGGCTAAGCAGTAGTTTTTGCATTCATTAATTAATAGTATGCACAAACAATGGCCAAAAGACCGATCCACCAAAGAATCTTCTCGATACAAAAAAATGAGGAAGCTATCAGCTATTGTAATGTGCATAAATTAAAAGTATAGCCACCAATGACTTGTTAAGATAGTTTACAAGTAAGCAAAATGAACAGATTACCACAAGATTCTGACAAAGATAATGATTAGAGCAGGTGAAAAATTCCTAGCTTGATCCTAATTTTGGTGTAGGACAGAGAAATACCATTAAGGAAAGAAAAGTTAAGAAAGAACCAATCCACTACTCACATGAATACCTTTAAGGATGGAATTTTCTTATAAAACTTCCTCTATTGTAGTGTATCCAAAAGGCAAAGGAACTTCCCCATCTTTAACTCTAATTATTCCAAAACAACAATGAAGCGTAGATCAACTCCTAGAGACTCTTAAAAAACAAATCACAAACCATCTAACAGAAACTTAAAAGAGCATGGGTAAATGGACCTTAAAAGAAAACCTCCATGCCAAAGATCAAACCTAATATGAACCTATGAATCTATGATTACTTACCTACCCAAGTTAAGCTGCATTTGGATATGTATCCACATACCTAAAAGAACCCTGAACACCCAAGAAGGTTTTACCATTAGAAATCGTCTCACTCCACAGAATCAGTACCACAAAGTGATGCAACATTAACCACCAGAAAGAATCCCTACTTTCTCACCAATAAGATCCACAGCATTCTAAGTAGATCATTGCTAAACCCCTTCAAAGTATCAATCCCCATGGATCAGAGTCTATGAAGTAGGTTCTATTTGTAGGAATCTTAATTCTTAATCAGATAGTTACTGTCACAATTACCAGGGCTTCATCTCATCTGTTTTTAATTATATAAAATTACGGCAACATAATTGTTTTAGGAAGCAAGAAGAGGTAACACTGTTATCGTATATTAACCAGTAAGCCATATCTCTTGCAGAAATAATCCATTAAATTTGGGAATGTAATATAACATTATAACCAATTTTTAACCTAATGTAAATCCTTTGGAATCGGTACAAAGTCATACAGAAGGCCTTTCTGGACAAGAAAGAGGCTTTGTGGCTTGAGATTAAACCTAGATGGTTAGACTGACCTACTTGATTATCCAGTTCCCGCTCATTTATAGAAAAAAGAAAATATTGTTAGTTGTGTAGAAAAATTCAAAGATAATTCCCAGATAAACAAATCAAGTCACATTAACTCATAGCGATGACCAGAAAAATCACTTTAAAAGATGAGACCATATGCAAATGGATAAATTAAGATATCAAAGGGCAAAATGAAAACCTGAGCTGAAGCCCCACCAAGCTCAACTATCCCTTTAGTTTTTCCTGGATCACCACCTAAAGAACCCAAGGCATAGTTTGCAGCAACCCATGCATAGATGCCTTCATCAGAGCCTGTAACAATATTCCCATGCACAGTTGAGCGATAATAGTAGATAGCAGCCTAGCACTGAAGAGCAACTAAAATTCAAGTGAATGAAGATTATTAAACTTCTCAAAGTAAACAAGGCAGGAAATTCAGTATATGGAAGGTTGGTCTCGTTGAATTTTGCTAACCTTGATTCCAAGGCAACATGGAAGGACAGGATCATAAAGTTTCAACTGAATTTTGAAACCAATAATGAAACATTTTGTTTTGCCTAGAGCTAACCTGAAATGGGGGTTGGTTTTGGAGTCTCACCCACAGGCTAGCCCAAATTTGACTAAAAAGGTCAAATCTACTGTATATCAGTGATCTGTGTCATTCTTTTGCCATATCTTCATTTCTTTGATTTTCTCAGAAGCATTTTCTTAAAACTAAACTGAATTTCCTAGTTTCAAGATTTGGAAATGTAATACTGAATTTGCATTAAAAAATCAAGCAATTTTTTATATAAGTTTGACAATCCTTAAGCTCTCACAGGAGTATTTCTTATGAATTAGATTGTCATTAAATTATACGTAGATATATAGCACATAGATGATGTGAAATGTTGTTTTGAGTTTTAAAAGAAAAATATTATATTTTGGTTATATCAGCAGAAGACCACTAAAACTGTATGCCTATAGATCACAAAAAAATGGATAAATTTAAAAATATGTAGTTTCTTGACTCATTTTTTTATTGTTTTATATTTCCTCAAACTTTACTGTTTTTGAAATTTTCAGTTTTTTGGCTGAAACTGCTAAAACTAAAGGGAAGCTGTCAAAACTGAAACTAAGATTTTGGCTATCTCAGAATAGAAACTTAGTTCCAAACTTTTGCTATGATGGTCTCTTGAAGAGTTTATCCTGCTTAGTCCAGACAATTTACGGAACATTGGATGCTTACACCTCAAATTACCCAAGGATATAAGAGATAAGATCATGTACATGATAGCTCCAAAAGGAAACCGTCAGCAATGGTTGAAATTTGAAACATCTCCAGCAAATGAGATAATAAGAATGATTTGGTCTCTTTCTAGCACCATAACGATAGTTTGAAGATGAAATTATACTCATTTCACTATAACAGCTACAGCCTATAAGCACCACATAATTCCTAAAGGACGTGATTGACAGTAGTTAACCATAGTAAACCTCCATCTAACAACCCATTTACGTTACTCATACAAGCATCTAAAGCACTTATATTGTTATAGCCAAAAAGTAGTAAATTCTGATACCGACATTCAAAAACCAGCATGACAAATTTTTAAAAACTGAGATATAAATCACCTGCCTGAGATCACAGTGGCCCAATCATCCTGGAACTGAAATCCCGACGACCTCAGAACCTTCCGGCAAGAGTCTAAAATCCTCTCCGCAACCCCAACATCAAGTAACCGCAAGCCTGCCGTGGCCATGAGCCTAATTTCGGTCTCGCCCCACTGATCTCTCGGCACTCTCCCTTTCCCAAATTCCAGTAGCTCCACCAGCGATCTCCCCGCGCCCTCCGGATCCCCCGAGTAATCCGAGAGTCCCGGGCTCACCTTCATCGACGCCATCACGCCAAAATCGAGCAATGGCAACGCCCCCTGCCTGTTGGTATACCCGAAGACATGGATCCGAGTCCCGGTACTCCCGCCATCCATAATAATCCCGAATTTCGAAGAGCCAGAGCTCCTCGATACGTGGAGGAGGCAGAGGAGCAAGGCCGCTGCAGCTGCCATGGCGAGGAAGAGCCGGATGCCGGTGCGGCGGTTCTTGGGACCCGGGGAAGAGATCCGGGAGGCGAGGGAGGGGCGGGCCGGGGGAGGGCGGAGCTGGGGCTTGGACGCGTCCATGCTGCTCGCCGAGTCGGGATCGAATGCCGGGGGCCGGGCATTCGATCGGCGCATCAAACTACGGGGTGAGATCGAGATCTAGGGTTTTGATATTCGGGAATTCTAGGGTTTTGGAGGGCGAGGGGAGGAGGGACAGGTGCTGGGCTCTTCTAGGGTTTGGTCCCCTCGCCGGCGCCGCCCTGGTCACCATGCGCCGCCGCGGCCGGCGAGGAAGGAGAATCTTGGGCTTTTCTGTTTTATATGGGGCGGATTCGATGCCTTCCGAGTTCCGGGGACTCGAGACTCGAGGACATGGGCGATAGAGGAGCGTCGATGGACTAAAAATGTCGATGGGTTCTGAAACAAATATTTGTTTGGACTAAGGATCCATGAATAATTTTATTTTCTCGGTGTTGCGTGGTGACCAAGGAATCATGGCATATGAAAGATAAAAAATTTATGCAATGAAAATTTAATCACGAACCCTCCAGAAATGAGTACAAATCCTGGACGTTCAATTTGGACGAAGGATTTAGGATTAGCATGTGAGAGAATATATGGGTGGATGATCATTTGGTTAAAAGATATTAGGAGTAGATTGAGATAAGGTTTATGCATGAGGATTTAGGATGCTAAAGTTCTCAATTTTTTTTAAAAAATAAAAATTCTACTAAATTTGAAGGTTATAAATTTATTGTTTTTAGGAGATATACGGTGAATATAAACACTACATGTTTAATTCATATATTGTAATAGTAGTACATATCCTAGAGAATAAATATATAAAAAAAAGTATGAGTAAAAAAAAAATGAAAATAGAGCTTTTGTCTCTAAAGATTTGAGTAGCAAAGTTTTTGATAGAGCACGGTGTTAATTGATTTAAAAGCCAAATTTTTATATTTAATAATCTCTAAAAGTTTGGCAAAGATATGAGGAGTAAGAAGATGGGAGTGCGATCAATGTTTGCCGAGAGAGAAGAAAAGCCGTGGTGAGATGGCAAGAGGGTGGGGTGGCATCAACGGATGCGGAGAAGATATAAGAATAAAAAGAAAGAATAAAATAATAGTAATAAAATATTATTTTATAAAAAAAAAAGAAGAGAGAGTTTCTCTCCTTTTCTTCAGTGGTGATGTCAGGAGCGGCGATACTGATAAGTGCGCTAAAGGATGCTATTAGGATTGGCATTTATCGAGAAAGAAGAGGAGCAATGGTGGGGTGACACCAGCAGATACGAAGAAGATATAAGAAGAAGAGAGAAGGAATACGATCGGGATCGATGTTTACCGAGAAAGAAGAGAAGTCGTGGTGGGGCAATAGAGAAGTGCAGTAGTATTAGCATGCATATAGGAGGTATGAAAATAGGAAGAATAAAATAAAATAAAATAAAATATTATTTTATAAAATAATAAAAAAATATATCATATATATAATGACTAAAAAATAACAAAATACTTTCAGTATCAAAAAAATAATAATAAAAGACATTTTATAATACTTTTAATTATCTAACTATTTGCACTATTAAAAACTATCATCATACATGATTATTAATTTATAAATTTATTATTTTAATATTTATATAACTATTTTTTATTTTTTATATAAATATAATAATATTTTTGTACTATAATTTAATTATTATATATAATAATAATGATAATAATACTATATGGAAGAGTATTGTAGTGTTGCCAACTCATCTTCTTAAATGATTTTTATTATGCCACGTGGAGAACCTCGGAGGAGTTCAAGAACCTGACGATACTGATGGATCTCGACCTCCATGGTAACAAGCTCTACGAGCCCCTCCGATCGCTGCTGGCGAAGGGGATGTGGGACTCCTTGGGTATTATAGAACATTGGATGTGTTGAGAAATCGGTTCATCGGAGGGTTGGATGAGGACATAGGGGAGTTGCCAACAATGGATGTGGTGGAGCGGCTAGTGGTGTCAAAGAACCTAGGGCTAGGGGGAAGGATCTTAGGGACGATGGGGAGGATGGAGGTGCTGAAGGTGGTGGGATTGGCTTTAAAGAGGGATACTAGAGGGGGTGATGGACTTGGAGGGGTTGATAGTGTTGATGTGAGGGGGAACCACATCATTGGGAGGATTTCGAGGCACATCACTCGACTGCCAGTGGAGGGGTTTGCTGCAAATCTAAAGCTCTCTAGGGCGTCGTTACCACCATGCAAGGACATAGGGGAGCGGCCGATAATGGATGCAATGGAGCGATTGGTGGTGTCGGAGAACCTGAGGCTAGAGGAAAAGATCCCAGCTATTGGTGTAGAATCTGGTTGACGTCGGATCGAGCTGGAGTTGAGAAAGAAGAGGTCGCCGTCGGTGATCTACAAAATAAAATCTCGTTCGAAGTCGGTGGTAGTGGCTTTGACAGGATCCTCTGATGATCAAGTCAGCTCTTCTGACCAACAAAAATGGAGTGCTCAAGCAAGAATTCAGCAGAGTTTTGAAAGAAAAGAGAGAGCTTAGAGAAAACATATTTGGAGGATCTCTTTTATAGATGGAGTCTGGAGCAGATTGATAGTGACAATCATAACCATCTGATCATGGGCCGCTCGGAGCTACGTAAAATTTATTATAGAGAGAGGTGTCGCTCGTAATAGACTAATAATGATAGTCATAATCGTTCGATCATGGGCCGCTCGGGGCCACATGGAGTTTGTTATGGAGAAAGGTGTCCGTTGTCAAGATTTAATAGTCGAAGTTTGGGAGAAGCAGACGTTGGTTGGTGAAGAGCTTTGACGTATGTCAATTCTAGAGGAGTTCGGACTCCTAAAGAAAATACGACTAGAGGGGATCATCTAGAAGGAATACTACTTGAAATCTGGAAGTAATCCGCTGGAGGAATCCGAATAGAATTCGACTGATGGAGAAGTTCAGAAGGAGTCTGACTGGTAGAAAAGTTCGGTTGAAGGAGAAGTCCAAAAGAAGTTCGGTTGCTGAAGAAATTTGACTAAAGAAAAAGTTTGGAAGGAGTTCGGCTCCTGGAGGAATCCAACTGAAGGCGAAGTCCGATAGGAGTTTGGCTCCTTGAGAAATCCGACTGAAGGAGAAGTCCGAAAGAAGTTTGGCTCCTTGAGGAATCCAACTGAAGATGAAGTTCGATAGGAGTTTGGCTCCTAGAGAAATTCGACTGAAGAAAAAATTTGAAAGAAGTTCGGCCATTATAGGAGTTCGAAAGGGCTTCGACCGCTAGAAGAGTTTCCGATCGAAACTTTTCTATGATTACTAGTTATATTAGGCTACTTCGATGAGAGCGAAATTTATCTCCAACAATAGTCCCTCCACTCCCAAGTTCAAAATTCGAAGAAAAGAAGTACAAAAAAGATGACTGCCAAAGTTCTTTTTCGGACTCCAAATTAGGTTCAATCTGTATGGTAATGGCATATATCATGATCTCTAATCATTAACATCATCGAAACTCCTTTCGATGGATCAGAACTCTTCTAATTCGAACAGCTAGAATGATCGATCATCTAAATTATTCTAATTGCTCCAAAATCCACCAGTGACACCTAGCAGTATATAGTGGCAACCCATCAGAGCTGAATAACGAACCTCTTGGTACAGCTTACGTGTGTGATTAAGTTCTTCTATCTTAAGCCGATCAAAAATTAGGGTTAAGATGAACTCGTCAAACCCTAGTCTCTGTCATATGATGTAATCATTCGATTTCAAAGTCCAATATGAAAATCTAAATAGAAAACTCTTTTCTATTATTTCACTCTGCCATGGCCATGGACTTCTGGACTTGATTCTCATGATCATCATAGGGCTTCCTCTACCACCGAGGTAGATAGATTCCATCTTGATGCTATCACAGTTCCTACAATGAACATGCCTATACCAACATATACTTCAGAATTTCATATGGCTAGGAGACCGAGTAATGGTGTGGTCAAACTATAACACCCTCAAGGTGAACTGCGATGCAACTCAGATCAAAAAACTGACACACCTCACTACAAGCATCGAGTCAATCATCGAAGATAGGTAGACTTCCTAATGACTACTCGAGGTGGTCACGCTCAGTGCCCTCGTTCTCTAACGGTATCTATACTCTCGCTCTGATATCTCCTACACCCTGACTCAAGATTCATCTACTAAAAGAGTAGCAATTGTAACACAACCTTCCTAAGATCAATCACCATCCTCGTGATGATCCTAATGTGTCGGGAGCAATTTTATGAGTTAATAATGATTAATTCATGTCTTAAATTTTCAACTCTTGAAAATATGAATTATCATTATCATTAACTCAAAGAATGTATCACAGATCACTAAATACATATATGATAGAAAATAATCCATTTTATTGATATTAATCAAAATTATAATTTTTGTCTCTTAGAAGTGTATTACAAGTGTCAGCCATTCTGACTTCTAGGGCACATATATCTAACAATCTCCACTTGTCCTAAAGCCAATTGCTACAAGTCTACGTCCATCTTCTCAGGTGGGCTTCGACTCTTCTGCCTGGCCCAACGGCTTTGTAAATGGGTCTGCGCAACATTATCTGTGGAGTTGGGACTCTCTTGAACCGACATAACCTCCTCGAGGTAATCGCGGATGAGGTGGTAATCGCCATTCAATGTGCTTGAAATTTTCTGGTGAGACCTTGACTCCCTTAGGCAGGGCTAATGATCGCCATTATTGGTCGTAGTATAGAGGAATGGCACTGATGGATTACTCCTGATTTCTGCAGTAAAAAAAAACTTCTTGTACCAGAATGCTTCCTTCGCGGCCTATGATGCAGCTATATATTCCTGCTTCGCATGGTGGAATCTGCTATCAACCATTTATTTAGAACTCTTCCAGCTGACAGCACCACCATTGCACACAAACAGACTTCCAGATGTCGATTTTTGAATCATCTATCATGGAACAGTGAAATCCGGAGTCTGTGTATCCTGGACTGGAGTTCCCGTTACCAAAGACCAACACATATCCTTAGTTCTTCTCAAAGTACTTAAGGATATATCTTCATAGAAGTCCAGTGTTCTTCACTGGATATTGACTGATAATCTTGCTTGTGACAACTCACAGCATGGCTATATCAGGTCAATGTACATAGCTGGCAATACATTGAGGGCTCCTATTGCAGCAGCATAAGGAATCTTGCTCATAGCGTTCTATTTCCTCAGGTTCTAGGGCCACTCTTTTCTGGAAAGAATGAATACCATTCTGAAGGATATTAATCCCCTTTTAAGAGTTTTCCATACTAAACTCTTTAAGTATTCTCTATATATATCTTCTTGAAAATCTTAGCATCCTTATTCGGTCCTATTCATAAACCTAATTCCTAGAATAAAGGATGCTTCACCTAGGCTTTCATGGAGAATTTTTTGGAGCAACCATAATTTGAACTGTGTCATCATGGGAATATCATTCCCCAAATAAGAGGATGTCATCCAACGTATAATACGATGGTATAATACGAGGAAGACAACAACACTCCCACTGACCTTTTTTTGGAAAAAAACACACGATTTTCCTCTTTGTTTTTGATGAAACCAAAACGTTTTGATCACATCATCGAAATGAAGTGGTTTCAGCTCCCGAGATCCTTAAGTTCCATATATGGACCTTGGCAGCTTGCAAATCTTGTGAATCAGTATCAACTGGATGTGAAAACCTAGCGAGGCTGTTCCATAAATAAGATATTTTCCTCAAGATATCCATTTCAAGAATGCCACTTTTTACGTCCATTTGCCATATTTTAAATAATCGAAATAGGCTGCATATGGCAAAGCAATGTGGTGGATGAATTTTAGCATAGCATTGAAAAAAAGATATCCTGATAGTCAACTACCTTTGCATTGATATAACCTTTTGCCACTAGTACTGCCTTGAAATGTCTCCACATTCCCATCTGCACCAATCTTTCTCTTGAAGACCATTCTACAACCAAATAGGGTACGTATACCTTTTTTCTGGTGATCTACCAAGGTCCCAGACTTGGTTTGAAGTGCATCGGACGACAATTTCTGACTGCATTGCTCTAACCATTTCCTCGGGAGTCGATATTGATATCGCCTCGTTGTAGGTTTTGGGGATCATCACCATGAGCACCATTACCTACGAGGAATATTTTCTCTACTTCTTTTGAAATAATATCTAAGTATCTTTCAAGAGAATGGGAAACTCTTTTCGATCTACGAGGTGAAGGAGGTAGTGTTCTTATTGGCTCAACCTGATTTGGTTCCAATTGGTCCTTAGCTCGTTGTACTTGTGAGACTTTCTTATCAAGCTTGATCTGCTTTCCAATGCCGCTATCTTGAATAAATTATTTTTCAAGAAAGATGGTATGTCGACTCACAATTACATTATGGTCTTCTGAAATGTAGAAATAGTATCCTAATGACTCTCTAGGATATCCTATGAATCGAGCTCTAAAGGACCTAAACTCTAACTTATCCGCTTGTTGTCTTTTGACATGAGCCGGATAACCTTAAATTCTGAGATGACTCAGACTTGGTTTCTTACCGTGCCATATCTCATACGATGTGGTAGGAACGGTCTTAGAGGGAACCCTATTCAGTAGATAAATTGAAGTTAACAATGAATGTCCCCAAAGAAAATCAGGAAGGTCTGTGAAGCTCATCATGGATCGAACCATATCCAATACGATCTGATTTCTCCATTCTGAAATTCTATTGAGTTGAGGTGTTCCTGGTGGAGTCTATTAAGAGACTATGCCATTTTTTTTAAGATAGTCTAGGAATTCCCAGCTAAGGTATTCACCTCCTCGATCTGATTGAAGAACCTTAATGGATTTTTCAGTTTGTTTTTCTACTTCATGTCTGAATTTTTTGAACTTTTCAAAAGCTTCAGACTTGTGTCTCATAAGATACACATACCCATACCTAGACAGATCATCGGTAAAGATAATGAAGTAGATAAAATTACCTCTAGCCGGCACATCAAATGGGCCGCACACATCAGTCTGTACTAGGACAAGGAGATCTGTGGCCCTTTCCCCATGTCCAACAAAAGAAAGTTTGGTCATTTTACCTTGAAGGCAGGATTCACAAGTAGGATATGACTCGGAAGTCAATGGACTCAATAGTCTATTTTTCTCCAATTTGTTAATCCTATCTTCTGCTCTATGACCTAATCTCAGGTGCCATAGATATCTATCGTTTGGACTATCCCTAGGTCATTTGGCATTCACGTTTTGCTCGATAGTTAGAACAGGTACATCAATATGTAGCTGATAAAGACCATTAATAAGAAAACCATTTGTAATTTTATTTCTTTCATAAAGAATATTACAATGATCCTTAAAGAAGGTAATCACATAGCCTTCTTATGCTAAGTATGAAACAAAAATCAAATTCCTGCTAGCTGCAGGCACATAATAACAGTCTTTCAAAACTAAGTCTAAATCAGATGATAATCAAAGAGGATATGTTCCCACGACTACTGCAGCAACTCTTACTTCATTATCGATGCGTAGGATCATGTCTTCATCTCTCAACCTTCTGCTATCCTCAAGATCCTACATGAAAGTGCACAGATGAGTACTAGAACCAGAGTCAAGCACCTAATTGGATGCAGAAGAAATCGTAAGGTTAGACTCAATAACGAGCATACCTCTAGAAGGACCTTCCTTCTTGTTCTTCAAGGTGGCCAGGTAAGTAGGGCAGTTTTGCTTCCGATGATCGTCGCTGTTGCAATGAAAATACTTTCCTTTGACATCGGCCTT